>OZ008367.1:157275724-157739098 GCA_963931995.1 Phaonia tiefii | reverse complement strand
AAAGGCAAAGAGAGTTCTCGCTGTCTCTCACAAACTCATCTAAAAGTCTCACAGGAAAATTCTCATGTGAAAAAAAAACTAAATACAAAAGTATAATAATCGTCACAATAAATAGACAACAAAATAAAAACAAAAATATTAAAAAACCGAAGAGAATTCAAGCGGAGAATTGCTTGAAATGCAAGAGATTACAAAAGTGAAATGGAACAAAACTCTCAACGAAAACGCGTAGTAAATATCAACATATATACAAATTATGTGTATATGAAACTCTCTTGTTATCGCTCTTCACCTCCTACCACATTTCGCTTAAATACAATGTACAGTGGGGCATCCATAGACTAAAATACTAGCGATGAACCAAGTCGCTCTTTGTTTTATTGACTGAAGATTTTTCGCTACTCACATGATGCAGGCATGCTCACGTGATCAAATGTTGATCCTGCTCCCACTCACGCGTAAATCAGAGTACCCAGCAGGCCTCAGTGTCTGTGGTGACATTGTCTTCAAATACGCTTTTAAGAAATGGTTTAGAGCTCATTCGCAGTACAAAATATTTTCCCGATTTCGTATCAAATCTCCTAACAAAATCCGAAGTGTTCGCATTGGGATTTTTCCTGATTTGATTTAAAGTCAAGGTGCATTGACGATGTAGTATTACTATGACAATAAACATACCAAGCCGACAACAATAGGCATTTTGCTTTGTCTGGTATTTTTCCACAATCAAATTCAGCACAAATGTATTCCAGGAATAAAATTAAACAAAAAATATAAAAAATATGTTTGAGAAACAATAAATACCCAAGAACTGCGATAAATAAATAAGTCGGGTATTCTAGTGGTACCACCACATCGACGCGCCATGATTGAAATGGTTGCAAACAATCGTACTATTCGTTCGTAGATAAAACAGAGTTGCATAAAGCAAATCAAGCATTTTTTTCGTGATTCCTAGACAAATAAGAAAAAATACCCGATTTCTCGTCTGTCAAAACATATGGGAAATCAAGAAAATTGTCCTGATTTCTGCTTGAAATCAAAAACAGTGGCGGTGTTAGATTATGGGCGACGATGTCTTGTACGTTGTCGTCGATAAAACTTGTTTCACTAGTTCCCTTGTAAACACGTTACAATTTTGGAAATAAATATAAAAATAGGAAAATAGTTATACTATTGTCTGCAGCTACAAACAAATAAAAACAATAACAAGTGGATGCAAAACAATTCAGTTGAATGCGAACCTCAGCCGAGAAGGACGATCTTTAATTACACTGTGATAGTTTTCGGCAAAAATTTTCCGGAGGGAACGGTTTTACCCTAATTCGGGCACGAGGAATCGAACTGCATCATTCGTTTTTTGAGTTACAATTACTGTTTCATACAAAAATTTTGTTTTTATTGTGGCTAATAGAGTGATTTTTTTTTGATTTTTCGATTTTGATTCACTTTGACGGACACTAACTTCTATTTGATTGGTTGTACCGTTAAACTTTCTTTAGGAAAATTGTTCCAAACGTTTTGGGCTTCAACCTTTGGGAACAAAGCTTACCTCTAAAGCCAGGTGTTTGGGGGTCTTGAATTCAGAACAGCGGCAGAAAAGTAATTTTCCGACTTTCTGTGAGTTTTCCTTTCACAAATTGCCAGACATCAGATTTCTTTAAGAGAAAACCTCTCTCTATAACTATATTTATTTACTCATCTTCATTTTCAAGATCAAATTCCACTTAATTATCATTTTCACTTAACTTTACTTTCTCTACACTGATTTATTTTGGATAGAACCACTTTGTTTAATTGGGGTTTGGACCAATGAAAAACATAAAAAACTACAAAAAAAAGTACAATGGTTGAAAAATAGTCCTTTCGTCTACTTTTTTTTATGGGTTACGTAGAAAACAGTACAACGCACAAAAAAGTACGCGTGCTGGCGAAAACAGTACGCCTGGCAAACCTAAATATATTTTGCATGATACCGTAGTTGTAACTTAAAATATAAAGTTAATACTTAATACTTATGTTTTCTGTTCACTATTATATGTTTGAGACACCATTATTAATATGTTATAATATATGTGTTTGTGTTCCAAATACAGCTTTGTTTGTGATACAAATACATCTGTGTGTGGTGTATAACTGGATTTTTGCATTATTCTATCAGTCAGTCCTGAATGCGTGTCAAAATATTCTTATGTTGACTCAACTGTTGCGTTTTATTTTCTTGCATTCAGTCGGCAATCGTTCATGTGGAAGGGACACACGAATGCTTCGACGCAAGTATATGGATATTCGGGATGAAACACTCATATGGCTTCGCGTAGAAGTATATATATTTGTAAGTAAAAATAATAATGTTTGCATTTAAATAGAAGTGAGTTGAGGACTTACAAATATATGCAAATTTAGAGGTTGTTCGAAACATATAGTACATGTTTCCTGCAGAATATGTTTGAGAAAATATGTTACAGAAACAGTATTTTTCAGCGTGTATAAGAAAAGTCTTTTCAGACACTCTTCTATAAAAAAGGAGTAGTCACACACACTTTTATGTAAGAAAATTGCTCTTCTCAGATACATTCATGTAACAGTCTTCCTAAAAACTTCTCAGAAACTTTTCTTCAGGGAAAAAACTTTTCTACAAGATGTGTCTTCTCAGGCACTTTGCTGAAAAGAATCAGCCTTCATTGATACTTTTCTACAAGGAAAGTCGTCTCAAATACTTTTTTATACGAAACTATTCGTGTCAGCCTCATTTATTTTCTAAGTAGATATACGAGGGCGGATCAATAAATCCGTGACTTTTCGAACGTCCTCGTAGTTATATGAAATGTAACACTACTCCCATCAAGTACCACCTATTAATAGGCCAAGAAAAAGTTATTTTCCATCAAGGTTTCATTCGCGGACTTAACATACAAAACATACATTTTTCAAAACTTTTCAGTACAAATTTCGAGTGTGCCGTCATTTGGGAACAAACATAGAGTCAGGCGAGCGAAAAGGAACCCGACTTAGAGGACCCCAATTTGATTCGAATATGAGTGACTGATTTTCGTTAGCTTATCTTTTCGTTCGAGATAGACAAACAGATTGTATCAATCAGCGTCACACTTCCGCTGCCCAAAATTAATCCCTTTACACTTGAAAACTTTTGGAAAATAGTGCAAACTCCAATCGGACATCGAATTTGGGAGAAAAATTACACTTTCTGACGAGGCGCATTTTCATTTCAGCGGCTAAGTCAACAAAACAGCATAGCCACTTCTGGGGATCGGAAAACCCATACGTCATTGTGGAGAAGCCAATGCATTCACAGAGAGTGTCAGCTTGGTGTGGATTTTTGAGTGGTCGCATGATTGGCCCATTTTTTTCATCCAAAAAAAGGGGTTTTTTTTCACTTAGGTCGGTAGTCGTGTTATCAGCCGTCTTGGCGATGTCAATTGGCAGTCTTGGAGCTGCGGTTTGGTGCCTATAGAGTTTTTCTTGTGGGGTACCGTGAAAGACCTATGCTATGCGAATAATAGAGAAACGATCCACAAGGCTAATATAGTCCGACCCATTCGTGAGATAGTACCAGAAACCGTCAACAAAGTCTTGGAAAATTGAATTGACAGGATAAGCTACTGCGAATCCAGGCGTGGCAGCCACATGAATGAAATCCTGTTTCATGAATAATGGGAATATTTGTTATTTCTTATAATATTTCAAAAGAAATTAAGTTTAGTTCATTTTATTTAATTTTCCAAAAGATACTATGATTTTGCCAGCTCTGTACAAAACTATGTTTAAAAAGATTTAAATTTTTGAGAATACGCATGATGTTTCTCTTCTCTGTAAAGTGAACAAAATGTCCATCCATTCTTACGTTTCTATATGCAAACCTTTTTCCTTTTTAACCGTTTGTATGAAAAGCATTTCAACTGTCACATTTCTCTGTGAAATTGACAATTTCAAGTGCATTTGTAAAATCGTCAACAAGTCTCTTATTTAACTGCGTAATTTTGAAATATGCAAAAGGGTGTTGCACATTTCTTTTTGACATCCACTGTATAAAGAGAATCAGAAAGTAGAGAATATAATGAATATATCTATCACTCCGCAAAAACATCACACGCGTACAAACATTTCAGAGAGAATATATTAAATGAGTTAAAAAAAAAACAAAACAAACATAACAAGTAAATACATATAATATCTCTCTCTCAGCTTTCGAAAAGAGAGCGCATGCTATCTTTTGGAGCTCACAAATGGGCTGCCTAAGAGATGCCGCAAAACGACTACATCACAAATAATTTCTGACAACTCGAAAATTATAGTAAAAGAGCGAATTTTAAGCGGCTTTATGCTCTTAGTAGTCTGCAATAAATTTTGTATTCCTGAGTGATTGTGTATGTCAGTTTATTGAGTGTTAATACTCGGTACTTTAGCGAGTGTGTGACAAGTGTATAAAAGTGTATACAATCATACGTAGAGCAGGAATATTACGAACGTGAGAACGTTTTATTTGTACAAAAATATTCTTATTTAAGCGAGAGATGATGGCCCGCTTGTTCGCCTGTCTGTCTGAGCGATAATTTTTTTCCTGTATGTTCTAGTATATTTTTTATTTGCTTTTGCATTTTTGTTTAATTATTTTGTCGTTATATTTTTACTTGATGTCTCTTTTTGTTTTTGTAAAAAATATAAACAATGAAAATTTGTTTGTGATTTTTGATGGAAGAGAATCAATCAGCTAATCATCAGCATTAACAAAAAGTGCAATTAGCAAAGACTGAATATGTACTAAGTAATTGTGTGCGTAATTGGTAAAGTAAACTAAGTCACATATGGGCGAATTTGAGGGCGATATTAATTTTTTTTGAATCAGAGAACATCTGGGTTTCCGAACAAGCCCACTTTTGTGCTGTAAAAAAACCTAACAAAAGAAGTCATGTGAGACGATATATTAAGGTTCCATTGGGAATATATTGTAATTCTAAAGGCGGATAAAGATTTTAGTAACTACGATTTATTTCGCTATATTAGGAGGTAAAAATAAAGAGAACATGTTTTTTAAAAAAATTATAATATATAAAACATCTGGCTGAGCTGTCTAAAGTTTGTCTAAACATTTTAAGGCTGTTACGAAATGAACGTCCCAAAAAAAAATATCACGTTTTATCAGTTCGCTCTGCATTTGCAGACAATTTATACTGCCTAACTTAAGGTTTTATACATTTTCACTTATGTTGCATATTTGAAGGCACTTTTTTGCATAAATTCTTTCCGTATACAAAGTAATTGCCTTTTAGGAATATATAAAATGAGTTTCAATTAACAGGCGTCTCCAGTTAGACGATATCTTACGGTTCCTTTGGGAGGATATATTGGAATTCAAAAGGCAAATAAAGATTTTAGTAACTACGATTTATTTCGTTATATTAGGAAGTAAAAATAAAGAGAACATGTTTTTTAAAAAATTATAATATATAAAACGTCTGGGAGAGCTGAGCTGTCTTGTATAAAGTTTGTCTAAACATTTTAAGGCTGATTTGGGATATTTTTATTTCCAAAATTTTCATAGCATTGAGTTGATTTTTTCGCCGCCTGTTACGAAATGAACGTCACAAAACAATATCACATTTTATCAGTCCGTTCTGCATTTGCAGACAATTTATATTGCCTAACTTAAAGCCCTACATATTTTAAGGCACTTTTTTTGTATAAATTCTTTCCCTATACAATGCAATCGCCTTTTAGGAATATATATATAAAATAAGTTTCAATTAACAGTCGGAAAATGAAAGAAAATTAGAAAATATCACGTTATCATCATTAACTCATATTGCTACTCATCATTTGCAAAATTGAGTTGAAAATGTATGTGCGAATACTCCTTTAAAAGTAATGCGCTACTACAACTACTCCGACTTCTATACGGTTCCTAAGCAAAAAATTAGCATTTATTAGTATTCTGTTTTCGATTTTGTTTTTAAGATAAGAAATTTTTTTTCCTGTTAAGATAAGGAATGTAAACAAAAATTTATAAAAATATTTCCATAAGCAAATTAATTGTTTACTTGCAATCGATTGCATAGAAAGTAACATCTTTGGACTGTAGTACTTTGAGGTAACTTGCGTTTGAAGTGGAAACATTTTTGAATGTTAAATGAATATTAATACATAATTATAATTGAAGCTGTTAATATGCCAAGTCAATGGAATTAAATATACCCGTATATGGTACGATATATATAACCTGGCCAACTGGGTGTGATCATAAAAAAGCGAAATTAAATAAAAATGCATGTACTATCTAATTAAAATAACACTAATATATAAGACAAAGTACTTTACTTTATACGCTCGCTGAAAAATCGGTCATGTTTTCTTGTTTGGATGGAAATATAACGATGTTTGTTGCTTGTCGCAAATAAAGTATACTTGTGGTCAAACACATTGTATTTGCTATTCAATATTACGTGTTGGAGACACAATGATTAATAGGTTATATGTTTCTGTGACTCAAATGTTGCTTTGTTTGTTGAACACGGCGGACAACAAAAACGTGACAGACAACAAAGAAAACAAAAAGCAGTAGATCATATATTATGACCTATTAATCATTGGGTCTCCAACTTGTAATATTGAATAGTAAACACAATGTGTTTGGACACAGACATACTCGGCCATATTTCTTGAAAAATGAGACCGGCCGGAACGTATCTGTGAATGACGCTCGTTTAAATATGAGACCCATTGTGCAGAGAACTCCACATATAAATTGTGGATGAGCAAGCAAGCCTTCTTTCTTTTAATTTTTCCATTTCGAAGAATAATTAAAATTTCGTATTTATTTTGTTTTTTATTCCTGTTAACTATGCGCCCATGTGTTCAAAACCGATGTACAAGTAGACAGTCAATATTTCTCTTCACTCAAATGCCAACAAACAAAACGAGTGAAACTCTAGCCATTCTCTGTTCTCGCTCTTACTCTCTTCGTTGAATATTTCAATACACGAGCGGTTTTTTGATTATGTTATTGTATCTAACTATGGCAATTCCAACCATGTTTGAATAAAATTAGATAAAGTATGTAAACAGTATGATATAATCAAGTTATGACGCGAGAGAGAAAGGCGTTTGAGTGAATCGCGTTGATTTTTTGGTTCTCTTCTACAATCACTTTGTTCTTCTCTACCCTAATCCATCCTCTTTGTTTTACTTCAACATGATTGGAATTCGTACAAATTCGTATAGATATATACAATACACTATCAAAAAGCACCTCGTGTATTTAAATATTCAATGAAGAGAGTAAGAGAGGGAGAAAGAGAGAGAGAGAGAGAGAGAGAGCAGACAATGATTAAGGCTTCACTCGTTTTGTTTGTTGACATTCAAGTGAAGAGAAATTTTGACTGCCTACTTTAGTACATCGTTTTTGAACACACTGTTAACATCTGCTTTTTGTTTATGCTTTTGTAACCAGGGTTGCCAATGTGAAAAAACTTTTAAGCGCTCCAGATTACGAAACATGAAGTTCGAAGATTTTTTTATTTAATTAAAATTTTGGCATAAATATGGATCAGCTAGAACTCTCTGGTCTACACCAAGATTTTGCCATTGACAAAAGATTCTCCGCTATGTCAAAAACATATTTTTTTCTGTATGGGCCTTTAAAGCTTTAGTATATAATCGGTCATATCTTAGGTATTTGTGAACACCATTACAGAGGTAATTACAAATTCTATTAATCCGTATATAAATACATTAATTTTTTTTTATAATGCGGGAAAATTAAAAAAATACAGCGCGATTTTTTTAAAAATAATTTTGTTGACCTCAAATATTTCTGGTTTTTGACGGGCTAGTGGACATTATTATACCTTACACTAAAGCCTACAGTGTTGTCCTTTATCTACGTACAAAACAAAAATAAGTTTACTAAGGCTGTTTTTGGAGAAAACGAGATTTTTATCAAAAAAGTGAGGTTAAAAAATCTAAATTTTTTATTTGCCCCCAATGGGTTAATACAAATTAATATCTTTATATAAGGATTAATAGAGTTTGTAATTGCCGTTATAATGGTGTTCATCCGAACAAAATCGCAGTATAAATACCTGAGATATGACCGATTATATACTCAAGCTTTAAAGGCTCAAATCTCAAGAAATTGGGCCGAGCGGAAGTTATTATTTATTTTATTTTTATCAGGTTGTTTGTTTTTATTAAAATCCTAATAATGGGCGAATTGTAGTCTGCGAATTCGGTCCAAAATTTCTTTAAATCTTGATTTACTTAGTCTTAGCTAAAAACCATTAACTTCTTATTGGATTAGAAATATGAAGTTAAAAAATTAAATACTTATTTGTCATAGCGATTACAGTTTTTGCCAACAGTTGACTACGACGCTGAGAACATTTTTAACGCCGACATTCTATTTAGGTGAATAGGACCTGATACAAATGTCAACAAACATAGTAGACTAATGTGGGCAACCCTGCGTGCAGGACTAATTGATTATAGCTTAAGTTAAAGTTAATTATAGCTTAATTTGTACGAGACAGCTAAGCGATATTAAGTGGCATTTCAATTTCCCACTTAAATTCTGACTTGAGCAATGACAATGTTGCCACATGTTCAATTTCAAGAAATGTGCAACAAAAAGTTATGTTGCTATCATTTCTTGTGATTGAAAATGTTATCAAGGAGAGACTTTGCAAAATGGCTGACACATTTGAAGTTCATTAAAATTATTTTATTTAATGGAAGAATACGTATACTTTTATATCTCTAAAATTGAAGGATAGATTTTTATTTCCGATTAAAAACAAAATTGGAACTAAAGTGTTCACAACAACGCGCGGTAAATGTTACACATATTAATCATGGTAGAATTATCTATCAGGTATAGTCGTTTAAATAAGTGATCACATTATTTCCATGTTGTTGTTGGTATATATTTGTGTAGGGTTTGACAACTGAAACGAATGAACGAAAATAAATAAAATGTATGTTGTTGCTGCTTACAACTACAACAACATCTGCTGCTACCATGTATTTGTTGACACTGGCTACAAACGTGTTGCCGTATCGCATTTTATTTCACGCATTACAGCAAATGTTGACACATTTCGTAGTATTAAGTGAGGATCGTTTTATTTGGAAAGTCGTAAGTGGCGATAGCTTAATGGAATAAAAAAACAGCCTTATTGTTCTATGCCAAGTATTTTCTCTGTTAACCTTTGCCTTACCAAAGGGTTTTATGTGCATCGTTTACCAACACCCACCCAAGTGTTGCCCATTCGGATGATGGTAAACCACGAAATAAAATTGAAAAAATCTTTAAAAAAATACAAATTTTATCATATTTATGCACAACTCTGGACAACTTGTTCAGCGAGTCAAAATTTCCCCTTCCTATAGATATTAAAGAATTAAAACCGAAGTAGTCACCCGGGTGGATATTTGTAAGGCGAAGGTTAAACTGCTCCAAAACTTGCCGATGATCCGCTTTTGTCGAAGATGCTTAATTAAAAATAATAAAAACTGTTTGTTTTGACTCATATTTTGTAGCACCAATATTAAACGACTGATAATAAAAATGTCAACAAAAAATCAGCTGTTTTCGATTCGTACTGAAAGTGTGTTTACACAACATTGTTTGTTTCAATCGTATAAACGGACGCGTTTTATTTGTGCTAAGCAAAAACGCTTGTAAAATGAAAAAAAAAGTAATGACCCCAGCAACATATTGCAGGAACCATATACATGTTTGCAAGCATTGTTTTCGTGACTTGAAGATCTGCTGCTTTTTTTTTTCTTTATTGTGACAGACAGCAGTGTTTCCAGTGGTTTTCAACAAACAAAGCCACATTTGGGTCATACATACATATGTTATAATCGAATTAATCATTGTGTTCCAAACATGTTATATTGAATAGCAATGTGTTTGGACGCAAGTATATTATATTTGCGACAAGCTACAAAACACGTTATATTTGCACCCAAACCACAAAAAATTAAAATTTTTTCAGCGTGTATACACGAGGTATACGATTGCCATTAGATTGGTATGACACTCAACCGTCTGCGCATTATTTCCGATTTTCGTTTAACTTGTTGATCTATATTTTTAGTATTTAAGCAAACATAACAACAGGTATAACATTTAACAATTTTTGGTTAAAAATAGAAACTGAAGTTTATAATTAAACTTTTTTTCAAAGCGTATAATCAGGTGGAGCCAATTTAATATTATTCTAATTATTCTGAATTGTTCTAATATTTTACCCGTGGCGCGCATTTCATTACGCAACTTTTGAGGCCCATATGGCAAAATAATTTGAATTTGTGTTTCAAAGTATACAGATGTCGCCAACATTAAGCGCCGGTTGGAACGAAAAACATTTAATTTTTTTTAATACTATATCACATAATTATCTGGTTTTTGCGCGTCGTTTAATTATAATTACTTGATTTTTTTGTTTGTTCGACGCGACACTCATTAATTCATATCGTGTTAGAGATGGTATAATATTTATGTCAAGAAATCGGAAATATTTGAAAACTTGACTTGCATTTGGAGTAGAGGATGTGCCACAAATCACTTCGAAACGAAATTTCAATAAAAGATTACTAAATCATTTCCTTTATAATGTTCTAGTTGAATATAACTATTGCAGTTTTATCACGTGCACTGATTTTTTTCTCCGTCTGTTATTATCAGGTATTTTCAAATTTTCCGTAATTATAATAATTAAATTTCGAATAATTAATTTAAATTGGCAACAGCTAAACGTTTTTATAAGCCACTGATAAAATACTGTTAATTGGTTTAGTTAACTTTGAAATTCAAATTTTTTTATGGTTTCAATTTATAACACACACGCACTCGTGTCTTCTTGCGAATGCTATTGAAAACTGAATGCAAAAGTTATGGAAGCGCCAGTCACTTTTAAAGATACTGATTTCATCATACAACATTTGATGTTACACCATGCAATTCATTATGAAATTCCAGGCATCAGAAATGCATTGAAGCTTATGAAATACAATTTACTAGCAGCATAAGAAGAAAGTCCTTTAAGGATTCTGGGCTAAGGATTTAAACAATTATAATAATTTATTTTCTATAAAAAAACATAAACCCTATACTCGCCACCTACATCATAAATCATTGTTTTCTTTTTACACAAATCAAAATTTGTCTGGCTAGCGTCTACCAGCTCCTCCCTCCGATCAAGGTAATAACGTATTTCTAAATAAACGTTGACGTAAAATGTCACATTTTCTCTTTTCAGTACAAAATAAATCAATAATATTGTACACTGGCATGTGTAATGAACATTTGAACTGTCAATATTACGATGAATAATGTTTACACCCAGTCAGGATGACGATAGATGATGCCAAACATGTTTAGATATATGAAATTGCTCTCCGGAAACATGTGATGTGACGCACGAAACTGGAACTCTAAAGTTTATTTCATTTTACGTTTTCAAACGAATGTATGTTCATGTATCTGATGTGTTGGCTGTTTCATACCTACAACGTAGATGAAAAGAGATTGTGATATTGGTGGAATATGAATACGAAGAGACACGACTAAGCCTCAAGGTATGCTACATTTTTGGTTAATCACAAACCACCACAAGATATGCTTAACTAATGGCTTTTACATGTACAAATTTTGATTAATATGAACTGTCAAATAATGTGCAGAGCTTTGGAAATGGAAAAGAAGAAAAAAGGAATAGAAAAAAATGCTAAAGTGTTTGTGAAGTTGAATTTTAGGTACAAAAAATGTGGTGTGTATATAATTTCGCATACTGGGCAGAATGTGCATCAGATAGTTTGGGCTTGTCAAATTAAAGTCTAAAGTCAAACTGATATAATCCAAATAAATCGTTGAAATTTGGCTGCCTCTTTAGCATGACATGCTAGATTTTAAGGGAATGGAACTGTTGTACAAAATTTTTTTGTAAATTGTATTATAAAAGAATAACTTCATCATCCCATAAATTATTATCCCTTCGTCGCGTAGACATACATATGTACTCTCTGTCTCCCCAGCGTTGTATTTCCTCTTCGGTTAATCAATAGCAGATAGTGCTTATACAGTTGTACAATTTGTTGAATGACAACTATTAGTTTTAAGGGGTGGGTAACAGGCGAGCTACGACAACCTTTAATTTTAGAGCCTGATATAACCATCAGCAAGTTATCCATTGAATAACAAATTATATATGTCAAGTTAGTTTTTTTTTGTAGCTTTTTTGAGAAACCGGTTTCCTTTTCGTTAAGTTCTATACGCTCCAAAAAAGGATAACTAAAATAAAGTACAATTTAAAACAACAAAAATTGTTTGGTTATATAGAATCACGGCTGCATCGCAACTGGTTGTGTTTACGTTGTCCATAACATTTCGCTAAATACGAGTAATTCTGTATTTTTAGTCGAATGATGAATTCTGTGATTGACAAGAGATGGGCAAATACTTCCATGGAAATGTTTGTAACATAACTGAAGCTAAAAAAATAAATGAGAAGCTAATGATATACCAAAATACTTCTGGAGAACGTTGCTGATGATATGCCTTGGTGGGCATTGAAATAGCCATATTATCAGCCATATTAATCAGCCATATTAATCAATTTCACATTAATTCTTTAATAATATATACTATTAAAGAAGTATTTTTTAAAAGTAACTGATCTTCAACCAAAAATTATTAAAGAACATAAGACCCTAAAGATATAATAATTAAAACTTAAAGCTAAAAATATTATTTGTCGGAACTTTCAATCAGCTGGAAAGTAAATTAAATGCCTACCGAATCTTTTTGTAAACGTCCACCGAATTTCGATAAAAATAAATGTTCGACAACTCGATTAGATACTGGACGGTGAAGTTTACAAAACAAAATTATCGAAAAACCCCCTACGTAAAAAAATCCATTAAAAAAATCAAATATAAATGTTCGATGACTCGCTTAGTCAATCGAAAATAACATTGCGATAATAATAAATACAAATATTCGATAACTAACTCGTTGCCATTCATGAGCATGAACATCAGCTATCGTTGATGTTTATTGTCGGTTTACCGCCCTCCTTGATACCAAAGAAGAATGTAATCGAAGTTGTTCGCATTAAGCGAACCACAGACTTGTCATTCATGAGCATGAGCTTTGTCGATAACTTTGTATCTGCCTGATGAATTTGAAAAAATATTACCAAAAAAATGTGTTAACATGATAGGGATGCCAACAACTTCGATTATATTGTAATTTGGTGTCAACAAGGGCGGTAAACCAACAATACACATCACCGATAGCTGATGTTCATGCTCCTGAAAGACAGGTCTGTGGTTCGCTTTACTACCATATTCACAAAAATTTTTGGTAATATTTTTGCAATTTCATCAGTCAGATAAAAAGTTATCGCCAACGCTCTTGCTCTTGAATGACAAGTCTGTGGTTCGCTTTAATTAATATGAAATTTATACAAGAAAATTACCTGAAAAAAGATTTCGAAAAATACAATTTTTGATAAAGATAAATATGAATGTTCGATAACTTGTGTATCTATGGGAAAATGAAATTTATAAAAATAAAAAAATTTTCAGAAAAAATTATATCAAAGAATTAAGTTTCGATAAAAGTAAATACGAATGTTCGATAACTAGCTTAGTTATCGGAAGATGAAATGTATAAAAGAAATATATCGGAAAAACTTCGGTAAAAACAAACATAAATGCTCGATAACTCGCATAGTAAAAGAAAGATGAAATCAATAAATGAAAATTATCAGAAAAAATTTTATCGTAGAATACAAATTCGATAAAAACAAACATAATGCTCGATAACTCGCATAGTAAAAGAAAGATGAAATTTATAAATGAAAATTATCAGAAAAAGTTGTCGATGAAAATAAACATAAATGCTCGATAACTCGCATAGTAAAAGAAAGATGAAATTTATTAATGAAAATTATCAGAAAAAATTATATCGTAGAATACAACATAAATGCTCGATGATTCGCATAGTAAAATGAAGACAAAATTTATAAAAGAAGATTATCGGAAAATTTTTCATCGTAGAATACAATTTCGATAAAAATAAATGTTCGACAATTCACTTAGTTATCGGAAAATGAAATTTACAAAAGAAAGTTATTGCCAAAACAGTTAACGGAGCATAAAATTTCGATAAAAATAAATTTAAATGTTATATAATTAGCTTAGTTTTCGGAAAATTTAATTTATAAAAGAAAATTACCTGAAAACTAGTTACTGAAAAACGAAATTTAGATAACAATATATACAAATGTTCGATAACTCGCTTAGTTATCGGAAAATGAAATTTATAAAAGAAAAATATCGGAAAACACAGTTATCGATAAATACAATTTCGATAGAAAAATGTAAGTGTTCGATAACTTGCTTAGGTATCAAACAATTAAATTTATAAAAGACAAATATCGAAGAAACTGTTATCGGAGAGTACAATTTCGATAAAACAACTATAAATTTTAAGTACCTCCTTAGGAAATGAAGATTCAATTTATAAAAGTAAATTATCTGAAATAAAGTTATCGAAACATAACATTTCGATGAAAATCATGTTCGATAACTCGCTAGATATCGGAAGATGAAATTCATAAAATAAAAAAAAATACTGTCTGAAATAAAGTCATCGAATAATTCAATTTGAATAAAAATAAATATGACCTTTTGATAACTCAATTAGTTATCGGAAAAATAAATTTATAATAGAAACTAGAGATTTACGTTGATTGTTTCTTCGGCGGCGGCATAGGGACCCAGTAAAACCGGCGGCGGCGGCTTGGTCGGCCAACCTGGCGGTGGCTATTCCTTTTTATTAGGAAAGTGGCCCGGTGCTGTACAGAGTTAAATTCTTAGGAAATACCTGTAACCTGTTAGGGAATGGAACTGGATGTTGGTGTTGTAGCGTGTGGAGTTTCGCCTGGCTGCTGTTATGCAAAATTCAAAGTGTCGTTTAACTCCATAAGTCAATTCTTGGGAAATTAAGCTGACTGTTATTAGGAAATATTTTGATGGTGGTTGTGTGTACCTTATAGTTTGTAGTGTTTTGATTGTTATGGTTGCAACGTGTGTTGTAAATCACGACAGTGCCATTAATCGATCGATTATATGAAAGATGAAGCAAAAAGTTATACCCCGCTGCCGGTGCGCTGATTTCTACATAAACAGGCGTCGGAGCGGCAGCAAACTCAAAAAACGGCGGCGGCTGCGTAAAGGTCTAAAAGAAACATCCGAAAAACAGTCATAGGAGTATAAAACTTCGACAAAAACAAACAAAAATGTTCGCTAACTACCCTAGTAAAAGGAAAATGGAAATTTATAAGAGAAAATTATCGAAAAAGTTATCGAAGAGTTAACTTTCGATAACAAAAAATGTAATTGTTGAACAACTCGCTAGTTATCGGAAGATGAAATTTATAAAAGAAAATTATTGGAAAAATTTTTATCGCAGAATACAATTTCGATAAAAACAAATATAAATGTTCAATAACTCTATTTGTTATGGAAACTGAAATTAATAAATGAAAATTATCTGAAAAAGTTTATCGAAAAATATAATTTCGATAAAAACAAATGTGGTCGTCGGTGATGCAATGGTAGTGTGCCTGGCTCTTGTTCATGAGAACGTGGGTTCGATCTCTGCTCTGACCGCATTAAATTTCTTTCGACGACGGTCACCTCGTTTAGTGACGGCGACACTAGCCATGAAAAAGCTTCTCAAAATACCGTTCTGAACCGGTGTAAAATTGTCGGTCCCAATCAGTGAGTGTTAAACTAGAACGCGCACAGCTCACTGGTTTGTGGGAAGCTCTTCCTAATCCCTTCATGGGATGTAACGGGAAACCATTTATTTTTTTAAAACAAATATAAATGTTCGAAAGCTTGCTTAGTTTCCGATAACGAAATGAATGTGAAGTATAAATAAAAATTATAATTATAAAATAATGAATTTTATAAAAACAAGTTATCGAAAAGTAAAATTTCGATAAAAATAATTATAAATGTTAGATAACTCGCTTGGTAATCGAAAAATTAAATTTATAAACTAGTTATTGCAAAAACAGTTATCGGAAAAAGAAATTTATTATAGACAGTTATCTGAAAAAAAGTTATCGAAGATTTCAATGTCGATACAAACAAATACAAATGTTCGATAATTCGCTTAGGCACTGAAATGGGATTTATAAAAGAAAAAATCGTTAAAAAAGTTATAGAATATTAAAATTGCGATAAAAATAAATACTCGAATGTTCGAGAATTTTCGGAAATAGAATTTTCCGAAAATGAAATTTATAGAAGCAAAATATCGTAAAAACTGTTATCGGAGGATAACATTTCGATAAAAATAAATATAAATGTTAGATAACACGCTTAGTTTCGCAAATTAAATTTATAGAAGATAAAAGTAAATATAAAAGTTCGATAACCCACTTAGTTATCGGAAAATGCAATTTATATACGACAATTATCTGCAAACGAGTTACCTAAAAATAAAATTTCGATAAAAATAACTACAAGTGTTGAAACATTCGCTTAGTTAAAGGAATACAAAATGTATAAAAAATAGTGTGAAAAAAGTTATCGGAAAATAAAATTTCGATAAAAACCAATCTAAATGTTCGGTAACTCACTAAGTAATCAGTAGATGAAACGTTAAAAAATACAGTAAACTATTTAGATTGTACTCTAGTGATTAGTTCGGCTTAAGGTCAAGTATGACCTTAAGTAATGACCTTAAGTCGAACTAATCACTAGAGTACAATCGAAAAGATTGCAGGTCAACTATACATAAATATTACGTAAACTACTTAGAATAAAATTTCGGTAAAAATTAATATAAATGTTTGATAACGCGCTTAGTTTAACGAACCACAGACGGAGCATGAGCTTGGCCGATAACTTTTTATCTGGCTGATGAATTTGAAAAATTTTACCAAAAATTTTGTACACGTGTAAAATTTTTTGATGCGGACAACTTCGATTACATTCTTATTTGATATCAAGAAGGGCGGTAAACCGACAATAAAAACATCAACGATAGCTGATGTTCATGCTCATGAATCTCAAGTCCAAAAAACAGACCTCATATCTCAAAATAATCCATGACTCCTTATTTATTGGGAGAGTTTTTTTATTGGATCAAAAATTATATTTGCTGATGCACACTTATTCTGAACCACTGTGCGACGTTCAAATAAGTCACTAGGGAACTTTTGAGTCGTTGTTTATCTCCTATGTGAGATATTTTTTTGCCTGGATTTAAAAGAATTGTGTTGCTGCCTCCTATCTTATTTCTTCTTGGTGTTTTTTTCTCTTTTTTTTGGAAATGTTTATACATTTTGACTGTTTCCAGCGGAGCTGCCGTTTGTTGATTCACAGGAAACATGATGGTTTGGTGGCGCAATAAACTACATACATACATATGGATGTACATGGTGGTGGTGATGGTGGCACATTGGTGTCAAAAACACTAGGTATACTCGAAAAGGGGTCTGACTCGCTGATGTGGCGATGTTGCTTGTCCGTTGCCGATATTTATGCTTCTGGTGTTGTATCTGTTGTTGCAACTGTATCTCTATAATATTACGTGTGTGTCATATTTCTTAAACTGTTGTTGTTTGCGATTTCTTTATTTTTCTTTACTTATTTTGGGAATCTCTCTGTGCAAATGGTTCAATGACTTTAGGGGAAAACGAAAAGAAACCAAAATGTTTATAAATTTAGTGTTCCCAATGCAAAAAAAAAATAAATAAAAATACAAATACATATATACTTATACATATGTACGTATAAAAAAATTTGTATACAAATCGCTCGTTGCTTTGGCAAAAAACAATTCATGGGTAAGAAATTTGATTTCATGTTGCAGTCGTCAATTGGCATAGACATTTTTCAAAAGGGATTGGGGATTTTGTTGGGTGGAAACTTTCCAGTTCTTTGCGAAATTGTGCAGAATTCAAAATAAGTTCTGAGTTCTTAATAATATATGGCAATAATTTATGAAATGCATTATCTGATTTGACACAGACATCTGTCAATAAATTAGTATAATTGTTATATACCTATGTATTTATTTTAAAAATTTACCTATTTGTTAAGCAAATGCAAAAGTTTTTCTTAATATTATAATATTAATTTGTTTTTTTTTTGCTTAATTTGTTTTTTTTTTGTCATTCATTGTTGTTTTTGTCTTGTGGTTATTATCTAACTTTTTCGTGCAATATAATCTTTTTTTTCTACTTTTTTGTTGCTAAAGAAAATCTCGACAACAACTAGAGAATTTATATTCATTTTCATAGAATATCTAGATCTCTACAATAAATCTCCATTAAATGCATTTAATATTATAGGTTTGTGTGTATGAAAATTTATACTATTTACTTGGAAATACTGTATACATGCTGATATACTATGGTATATTGCAGCATCAATAGCAACAGTAGCTAAATGGAGGAGATATTTCGTTGCGATTTTACATTCTATAGATTTTGTGTCTATTTTAGGACAACTGTGCACAGTAAGAAAACGGTACGACAAAATATTAAATAATATTTAATAGAAAATTTAACCTTGAACCAGATTGAAATTTCAGTAACATAAATCAAATATTTCATGTCAGATTCGCAATCACAGAGAGAAATGGCTTATTACTCGATAACCCTATTTTTGATTTGCTAACGATTATGATATGATAACGACGTTGATTCGATATCCATCTTGAACATGAAAACGTGGGTTCGATCCCTGTTCTGATCACTTATGTTAGCTTCTAAAAAAGCGTTCGGAACAACTTTAGGTCCGAAACAGTCAGTGTAAAACTGGAAAGCAAACAGCTCTCTGAATGTGAGAATCTCCCCCTTGTGCCTTGATGGGATATAATAGGAACATATTTAAGTACCGATTGCCATGATAAGAAAAGTAAAAATTTCAAACAAAATCTCTCGATCACGACAGATATGATTCGTTTCAAGGTTTAAAATTGAGGCAAAATAAAATACTATTTTTAAGTGAACCACAGACTTGTCATTCATGAGCATGAACATCTCCTATCATTGATGTTTATTATCGGGTTAGCGCCCTTCTTGATACCAAATAAGAATGTAATCGAAGTTGTTCGTTCGCAACACTATCATGTTTACAATTTTTTTTGGTAACATTTTTTCAAATACATAAGCCAGACAAAAAGTTATCGACCAAGCTTATGGTCATCAGTGACAAGTCTGTGGTTCGCTTTACGAATTTTTGTTAACTACACGAGTTGGTTCTATATAAATTATGATAATGACGATTGTTGTCAATCTATTTACACGTTTAAACGCTTCACAATTATTCGATATTCCATAACAAACGAACTACTAATACTGTTCGCGATTTCAAATCAAACTGACTCGAAAAGCCCTGTGAGCTGAATGACATTTATAAAAGAAGCATATCGGAAAAACAGTTATCGGAGAATAAAATTGCGATAAATAATAATGTTCGATAACTAACTCTCTTGGTTGTCGGAATCTGAAAGTTATAAAAGAAAATTATCGGGAAGATATAGGGGAATAAAATTTCGATAAAAATAAATTTAAATGTTAGATATCTCGTTTATTTTGTTATCGGAAGTTTAAATTTATGAAAGAAAACAATCGGAAAAAGTTATCGAATAAATAATTTTCGATAAAAGAAATATAAAGTTTCGATAACTCACTTAGTTATCCGAAAATGAAATTGATAAAACAAAATATCGGAAAACCAGTTAACGGGGAATACAATTTCCATCAAAATGAATATGTATAACTGTTATACAACTCGCTTAGTTATCAACAATTTTAATTTATACAAGATATTGCGAAAATAGTTATCGGAGAATAAAATTTCAATAAATCTGAATCTAACTGTTACATAACTAGCTTAGTTATTGGAAAATGGAATTTATAAAGATAATTATCGGGAAAAATTTGTCCGAGAATTAATTTTCGATAAAAACAAATATAAAGTTTCGATAACCGGCTTAATATTCGGAAAATGAAATTTAAAAAAAAATATTGGAAAACCAGTTATCGGGTACTACAATTTCAATAAAAAACAAATCTGTCTAAATGTTAGATAACTCGCTTAGTTATCGACATTTTTAATTTATCAAAGAAAATTATTGCGAAAATATTTATCGGAGAACAAAATTTCACTAAAAATTAATATAAATGTTACATAACTCGCTTAGTTATAGGAAAATGAAATTTTTAAAAGAAACTTTTTGCGAAAATAGTTATCGGAGAATACAATTTCAATAAACATTAGTATAAATGTTACATAAGCCCCTTAGTTATCGGAAAATTGAATTTATAAAAGAAAATAATCCGGAAAAATTTATCGGAGAATAAACTTTCGATAAAAATAAATATAAATGTTAGATATCTCGCTTGGTTATCAGGAGTTCAAATTAAAGAAAAATTAATCGGAAAAATGTTAATTAATTTTCGATAAAAACTGGCTTAGTTATCCGAAAATTAAATTTATAAAAAATATCGGGAAACCAGTTATCGGAGAATACAATTTCAATAAAAATAAAAATGTATAAATGTTAGATAACTCGCTTAGTTATCGACAATTTTAATTTATCAAAGGAAATTATTGCGAAAATAGTTATCGGATACATTTCATTTCGAACATTTCGATGAAAATTAATATAAATGTTACATAACTCACTTAGTTGTATGAAAATGAAATCTTTCACAGAAAGTTATTGCGAAAATAGTTGTCGGAGAACAAAATTTCGATAAAAATATATATATCGGAAGTTATCGGAAGTTTAAATTAAAGAAAAGTATAATCGGAAAAAAGTTATCGAAGAATTATTTTCGATAAAAACAAATATAAAGTTTCGATAACCGGCTTAATATTCGGAAAGGAAATTTAAAAAAATATTGGAAAACCAGTTATCGGGGAATACAATGTCGATAATAATAAATATGTATAAATGTTAGATAACTCGCTTAGTTACCGATAATTTTAATTTACCAAAGAAAGTTATTGTGAAAATAGTTATCGGAGAACAACATTTCGCTAAAAATTAATATAAATGTTACACAACTCGCTTAGTTGTAGGAAAATTAAATTTTGAACACAAACTTATTGCGAAAATAGTTATCGGAGAATGAAATTTCGATTAACATAAATATAAATGTTAGCTAACTCGTTTAGTTATTAAAAGTTCATATTTATAAAAGAAAATTATCGGGAAAAATTTGTCGGAGAATTAATTTTCGATAAAAACAAATATAAAGTTTCGATAACCAGCTTAATATTCGGAAAAATTAAATTTTAAAAATATATATTGGAAAACCAGTTATCGGGGAATACAATTTCGATAATAATAACTATGTATATACATGTTAGATAACTCGCTTAGTTATCGAAAATTTTAATTTATTAAAGAAGGTAATTGTGAAAATAGTTATCTGAGAATAATATTTCGATAAAAATCAATATATATATATTACATAACTCACTTAGTTGAAGGAAAATGAAATTTTTAAAAGACAGTTTTTGCGAAAATTTATCGGAGAATACTATTTCAATAAACATTAATATAAAGTTAGTTATCGAAAAATTTAATTTATAAAAGAAAATTATCGGGAAAAATTGTCGGAGAATAAAATTTCGATTAAAATAATGGTAAATGTTAGATAACTCGTTTAGTTATAGGAAGTTTAAATTTATGCAGGAAAATAATCGGAAAAAAGTTATCGAAGAATTAATTTTTGAAAAAACAAAAAAATTTTCAATAACTCGCTTAGTTATAGGAAAATTAAATTTAAAAAAAATATTGGAAAACCAGTTATTGGAGTATAAATTTCGATAAAAATAAATATGTGTAAATGTTGGATAACTCGCTTAGTTACCGATAAATTCAATTTATAAGAGAAAGTTATTGCAAAAACAGTCATCAGAGAATACAATTACGAGAAAAATTCATATAAATGTTAGATAACTAGCTTAGTTATCCGAAAATGAAATTTACGAAGGAAAATTGCCGACATCGTTGGAACCAAGAACTATATAATTTGTATTCCGACGTGGACATACCTAGGCAAATCAAATTTGGCCAATTGCTTTGGCTAATTATATAAGATGAGTCATCGCGAAGGTTTTCGATAACGTACCCGATGGAAGCAGGAAAAGAGGACGATCAAGACTCCGATTGAAAGACCAGGCCGAAGAATCCCTCCGTATCCTTGGTGTTACCAACTAACGAGAAAAGGCGAAGGATAGAACCAGTTGGAGGAATATGTTAAAACTTGTTTAATTTGTTTGTTTAATTAATATGTGTAAGACGTCTGACCTCATGAGGTTATAAAATATTTAATAAAAGTAAAGGAAGTGAACCAATATTGTTGAATGTTCGTCTATTTTTTGTTAATATTTTTACTATTTAAAACTTTTCTTGCGTGCTCAAGTATAAATTTTATTATTTCATAGAAAAGAGAAAATTGTCACTATTACTTTATTAAAGACCAACACCAACAGCATTGACAAATTTCTAACATTTTATTTAAAACGCTAAATATAATTTGACTAAACATTTGCCTCAACCTAATGTTTGTTTGGGACTCTGTCAAGCGAAGACACGCGCATTTGTTTCCAAGTTTCTCCCCAACCCCAAAACACTTTTTTTTTGAGGCCATATCATTAAGCCTTATGCAATACGGAACTCTGCTACGTACACCATTTCCCACCATAATAATGACAATATATATATTATATTGACCATTAAAATATTTGTATTTGAGGGCCATTAGAACAGGTAAATTGTATCTTCTTCTTTTCTGTCCCTTAGAATTGCGTGTTGATTGGTAATTATTTTTCCCCAAACAACGAAACGAAAAAAAAACAATTTTTATATTATTTTTTGGTAATCAAAGAGAAAATAAACGGACAATGAGAAATTATTTTCATTTACAAATAAAAATATACGAAGTCTTAGTTGCAAAATCCCCTCAAAAGAAATACAAAAGACCACAATTTTTATGGTCAACAAAAAGTGTCTATTGTTTGGATATATAATACTATAATTTGGTAGTATTTGCAGTTAATTAATAAAATTACCTAAATGCAATTAAATTTAATGTTTAAATAACTGACTAGATAGAAAAAAAAGAAAACACGAACCGAAACAAAACAAAACTCCCATTGTTGGTCAATGGTTTGGAACTGTTCACTTTGCCACGATTGGCATGATTCCCCTCCCCCCACAGCTTTGGAAATGAACTCATTCATCCATCAGTTTGTCATTAATATGATGAGTAACCTGAAATTAATCACGAAATTAAGATAGTTATATGATGAACTATGTACTATATCATATCTAAATTGAATGTGTGTGTTTTTTTTCGTGTGTCAGAAGTTATTTAGCATTAGCTGTATTAATTGCAAATAAACATTTTCGGCTCACTAATTGAATTTTCAAGCCGAAATTGTTGGCAGCTGTTAAAAAAATAACCCAGCAAACAAAAGTGTAAGGGTTGTCATTTTAATGTTCACTTTCTCTTCAATTTCCACACATTTTTTTATCTTTTCCAAAAATAGCATCGATTCTTTAAATTTTCACCTGTGATGTTTTGAAACCTAAATTTATTTATTTCTGGGGTGATTGTTTTAGGGATGATTGTGATTGATGATTTATTTTTGATGTTTTAACATCTAAATATCTATAGGCAAGGGTAGGGCAATCTAGCAAAGTGAACACATGCAAACAACACATAGCGTTATTATCACATACGTGGTTGTTGTACAACAATAGTCTCTTCCTGAAAATAGGTATGATGGTATTGATGTAGCGGCAGCGAACAAAGAACCAGGTCGTCGTCGCCAAAGAGTATTGAATAGTATAAACAACTCATGGAACGAATTGTATGGCTGAAAAGCACTGGCGACATCTGGTGAATGATTCAAAAACAATACTCTCTTTTTGTCATAACTTTGTCCATTTATAATTTTGATGTGATTGGTGTTATTATAATTTTGATGTGATTGGATGTCTTTTTAAACATTTATGCTTTTTGTATTGTTTCATGTTATAATATTGTCGAAATGGTGCATTTGTAGTGAAATATTCTATAAAGAGAATAAGACTCGTTTATGCTCTTTTACTCACACTCTCTACATGAGAGCGGAAAAAGAGTGCAATAAGGTGTCTATACTATTCAATACTTTTTGTCGTGGCACTGTTTATGACAAAACAAAAACAATTATTTCAGTGAGCTAAATATTGTTTTATTTATTTTAACAATATTACGTCTAATGTTAAAGAAAATGTTAAGAAAAAAAAGTGCAATAGGAAAAGAGCCTTCAGCACAAAAACTATTCTCTTTGTTATTTTCCAACGTAACATTTACTAATGTGTTCATAGAAATCGAACAGGTACCGTGTAACAAAAAGCTGTTAACACATCGCCCGTGAGTTTGAGCACTCATTGATTTTTTTTAACTTATGTTGTATCAGCACCAGTACAGAAATTTCAGTCATGTGAACCGACTTAAATATACCCTCACACCCTAAGTAATCCATTAAGTCCGAGTTCCATTAAAAAAATTTTATATTCGTCTGTCAGTTACACAAGTGGGCACGGCAAATGCTCCTATATTGAAGAGCAGAGTGACATTGAGCAAAATAGTAAAGGGTCCGCCATCTAACGTTTTTTTTTTCAACTAGTGCTTATTTCGTGAATGGTAACACTAAGCTCATGTCTGATTTGACAGATAATTAGTTTTATCCTTCCGCTGAACGAATATGGTTGTGTATACGCTTGAACAACGCTGGGAAATATGGGAAAAATGGGCCTGCGATCGACTTACAGAAGATGCAGATTTTGCCAAAAAAATCATCTTTTCAGATGAAGCTCATTTTGATCTTGGCGGGTATGTAAACAAGAAAAAATTGTCGCATTTGGGGCACAGAAAACCCGCACGCATACATTGAAAAGCCGATGTTTTGCGCCCTGTTTTTGAAGATTGCATTATCAGCCGCAGAGCTGATGTCGTTTGGCCACCTCGGAGCTGCGATTTGACACCGTTGGACTATTACACTATAGTTTATGACCAAATATTGTCTGGCATAACATTTCAATAAGATCAGCTTTGGTTTATGGGAGATATCGTGTCCATCAACCGGATGGCCTACCATCTTTTGTATAGGAGGTACAAAAATGGGTGTTGCAATGTTCCCCATTTTTAGCTACAAAGTAGCCGAAGTTGCACGTCGGTGGGGCAAGGGCAGTGCGTCTGGCTCTTGTGCATGAGATTGTGGTTTCGAACTCCTTCCATTACTTTCTTAGGCGGTCATCTCGCTAAGTGACGGCGACACTATCGACTATTTAATCATGAAAAAGCTTCATAAAACACACGCTGAAAAATAACGGCCTCTCTAACATATTCTCCCAAACATATTCTGCAGGAAGCATGTATATGTTTGGAACACATTAATATGTTTGAAAGTCCCAAACTCACTTGTGTTTAAATGTAAACAGCATCATGTTTATGGGCAAACATGCCCATTCCAGTTTCTTTCCTCAATATCGTTTCTCACTTAGGTAGCACATATAAATATATGCGAAACATATACATAAAAACCAAAGTAACATCACAAACCATTTAAGCGTCCCAGCCTTTGTTTATTCTTTTCTCACTGATCAAGCGCTTTTGATATCCTCTGTCCGATGAACCATTGACGACTGAATACATGAAACTAAAACGCAATACATCAGTCAAAATAAGAAACACTGACTTCATCTGCAATTTTCACGCACATTCAGAAATATTTATGACTCACTGACTGAGAGAATAATGCATAAACGCAGATACACACTTACAAGATAGCCTCTATCGTTGCCCTCTTTTATTCTCTTGCTCTCGAGAGAGCTTAGACAGTGCAACAAAAACAGCTGTTTTTGTATCACAAACATAAATGTATGTGGGTCGCAAACACATATATTCTAACATATTAATCATTGTGTCTTAAACATGAAATATTGAATAGCAAACACAATATGTTTGGACACAGGTATATTATATTTGCGACAAGCTCCAAACAAACTTTATATTTGCATCCAAACAACAAAAAAAGACAGATTTTTCAGCTGTACCATTCGACACCGGTGTAAAACTGTAGGTCCCAATCGGTGAATGTAAAACAAAAAAAATCGCAGGTCCCTGGTTATGAGAAGCTCCTCTCCCCAATCCATTCATTCAAGTAGATTTTCAAAAAAAAATTGTTTAGTACAAATTTTATTAATATCGGTTGTGATTTACGGGAGATATCTAATCGGTGGCCGTCGGTGGTGCAATGGTTAGTGTGCGCGGCTCTTGTACATGAGATCCTGGGTTCGAACCCGGCTCTGACCACCTTAAAATTTCTTTCGGCGGCGGTCACCTCGCATAGTGACGGCGACACTATCGAGTATCTAGCCATGAAAAAGCTTCTCAAATTACCGTTCGGAATCGGTGTAAAACTGTAGGTCCCAATCAGTGAGTGAAAACTGGAAAGCGCACAGCTCAGTGATTGTGAGAAGTTCTCCCCAGTCCCTTCATGGGATGTAATGGGAAACCATTTATTTATTTTTTTTTATCTCATCTATTTATTGGGCAATCGCCCATTTTTTTGAATTGGAGGTACCAGAATAGAATTTGCCAAATACCCATTCATAAAGATGTGTACCAAAATAGGCGTTGCATGGTAGAGTGCCCTTGTTTTGATAAAATGAAGCCTAATACCAAATTGTGGCCGTCGGTGGTGCAATGGTAGTGTGCGCGGCTCTTGTGCATAAGAACGTGGGTTCGATCCCTTCTCTGACCACCTTACATTCCTTTTGACGAAGGCCACCTCGCGTAGTGATCGCAAAACTATCGAGTACTTAGCCATGAAAAACTTCTCAAAAAATACCGTTGGAACCGGTGTAAAACTGTAAAAATGGGAAACCATTTATTTAATACCCAATTTCATTACGACAAAATCACGTTAAAAAATTAAAAATATTTGTATCCGGGAAAAAATTAAAATGTATGGGAATTGTGAGAATTATAAGAATTCAAAAGATAACAGTTTGATTTGACATAATGTGCATGACATTTGTAATGTGTGGCAGCTGAATTTCAATATTTTCTGATAAAAAGTATTAGAAAATATTCGGAGCAAAATTAGGGTTTTAGCAATTTTCAATTAAATTTTATTTAAAAATAAATAATAATTTTTATTAAAAAGTAATGTTCCACATTTTACATTTCAATTATGTATATTTTTTGTTTTAGACTTTTGATTACATTTGTGTCATCCATATGATTATGAAGCAAAAATTATTAATTTCCAAATGATTGTATCACATGAGACAGTGGCAAAAATGTCCTGTTATTATGGATGTTAAAGGAAACTTAACGAACTTTGTTGATATCCGTGAACGCCATCCCACCCACTTGTTCGCACACATCCTTTATACACACATGTAAAGTATGTATGTGTTGGTATCATGTTACTCTATTAAAAGGATATTTAACTTTTTGTACTCTTAAGATGTCGAAAGAGTGAAACACAACAAAATGTTTACCATCAGAAATTGGGATTGGCGGGGTGTCATCAACATCATCAACATTGAGTAACAACAAAATCATTGTTGACACGATGTAAACAATGTAAAATAACTCACACACATAGACGGACGAACAGACAGAAACAACCACATAATCATCATAAATCATATCATTTCTGTGCATACAACATTAAAGAGAAAGAGACAGAGAGAGAGAGACAGTAATAATAACTTCTTCATCATCCTCAAATATTTCTCATCAACGGCATCAGTCTACCTATAACAACATAATATGGTTGTTGTTGTTGTTATGGATGTTTAGTGTCAACACTTTAGGCCCCGGAAAGGACCTCAACAAGAGAGATGTCTTCTCCACACAAAAGAGATACCCTTCAAACTGTTTGTCATTCGGTTGATGTTGCCGCTGCTTGATGTTGTTGACTTTGAAAGGTTTAAATAAACAACAACATTAGTGTCGTGTGGTATCTTATTCTTTCTTCTATTGACTTTCGAAATGTATGGACCTGAGTGCTAACTGGGTTGTTTACACTGTTGTTTCCCTTAGAACAACAGGCACATATCTCCTTTCAAAAGAAATTTTGGCCGTTGTAAACAATTTCTTTGTAGGTTTCTTTCGAGAGTTTGAAAACTTTGTTTCGATAATTGAAAAAAAGTATAAGTCAAAATTATATATCAAACCTATTGATGTTATGGGTAGTTGTGAAAGTTAAGGGAATCATTTTGTTTCCATTATCCAATGAATCTCCTGATGTGACTAGTTTTGCATTTTTAGTAGACAACCCCGATCGAACCACACAATAGAATCCACAAATCATACACAATTATCCCTATCGACAATAAAGTTCTCTGTGGAACACTTGGTTTCCCACAAAATATCAGGTGAACAAATCAAAGTGAAAAGGAAATAAAATTTACGTTTAATTTTGATCTCATTTTAATTTATTGTTGATTATATTATTTTTTCCTGGCGCACAAAATATTCATCCGGGAATTTTATTCCAAATAGGCGGAAATATATTCAATTCGATTCTATTTAGTTTAATTCACTACAATTCAGTTCAATTCACCTGACTTTAATTCAATTCACTTCACTTCAATTCAATTCAATTCAATTCAATTCAATTCCATTTAATTCAATCAAGTCAATTCAATTCAATTTAATTCAATTCAATTCAATTAAATTCAATTAAATTCAATTCCATTCAATTCAATCAAGTCAATTCAATTCAATTCAATTTAATTCTATCCAATTCAATTTAGTTCAATTAAAATTAATTCTAAACAATTTAATTCAATTCAATTCTATCCAATTCAATTTAGTTCAATTCAATCCAATTTAATTCACTACAGTTGAATTAACTTCAATTCCATACAATTTAATTCAGTTCAATTCAATTTAATTCAATTCAATTTAGTTCAATCCAATTCAATTCAATTCAATACAGTTGAATTAAATTCAATTCAATTCAGTTTAATCCAATTCAATTTAATTTAACTGAATTTAATGTATTTTAATTTAATTTAAATTAGTTTAATTTAGTTTAATATTATTTAATTTAACTTAATTGAATTCAGTTCAATTCAAATCAAATCAATTCAAATCAATTCAATTCAATTCAATTCAATTCAATTCAATTCAATTCAATTCAGTTCAATTCAATGCAAGTCAATTCACTGTAGTTCAAATCCTACGTGCCGAACTTAAACTGGATGTCACTTGGATCAGGAAAGATAAATCCGAATTGTGGAACCCAAATGGAATTCGGATCGAGTCAGCAATATCGAAATCCGACGTGTCGGACACAACTTTATGCTTATGGGGTAAGTACTTAAGTATCTTATAAAAGGTCGGGTAAAGCTGTTGACAGTTTATCGAGGGTATATTTTGTTAATTTCTCGTTTTTTTTATTTTTCCGACAATAAAGACAAATAACCAAATGATAAAACATTTTCAAAATGAGAGTTCTCTCTTGGAAACATTGCCTGCGTTGCGCTAATTTTGATACGAGATCCGTTTCTGAATGAACGGCTAAGTCAGACATCTAAATTGCCAGACTTGGGACAATACCAATCGAACGAGGTCCACCAACTGGAAATGCATCCGCAGAATTGTGGGCAGGTGGCACAATCGGACCGCAATTCTTCGAAAACGTTGATGGCATTGATATTTTCTAGTGGGATTTCTGTCTTTAAGTCACAGGTCTATGCCACTAAGGCAAAAATGTCTAGTACCCACTTTTGTACTTTATTTAGTTATTTTTACACATTGTGTACTTTGTTGATACACATTATTAAGCTTTTGGTACACTTTATCTAAAGTGTGGGCCATGTAAAATTTGAAATTTGAACCCCCCGTTATGACCAATTTGACATTTATGACGTGACAGAGTATTAGTTAAAGGTTAGAAACTTACGAAATGGGTAGATTTACACTTGAAGAAAATTGGGAATATTAAAAACTTACTTCTAAAGTTCTGGGTCTTCAACTCAAGCTGTAAGAAATCTACGAAATAAATTCGATAGAAATAGAGTGCTATATTATACAGCCATGAACAACGTTTCCAAACGGCTTGATATAATTTAACAATTTTTACAGTGTATTCTTTATTGAAGTGTTCCCAATTCAGTGGTGTTTTCAGAAATATTCTTTTCCTCAAATAATATCTGAGGGAAAAGTCAATGAAAAAAATTAAAATTTAAAACTTTGATTGACAAATTCTTAATAACGGCAAAAGAAAAGAGTAGAAGTACCAGGCTCTGAAAATTTCAACACCAGCAAAGTGGTCAACTTTGATGCAATGCCATAATAACAAACTGCTTGGCAGTTATGATTTAGCCTAATTGAGTCACTATACTTATATAAAATATGCTCACAGTAGTTATTTCAGTCATTGCATTGACTGTTGCTTTGACTATCAATAAATTAGTTTCGACTGCCGCAGTTATTCTTCATCGAATGACTGTTGCTGTTAACTACTACATATGTGTTTGCCGCAGTCGTAGTCGTAGCAGACGAAAACATTTTGTGTGTATGCTTTGCCATTCATTTTGTCAGTTTTATGTGTGTAGCAACAGCAACAGCAACAGTTTGTGCAAAAAGTGATTATGCCTTAGTGTTAGGTATTAATCAATTTGTGTGTATAACAAACCAGGGTCAGGGGCAAAAAAAAACGAAACAGAAAAGCAAAAATAAAGTAAAGTTAGACAAACCAAAAAAAAAAAACATTGTCGGACGGGCCTCTGGTGCCCACAAAGTCCAAAAAGGGCCCCAAATTGGGCTAATTAATTTAAAAAAAAAAAAATATTTTTTAACACGACTTACAATAAGGGTCAAAATAAGAGGAAAACATTAACTATTTTATTTCGATAACTGTCTAAGTTATCGAGTTATCGATAAACTCGAATTTTTTTTTTTTTAAAAAATATGATTCTTGAATTTTTTTTGTACGAAGGATCTAAATAAGGGCGGATCAATAAGTCCATGACTTTTCGAACTTCCCTCGTAGTTGTATGAAATGCAACACTGCTCCCATCAAGTACCACCTGTTAATATACTACTGTCAAATTTTGAGCAACTTCCGTCATTTACTTTGCGTTTAACAGATTTTCAAAACATGAAACTTCCTGCATTTTCTTAAAAATGGAAAACAGTGAATTTCGAGTGCTCATTAAACATTATTTTTGCGAAAGAACCGTTAATCAAACCACGGGGACTCTGCACCATCGATTTCAATGGCAAAAAAGTGGTTTACTGACTTTCCTTGTGGTCGCACAAGTACAAATGACGCTGAACGTTCTCGACGGCCAATTGAGGTCAATCCACCAGAGAATGTCGAAAAAATCCACGATATGGTGCTGGCCGATCGAAGAGTAAAAGTGCGTGAGATTGTTGATGCCATAGGCAGTTCATATGGCAGTGTGGTTTCGATTTTAAATGGTCAGTTGGGTTTAAGAAAGCTGTCTGCAAGATGGGTGCCGCGTTTGCTCTCATTTGACCATAAACGTAATCGTGTGACAACTTCAAAGGATTGTTTGGAGTTGTTTAACCGCAATCCGAAGGAGTTTTTGCGGCGTTTTGTAACTGTGGATGAAACATGGATCATGGATCTAAACAATGGGTTTATCCGGGTGAACCGGCTCCGAAGAAGGTCAAGGAAAGTTTGTCGGTCAATATGGTGATGGCAACAGTTTTTTGGGATGCCCGCGGGATAATCCACATCGATTACCTTCAAAAGGGAAAAACAATAAACGGCGAATATTATGCCAACTTATTGGACCGATTTAATGAGGATTTAAAAAAAACGACCTCATAAGGCCAAGGAAAAAGTTATTTTTCATCAAGATAATGCACGGGAGCACACGTGTGTAGTCTCAATGGCAAAATTCCATGAATTGTGCTCCGAATTGGTACCTTATCCGCCATATTCTGCGGATTTAGCCTCCAGTGACTATTTCCTATTTCCAAACCCAAAGAATGAGATTTAGCTCCAACGATGAAATTATTGATCAAACAAATGCCTATTTCATGGACCTCGAAAAATCCTATATTTTGGAAGGGATACAAAAATTGGAGAAACATTGGACTAAGTGTATTGAACTAAAAGGAGATTAAGTTGAAATATATTTTTTTTTTGCAAAAACAACTGTGTTTCATTCAAAAAGTCACGGACTTATTGATCCGCCCTCTAAGATGAAATATCAAAAAATTTCAAAAACTGTTAGATATCGAGCTTTCTCCATGGCCGAACTTAGGGATTTTCTCCTTTGGGGTTGGACCAACACCAGCTTCGCGACTTCGGCATATCATTTTGGTGTTATAAAGCTTTCTGCGTGGCCGGCTTGCGGCCAGTCTTAGGGATTTTTTCCTCTGAGGTAGGCCCAACACCAGCTTCGGCATAATATTTTCGTATTATAAAGCTTTCTGCGCGGCTTAAAGACGTCGCACAATAAAATATTGGCACCGCTGAATGCGAAGACCACTACCTTGCGTTTGAGTACCCACACTAGGGCATTCCAAAGTATACCTAGGTTTCTCGGTTTTAATGGACCCTGTAATGGCCCTTTCGACGGCTAATTTTTCGATTTCTTGCATTCTAGATTTTTTTTCTTTAATTTTAGTTTTTTCCCCATAAATTTTTGACCCCTGACTCTGCTCATGGAATTTCTCCAAATCTACAATAACTTCCAACAATTTCAAACCTATTGCTCCTTGATTTATATTTGTGAATATTTCTTAATTCATGCCAAGATAGTTTTGTCACTCCCAAACAGAATATTGATTCACCAAATAACTGGCGCAAATACAGCTTTACATGCAATATCTCAACCAATTCATAACAATCAAAATAGCATTACATCAAAACTGTTAACACGGAATCACTTGACTTTAATTGTGAAATGCAAGTCTACACCAATCAGCTCTTGGCCCAAAACTGGAAATCATGCAAGTAATACTATATAGTATATTACGTGTGCGATTTGTGCGTGGTTGTTGCTGTTGTCTGTCTGTAACTGGGTGTAGTTCGATAATATTGCGTGCGTGTTCAGGTCGCATACGAACGTAACCAGACGTCGTCTGTCTGTTGCGAAAGAGAAAAAAACAGCGAAATAAAAGTTGAAAAGAATCACACAAAAAGAAAAACAAAACCCCCTATGACTTATTTTTTGTAAAATGCATTCATGTTCATGTTTATTGGTCCTAAAATTCAATGACAAAAGTTTCTTAAAGATAACTTAAATCTATCCTTACGTATTTCCCTACATTTAATAATTTTTACAGGACTATATACTTCACACTAACTTAAGTTGTAGAAACTACATACAAAACAATCGTAACGAAAAAACTAAACAGTCTACTGCCCACTAGAGGCTTCCCCAAAAAAGGACTATTAAAAAGGGGAGAGTTCAACAAACTAACTACTAAAACTTAAATTACTAATATACAAACTACTATTTACAAATATTCACACTATATACATATTTACAACCCTACCTACGGTAAGAGGTGCCACTACTGGTCCGTAATATACACTGTGTCGTCCAGGTCAAAAGATCCTATCCTCCTATGGTAGAATAGGAGCTTGTCATCAACGAAGAGGAGTCCGCCTCTATCCAAGGTCGCGAGGCCAACCGGCGGCCTATACCCTAACTCAAGAAGTCGCTCCAGGCGCTCGTCCTGGACCAAACTCTTCTCGACCGTAAAATGCATTTGCCACAATGGAAACCAGTTTTGGAATGCCGGCCGGTAACTCAAATAATTAACATTACCTGTTTGCGAGAAAGAAACAAAAAAAAGAAAAAACAAAACCTACATAACATATGATTTCAGTTTTAAGTTATACGAGTATCTCTTAGTTTAAAGAGAGTTTTGAGAAACTCCATACCGCGAAAGAGAGTTTTTTGGTTTGAAATGAATCTCTAAAAAAGTTGGCTCAACTCTTGCATTTTTTTTTTGTTTGTGCGAATATTTATTTTGAGTCATTTGAGAACAGTTGAATTTATTTATGTTTATTTTTGGGTCGAACGAATGCATTACCTTTTAGTGGTGAAATAGTTACATATATAGTACTCATGTTTACTGACCAAACCGCACGTAGGCAGTCAGACAGGCACCTCAGACGCCTTAACAAATACGGCAAACTGTCATAATAATGGCCCCTACCACTCACAAACACTTTGTTTAGTCATAATTGCACAGAGAGAGACACATGCTCATGTATCCAGTGGGTCGTTAGATACAGTTACACTCGAGGTAAAAAATTAGTGGAGAATTCAAGCTTTTTTTTTTATTTCGCTGTTGTCTGTCACGTTTTTGTTTTCAGCAGTTTTCAACAAACAAAGCCACATTTGGGGTACAAAACCATAATTACCTATTAATTGCAACCTAAACATAATTATAATCATTGTGTCTCTAACATGTTATATTGAATAGCAAACACAATGTGTTTGGACACAAGTACACTATATTTGCGACACGTTATGTTTGTATCACACAACAAAAAAATACTACTTTTTCAGCGTGTGGTTCTAACTACATTTTATGAAGAGATACCGGCGAGTATCTCATAATCTGCAGATTGTGCTGTTTCTAATTTGCACACTCACAGTTTTACACCGAATCTAAACGGTTATGAATTGAGAAGCTTTTACCTGGGGCTAAATTCACAATAGTAAACGAGGTGAACTACACCGAAAGAAATGTGAGTGCTTAGACCGGGGATTAAATCCACGTTCTCATGTACAAGAGTTGTGCACGCTGGTCACTGCATCACCGACAGTTTCTATGTTGTCTGTCACGTGTTTGTTTTCAGCAGTTTACAGCAAACAAAGCCACATTTGGGCACAAAAGCATATATTATTACCTATTAATCATTGTGTCTGCAACATGTAATATCGAATAGCAAACAATGTGATTGGACACAAGTCTACTATATTTGCGACAACCTGCAAACACGTAATATTTGCATCACACAACAAAATAATACAACTTTTTCAGCCTGTGGTTCTAATTACATTTTATGAGGAGATACCGGCGAGTATCTCACAATCTGCGGACTGTGCTGTTTATAATTTGCACACCCATACCAAAAATAACGGGCCAGCAACATTTTGCAGCAACCATGTACATACTTTCAAGCATTAGTTTCGTAAATTGAAAATCTGCTGCTTTTTGTATCTTTATTGTCAATCACGTGTTTATTGTCAGCAGTTTTCAATAAACAAAGCCACATTTGGGTCACAAATACATATATTATAACCATTTAATCATTGCGTCCCAAAAATGTTATATTAAATAGCAAACACAATGTGTTTGGACACAAGTATACAATATTTGCGACAAGCTACAAAACCCTTTATATTTGCATCCAAACAACAAAAAAGACACATTTTCAGCGTATGGTTATGAATTGAGAAGCTTTTACAATGCTTTAGTGTCATTGCCAGTAAAGAAGATAAACGTCGCCGAAAGAAATGAAACTTCTCATGAACAAGAGTTGTCCACGTTAGCCACTGCATCACCGACAGTCTCACGATTGTAAATGAGATATTTAAACATTGGAAACATTTATAACATACCAGCATAAGTGACCTGGAATGAAGAAATGGACCTAGAATGGACAAACAAGGTTTTGGATGATTTAGGATACATTTCTATGGCAGAATTGGCCAAAAACTGAAAATTTTCTGACATAACGGGTGGGCCAAATACAGGTATCTCTTTAAATCATATGTTATTCTGACGCTGATATATTTTTTTTTGGGCGAAATATGGACTATCAGTCAGAATCGTCCTCCGCGAACCAAGAGTAGCTTGGCGAAGAAATATACAAAATGGTTTCTCACTACATCCCATGAAGAGATAGAGGAGAGCTTCTTACGATTAGTGACCTGTGCCCTTTCTAATATTACACTCAGTGATTGGGACCTACAGTTTTACGCTGGTTCCGAACGGTATTTTTGGGAACCTTTTTCATGGCTAAATACTCAATAGTGTCGCCGTCACTAAGCGAGGTGACCGCCGTCGAAAGAAATATTAGGTGTCAGGGATTGAACTCACGTACTAATGTACAAAATTTCGCAGAGAATTCGAAACAAAGTCTGCAGGATATATGGAAAGATTGCCATTAGATAAAATCTGAAAATTTGGTATGTTAAATGCCTAAACGCGTATGCAAGCACTCACTGTACAAGACGAACAGCAAATGATTCATATTTAATTGTTTTTAATGGATTCAGAAGATAATTTAGCTTAAATGTTAACTTAAAACCTAGTAACGATGAATGGGTAGAGAAATACCCAAAAATAGACCTGTCTTAGAAAATTTCTAGCTAGAGTTACGTAATAAGTACGACAAATAGGGTTTCGTGGACATATGGAGGATGGATGTAATTAGTTAACATACACTACTAAAAAATGGGTCTCCCTTTACCTTCCGTGCCGAGATTGGGAAGAGCTTCTCACAACCAGTGAGCTGTGCGCTTTCTAGTGTTACTCTCACTGATTGGAACCTACAGTTATACACCGGTTCGACTTCGGTTCAGATTCGATTTCAATTGGGCAAAAAACAATATCTTTTGATTTGTAAACATTTTTAAGCTCTGTAAAAAACGATTGTAGAGGAGTCAAAGATTTTTGCGATATATAAACATTGAAAATCGAACTGTGGAGTAGATTTCAGAAAAATTTCCAAAGTTGACAACAAACTTTTCGTATACAGATATTCGGATTTTTCGAATTTTGAAAATCGAAAAATTTTGTGTTTTCTTTTTGAATTTCTTGAACTGTATCTCATTCAGTTTTAGAGATATTGCACTAAATTTTATATATTAAAAAGAGCAATTGTGTGGCTTTGGTATGGCAGCTAAATTTTGTTTATACCAAATACAGGTTGGTTATACATATTAAATATTTTTTGAAAAAAAAAATTTGAAAGAGTTCCAAGAAAATAATAAAAATCTAAACTTAACGATCGATGCCTTTCAAAAATATTTGTGCTTACTACACTACTACATTTCACATTCAACCCAAAAATTCTACCAATTTTTGTTTCAACTCGCATTTTTCTTCGAGTGTTTAGCATTTTATGTAGCAATTTCATTAGAAAATGTTGAAATTCATTATAGATTTTCACTTTTATTTTAGCAAAATTTTATTTGTATATTATACAAATTGTTATTGTTATTGTTTTGTTGTTTTAATTTTTCCTCCTCAATTATATTTCAACAGTTTCGCTTTTGTTTAAGGAAAAAAAGAAAAAACAAAATCATAGCGCGGAATGCGTGCCGGCAGTCACATGTATCTGTCCGAGTAGCCACCCGCCCGTCCATCTGTGTTAGAAATGAGAACATTTTTTTTGAATGCATAAATGTATTTTTGGCAAACGGTATTAAAAAGGGTGTTCCAAAATACGTTGTTTGACTTAAAATTTCATAGACCATGGGGTTAACGAGATATATTTCAAATTCTTGATCGATTTTCGAAGTTCAAGAAGCAGAGTCGGTCCACACAGTCTGTGCAGCTGAAATTATTGCTGGTGGATTCATTGGCAATAAGGTTTGCATTAACGAGACAGAAATGTCTAATATTATGTGTACGACAAGATTCTGCTATAGATATCGACTTAGCTGCATGACTGACATTATTTCCATCACTCGGCAAATCTTTTTTGTATTATAAAAAATAAATTTATACTTTCTTATACACGCTTTAGTAAAATTTTTAAATTAGAGCTTTTATTGCAACACCCTATTCTTTTCGATTTTATTAGAATTTGAAAATTGCATTCAACACCAACATATGGATATCGTTAGGAATGTTGTAGTCGTCGGCCGCGGCAAATTATTCTTATTAGTCATGCGATTAGTTTTCTTGTTTGCAATTATTGCTCGGACGCAGTTGAAAATAGAAATAATTGAACTTTAGCTATTTGTGTAACAATGAAAGTAAATGTTGATTACGTCAAAAAACAATCTGTGTATTACAGAAAATAGTGTGAATTTGGGGGGCTAACAAAGAACAGTGAAACTAACCATATATTGCATACTTGTAGGCAACAACACGCATTGCTTGCTTTTAGGCTTTCAACGCTAAGACGCTGTATACCATTAGAGGGATAGCGAAGTTATTTTGAACGGAAACATTTGTAACAGAACTTTTGGCAGACAATCAATGTGGCAATCAGCACTATTGGAAAGTCTGTGTATAAATTATTGTGTATATAATTTGTATAGTGTAAACGCTGAAAACCGGACAACAGATTTTTGGACATCCACCTACCGTCAGCTTTCTGAAAATTTCCATATTTTTTCTACGAACGACCTAAAATTAGAAAACATATGCTAAAATCTTATCTACCAAAAAAATAAAAAAATTAATAGTTCTAGGCTCAATGTTTGCAATAAATTTGTTTCATAGAAAATTTAAATTATTGTCTTTTAAAAAATCAATTTTTCAAAAACTAAATTTTTTGAAATAACCGAAACCAGTGATTCTTTAGGTGGACGGTTTTTTGAATACTCTATGCTTTATATTACTCTACTCTACATGCTATAAAAAAAACAATCCGAAATAATAAACTTATTGAATGTAATTATATCAATGAATAGAATTGATTTTGTCCGACATAATACTAGATCGCTTTATTACCGAATTTTAGATAAAAATCTATTGACCATCAAGAGCACACTTCTATGTTAAAAACTTGCAATAATAGCTGATTTTAATTTTCCACCATGGTTTGGAACCATATTAGGCCATTATGGTTTGGAACTACGCTAAACCAGATGTTTGAAGATTTACAACAATAGCGGCAGTTACATAAATACCCAAGATCTTAGGAAAATGCCAACTCTTATACACTTGCATGGCAAGCTTGTTCGATGTTTACGAGTTTTCGCGGTTGTTGCGTGTTTTAACAAAAATTCAATTAGTCATTCTAGATGCAATTTATAATTCAATATTAAAATCTAACAACTTGAAAATCTTACTCGATTCTACAACGGATTCTCAATTCTCCATGGCTAAAGTTGGCATGTAATAACTGATCTTCATAGAAGTTAATCAACGTGGTTCGGGACTTTGCTATATTAAAATTTGGGAAATGAGTTGATTGAAATCAGACATCGAGATTTAGTGTCTTACTAGGTTGTTGTCTCTGCTAATGCTGTTAAGTTTTCAAGTAATATGTGTGCCTTATGCAATAGTGTAAAATACCAAGAGTGTGCAACAGCTGTTTTTCTTCGACCGGACACCTATGGAACTCACGGGAGTTCGACTCATAGAGTTCGACTTTTAGATGGGGAAACAAGCATCAAACTTAGTTTAAAATACGTTATCATTAATCAAACGTGATTTTAAATTCATTATCATCAATTAAACCGACCATGCAGATAATTCAAATGGATTTAAAACATGGTTTACCTTCAGTCTCTTATCGTTTATTCTTTCATTACACTCTATCCTCTACTAGTACTCCAACTACCAAATCTAACAGCTATTTCATCGAAACCCCCTGACCCAAAATGTACATTCTACTGTTACATATGAAAAATAGATGGAATTTTAAAATTTTGATTTTTTTAACACAATTTCAAATTGAAATTCTGATTCTGATTGTAAATTTGAATGCATCACATTTGGACTGAAGAGTTACAAACAATTTCAAATATGGATTGTATAAAGAATTTACATTTTGGTTCCCTGAATGCTTTTCAAGTTTGGATTCCATTACGGATTTTCAATTCGAACTATCAATGTTCAAAATTGGCGTAAAATAAGTGATCTTAATAAAAGTAAGTGGACGTGGCTTGAATAAGTGCTAGGTTGTGGTCCATGTTAACTGTCCAGCAAAAATATATTGGAGTAGTTCCAACGGATCTTCCCCTTTCAGTACGTCCAACAAACTACAGGGTGGAGCGCGGTAATTTGCTTTTTTTGAACTGCAGGCTGTGGCGGCACTGTTGGTCGAAGAGAGTGGAGAGTGTGCGTGGCTTATAGTGGCTGACGGGAGATTTGTATTCGTCTGCCTTTCAGTTGCCATCATGCATGAGGAGAGGTCATTTTGTGTTGAAGCGTATTTTTTAAATGCGCACTCGATCATTGCAGTGCAGCGTGCTTTTCGTTTACGATTCGCTGTTCCCCCACGCGGAAGTGTTCCGGAACGGCAATCAATTGTAAATTGGGTAACTTCATTGAGAACAGCAGGGAATGTGTCATGTGTACGAAGGGGACCTGAGAGAAGGATTACAACACCACAAAACATCGATAGATTTAGAGCAGCAGTACTGCAATCTCCGAAATGCTCTGGTCGGAAGTAATCACTTGCTCTTGGCATTTCCAGACGTTCTCTCCACCGGATTAGAGGATACATGGTTCCAACAGGATGGTGCCACTGAACACACAGCGAGAGGTACCATGAATTGTTTGAGGCAAATGTTTCCTGGACGGCTTATCTCTTTGAGGGGTGATGTGAACTGGCCGGCACGCTCACCAGACTTAGCGCCATGCGATTTTTTCCTTTGGGGTTACCTGAAGTCGAAGGTGTATATCAACCGTCCCAACACCTTGGAAGACCTAATTAACAATATTGAGGCTGACGTGCTTGTTAGAGTTCATGAAAACGTATGCAGAAGTGTGTGGATAGCGAAGGTTGACATTTGCCAGATACACTATTTAAAACCATGTAATTTACAAATTCCCTTACTGTTCAATATAATTAAAATATATATCAAATTCTTCTAAGGTTCATAATTTTGTTATTTCATTCCGAAATAAGCAAATTACCGCGTTCCACCCTGTACTATGTGCGGGAAATTGCATTACAGATATTATGGTGTTTGCTAGAAGAAAAGCATTTTTTGATGTGTGTTAACTTTCAATTGATGTATTTTAAATTTCAATTGATGTGCTTCAAATTGTAATTGATGTCTTTCAAATTTCAGTTTATATTTTTTAAATGTCAATTGATGTATTTTGAATTTCAATTGATTTCTTTTAAATTTCATTTGATGTTTTTTTTAAATTTGAATAGATCTATTTCAAATTTCAAATAGAATTTTTAAATTTCAATTGATTTTTTTTCAAATTTTAATTGGAAATGGTGTAGTCGAACATGCTACCATCATGGTAATTTTTGTGCTGAAACGACGCGCTAAAGAGTAGCATTTATTCTACTTAAAGGTGCCCAAATTAGGGGTACTGCAGTCCAAGGCCAACACGACTGCCTCTTACCGAGTAGTTCTCGTGAAAATTCTGGTGATTGGTATACAGTTTTTTTTTGCTGGGTGTGATTAGTCTTTAATGAAATGTATAATCTCCAGCCAGAAGACTTGATTTTATGTACATTGCTAAACTATGAAAAATCATTTGTATTGAATTGAATCCGCGGTGGATTCATTACACGTGTAATTTTCGTTACATCCAAAAAGTATGCAAAGGTATTACTACTTATTATCAGTACTTAATAGGGTAACCATTCAATTAATCATTATTTGGTTAATCGATTAATCGTGCTATAAAATTAACCGAACATTTTAATAATTACATTTTTCGATTAACGATTAACTCGAACAAATCGATTAATAAAATATAAGTACGTGTTTATGGCAAGCAGTCCGTCTTGAAGCACTCCTACAATGTGGCAACTCATATGACAACGATTTGCGAACAAATTTCATAACCTTACACACATTTTGAACAGATTTGATAGTTTGTTGGGTTGAAGCGTCGCACAGTGCTTTGGCTCATAGACATAATTAAAAAAATTAACTGAAAATTGATTCAATATTTGGGAGTAAGTGTCTGATAAAATTTCAAGACCAACTGGTCACCTTGTATGGGGGGTACCACTGGTCCGAATCTGCTCAAACTATATACAATAAGGATAATAGTCAGAAAATTAGGTTTTGCAAAATTTGGTCAAAATTAATCAACCCAATAGGGTGTTGTAGTGTGATATAGTTTTAGAGCCCACTCTACCATTTGTATGGGAGGTACCCGAACGCGTAGCACTTTTGGGTCCAAACTTTGAGATTTTGTTAATTTTGGCTTGGTATCAAAAGTCACTAATTTTCATGTTGCTGCAACTACGATTTGTGAATGAAGTTGTTTTTGTTACGTTTTGTTTTTTAATAAATGTGCCTAGTACAATGTTTGAACACTGTTTTCTTTTTTTTTGTTTTATTTTATTCGAATAATCGATTAATGGAATAAATTGATAGCATTTTTTTCGGTAAATTGTCAGATTGAAATTTACGCTTAACGATTAATCAAAAACCCCGATTAAATGGGTACCCTAGTACTTAATGTTAGTTAACATTAAATTCCAATGGCTTGACAAAACTATTAGACCAATGTTAGTTTAAACTAAGTAGAATTAATTTTTCATAGGAATAATTTAAAATTTGCAATAACACTATTTCAAAACCAACATTAGCCAGCAGTGATTATAGGCACTTCTTCTATCAATCACAATTTCTCTTAACTATAAACCCTGCTTTTTAATTTCATTGAAACCACTGTGCAACATCATTACTAGGCCAGCCACTCTGTGTAGCTGTTACCTTGTGACAAGTAACAAATATTTCACTATGGACATAACAAACAATGCAATACATCAAACATTTTTCTAGATTTCAACAAAATCTATTTAAAAAGTTTTTCACAGAATTTTTATTCGTTCACGGGGTTTCCATTAATACTGGCGCTTTACAGTTTTCACTTAAAGATAACTCATTTGACTCGGGTTTCTTGTTGATTTGACTCGGGTTTCTTTTTGTCGCGCCTCTCAATGAATTTCAACTGCGCAAATAAAAATTCAACCAGTTGAGCTGCTGGTTTTTTTTTATATCTCTACAAACACTGAGTATTGTTTTATTAAAATCTATTTGCTTCTAATTTATTTCCTCACAGATTCCTCTAAACCCAACCAACACCACCACCAAGCAACAAGGTTTAGTAGGAGGAGTACATAAGAATTTAGATTCAAATTGTAAATTATTAATAACTGCCTCCCATGTCTGCGAGGGGTTGTTTGAGGAAATGCAAGGGGTTCTGGGGTGGTTGCAAGTGTATTATTTCTTAGATTCTCCGGTTACTTTTAGTCCGATATGGTTATGGCGTTTTACGTGGTGATTGTTTTCTTCTTATATGAATGTATTTTTTCGCCTGAACAACTTTGTCTCGTTTTGTGTCTAAAATTTCATAACATTTTCTGTTATTTACGTTCATCATTATTATTCGTAATTTGTATTTGTCTTGAATGAACAATAATAAAAATAATTAATATTTATAAATTGTATACTACTTGATTCTGGCATTGGATCGACAAGAAAAAGGGGGCTCGTCTTGGTTAAATATACATGTATATCGCGCATTCCGTTCCAAGTCGATGAGTCAATCGTAAATAATTTAAACAAGTTATAATGAAACCGAGGGGGGTGCACTGGACACGAGCTTCGTCGACAAAAGGTATCACTGGCTAAAAGAGTTTTAGAGGCTAAAATGTCAATCTGCGAATGGGGTTGAATTGGATTGGACAGTGTTTTGAGTTTAATAAAAATAAACAGTTAATTTGAACGATTAAATACGATTTTAAAGTCGCCCTGATTTCTGAGTTACCAAATACTCGTATAAAGATAAATCTATACGGATTTTTACTCTTCAGGTTCGCCTAGTGCTATTATCAAAACTCGTGGACATTTTTGAAAAGTCATGAGATTACAAGTAACTGACTTAACTCCAAAATGAGTTCGTATGGTAAAGAAGTATGAAGACATTTTTACCGTTCCAAAGGGAAAACTCACACGCCACAGGATGTATCCGATTATAACGCTAATTACCACTACACGCTGCAAATCTATCTTTTTGTTGTTGTTTGGATGCAAATATAACGTGTGTTTGGAGCTTGTAGCAAATATAGTATACTTGTGTCCAAACACAATGTGTTTGCTATTCAATATTACATGTTGGAGACCCAATAATTAATATGTTATAATATATGTGTTTGTGGCTCAAGTATAGCTGTGTTTGGAATACAAATGCAGTTGTGTTTGCTGCACTATTTATTCTCTATTGAGGGTAAGAGAATAAAAGAGGTGCAGGTAGACTTTATTCACAGTCAACGATGTATGTGTGTAGAAAAATATATAAATTCCACAGTTTCTAAAAATTATGTTTATTTTGGTTAATTTTTGTTCATCATTACTCTTCTCCTTTTCGTGATTTTTTTCTTTTTTGCATGTCCCGTGATTTACTTTTCGAGAATGAAAATATAGTTGCCAGAGCCACAAAATGTTGGAGTAGCATAATTAAATGACTAACTTCTGTGTGAATTATATGAGTAATTTCGAGGTGGCAGCTTTGGTTTTTGTTATCTTTCGTTCATTTTCAATATCTCTCACAAATTCAAAAATTTTTATTAAATATGACCACAAACATATGTTGGGAGGTAAAGGACATGAGAAACAAAGCAAAGCAAACAACAAAATCAGGTGTTCGCTTGGCGATATCGAAAACATAAAATAACGCCGAAAAATATAAAATCACGTGATTTTCAGAACACCCACAAATCACCGGCGTGATCTTAAAATCATTCGTGAGTTAAAATTGTCGTGATATCAGAACAGACATGAATATTACATTTTGGGGACACAATGACTAAAATGTTATAATATATATGTTTGGAATCCAACTACATCTGTGTTTATGATACAAACACAGCTGTGTTTGGTGCATTGTTTATGCTCTCTCGAGAGCACACTTACAGTCTTACTTGTAAGTGTGTAACAGTATTTTTCCAATATTCTCCTAGTCAGTGATTCGTAAATATTCCTGCATGTGTGTGTAAATTGCAGATGCCGTGAGTGTTTCTTATTTTAGCAGATGTATTGCGTTTTAGTTTATTGCATTCAGTCGTCAATGGTTCATTGGATAGAGGATATCAAATGCGCTTGGTAGGTGCGTAGTAGAAAATATTTGTGTTCAGTAAAAAAATAATAAATAAGGGCTCTGACGGTTAAACGGTTTGTGATGTTGCTTTGGTTTTTGTATATGGCTTTCGTATATATGTGTGCTACCAAAGTGTTAAACAATTTCGATGAAAGAAATTGAACAGAGCAACAAGGTGAAGCCTTTTTTTGTCTACACGAGCCTTTACTGCGAAAATGGAGCTGTGTGCCATTTGTGAAATTTAACCGCACGACGACGCACGATTTTATTTTCGATCTTAAATATGTTTTTCAACATTTTTTAACCTAATTTTTCGTAAAGCGTCAGTCGTTTAAAAACTGATTTTTTGTTGAATATTAAGTAGAAATGAATTAAATAAAAAAAATTTCATTCATTTTGGTTCCCATTTTTGCTCACGATATTATTTATAGCGCCTTGAAATAGGTCGTAGTCAAAATGACGAAGGATGACCTTAGTGTACAAAAAATAAGGATGAACGAGCGCTTGGGTTGCATGAACGAGTATATTGTTTGTGTACGAGTACCAACGAATAGTGATAATCGTGATTTAAAATGTTGTAGCGTTGGGCGAAGTTGAAACCGTCTGAAAACAAACCTGAGAGACTAGAAAGTAATGACAAGCTAAAGAGCTTCTTTCTTTTCATTTTCTAAAAAACCAAATAATACATTCAATGCAAATGAATGAAAAAGGCTCCTTTTAAATCTTGTAGTTTTTTTTTATTAATTGGATATAAATGTAGATTTATATTAATAAAATTATTTATAACAAATAATATATATAGGGGACTGCGTTATAGAGAAGTTCCACTGTATATTGAAATCAAAAAATGATTTGTTTCTATTATGTTTGGGAAGAAATACGCATATGGTTCCAAGTAAGTATATGAAGGTTTGGGAGGAAACACGTGAATGCTTCCATATAAGCATATGGATGTTTGCGATGCTTCCATGTCAGTATATGAATGTCACGCATATCTTCCCACGTAAAATCATACATGCTTGCCAGTAAACATTCTAAAGTTTCCATTTAAATACATGTGTGGTTGGGGCTTTCAAACATATGAATGCTGGAAGTGTGTTCCAAACATATACATGGTTACTGCAGAATACGTTTGAGAGAATATGTTACAGATTCCGTTTTTTTAGCATGCGTGCTAAAAACGTGCTAAACTATTCTAACATTCTATTATATAGGTAGTACTAATAGGGCGACTACTGGCATTTACACGGTTTGGAACATTGCTAGGTTGTGATCGATGCTAAATCAGTTACGGATAGAGAAATATACCAAGAGTCTGCAACAGCTGTTTTTCTTAGACCGGAAACCTGTGAAAGTCACTGAAATAGTTGGAGTAAGCATAGAGTTCGACTTTTAGATGTCAAAACAATTTAGAAGACATTATCATTAATCAAACGTAATTTAACGTTCATAAATATCATTTAAATGCGTTTAAAACATGGGTTACTTCCAGTCAATTATCGTTTTTCTTTCATTAAGCTCTATTCTATACTAGTACTCCAAGTACCAAATCGAACAGCTGCTACATTGCTAGGTTGTGGTCGATGCTAAAACAATAAAGTTTTCAAGCAATATGTCAATGTGGTTGGGAACATTGCAAGGTTGTGGTCGATGCTAACAATAAAGTTTTCAAGCAATATGGCAATGCGGTTGGAAACATTGCTAGGTTGTGGTCGATGCTAAATCAATGATGATTTCAAGCAATATGTCAATGTGGGTTGGAACATTTCTAGGTTGTGGTTGATTCGAAATCAACGAATTTTTCAAGCAATATGTACAAAACCGACACCAAAAAATTTTACATTGTAACTTTAAATATGAGTTCTATACAGAATTTCAAAATGGATTTTTTAATACAAAATTTCAAATTTATGTTTATTTCAACTGCTAGTTTCTTAGTTAATAGTTACGTAGCTAGTATTAATAGGGCGACTACTGGTGACTTTAGAACAACAAGGTTCTAACTGACAATTTTTGATAAATTTATCTACATATCTTATAGTATTAAAATGGGCCATGGTCTTTCGATTACTGATATCGTCATAATTATATATCTTTTCGTTAACGAGATATCTAATGAAATAGACAACTAACTATATATTTTCCTGCAGTAATTTAGTTAACAAATTGTATTAAATCTGGCTCTTCTCAAAAAGTACTTGGTGCACTTAGAACCTTGTTGTGGTTTGCAACAATGCTGGGTTGTGGTCAATGCTAAACCAAAGAAGTTTTCAAGCCATAAAAAACGACATTAAAAAATGGGCTTATGTAGAAGACATGGCAATCGAAGAAGTTGCCCTTTGGCTGGGACGAAACGAAGTACTGTCATAAGTTTATAACATTTTAGACTAAAGAAACACTATGTGTCTGTTCTCGATGTCCAACGATCGTAGCCAAAATAAATTATATCTGAGTTGCATAATTTTGTCATTTCAAGTCGAACGAAAACGGACAATTTTTCTATATCGATTGTGCTATCATTTGCGACCAAAGATAAAGTCAGTCGAATGAAACCTTTCGACTTAGAAGAAGTTCAGTACAACGCGATCGGCTGGCTTCGCGTCGTTTGAGCGCTACCTAGTATACTAAAAATGTTAAAAATTCATTAACTGATGTGATTCATGACGGCTGGACTATTTAAACCTTCCAGACCTCCCGACTAACCATTCCAGTCTTCTTTCTGTGGGGTTATTTGAAGTGCAACAAGCTACGGACCCCGGAACTAAGAAAAGTGATGGAAAATGCATTCGCTCTGTTGCCGACTATTTCCACAAGTGATCAAAACAAATTTGAACAGTTCAAACTAAACGAAAAATCTAATTAGTAGTCATTTATTTTATTATTAAAGTGGTTCACCCTGTATCAAATACCCTGAAATCTGAAAAAAACTAAAGTATCCGAATAAAGCTAAACATCCAAGCATAAATGGGCTATTATCTGGCTAGAGCTAACTAACAGTTATATATTTTTAAATTCCATATAAACTGGCCGCTAAATCTTGTAGTTAGATTTAAATAGAGGATAACTTGCGCTGCGGTTAATGGCGGAAATATACAAAAAATTTGACGAATCTTGCGAGATTGTCAAAACCTTCAGTAATTTTTTTCTTTACAAATTATTGTAAAAGAAAATCCAGAAGCAATTGTTGCCACTATTTACCAACAACTTTTAGGGATAAAAACAATTTTGCATATTGATGGGTTTATCCTTAAAAAAAAATTAGTTTTCATAACATAGTTATTTTTATGAAATCCACACAACCATTTATTGCATATCCAAGACTGCTCTTATATTAAATTAACCAACGTCGTTACAGAATTTCAAATTGTTTGCATACATATATATATTTTGCTTTAATATTATTCCAATTACTGTCTCCGCCACAAGGTATGCAGCAATTTGTGTCACTTCACCTACCCAAAAGTATACTTAACTTTTTCTATTTTCCTACACCACTTGTTACACAAATGTCAAGTTAATGCCTTAATATCATCTTAATTTAATTATCCCTACTTTTTTGGTTTTCAAAATGACACTGTTTTAAGAAAAGAAACAAAAAAAAAGCACAAAACAAGTGTCAAAGTCGAGACCCAAAAATGGAATGATACAAAAAACGTCAGCATTACTTTACTTAATATTGGTCAAATGACAAATGTGTCACTAGCAAACGACATGTGGTTTCCTTGATTTCTGCCAAACATTTAGTTAGCAAACAAAACAAACACTGGTCATGATGAGGATAAATGATCAGGGGAAAACAGGGCGAGAGAGACGATTGAACAGGAAAGTGACAGGGCAGTGTATTTGGATGTCAGCAACAGAATGGGCCACATTAACGCAATAGCGCCACCCTCCTTTTACTTTTGTCCTAAGATATTTAAGACATCTACTTCTTGATTTCTTGTTTTCGTGGCGTTACGACTTAAATTGAAAATTGATAGGGACACGTTTGTGCTAAAAAAAAAGGTGGCAGATGCCACGGCCAACATGTGTTACTGTTCAAAAATAAAAAATAAAGAACACACACAAAAAGAAAATGGTCCAGAGAAACCTAAAACAAAAATAGGGACTACCGTGTCACTAAAGTTATTTTTACCATTAAGAGGCATTTGCACAAAGTTTTAGGGTGTGCGTGCTGCCGCCTTCAATGTTGTAGGATGTCCACTGACCGGTCTGATTCACCTAACGCACGATTTCTCAGTTTATGGCCTACTTTTGGGATGCAATAAAGTTTTTGTAATTTTTTCTTAAGTTTATTAGTTTAAAAACCCGTAAAAAGTCAAGAACAATTTTTTTTTTATTATTATTGGTCTCATTTCTTATTAATTTTCCAAGCTGCACCTAAAAGTAGACTTTACTCTTGTTGTCTTATCTAATAGCGTATATCACCACACCGGTTTTCATTATGTCCTTTGAAATATCATATCGAGTACTATGTAAGTAAGTATGTGATAAATCAAAACGTTGTCAGAATATTTAATATCACACAAAATATGTAATTTCTCAAGGGAATTAGATTACACTACTTACTTAGTTAGCAGCTTGAAATTATGTTGGACCTTTGCCTTTTTTGTATTCTTTGGACCATGTAGGTTATTTCTCTCTCTTTGTTTTGGATGGTATTATAATTGAAAATTCTAGGCCAGCATAATGAAATACAGTGGCTTCATTTCTATATATGAAGAACTGACAAATGATTTGTCATAAGTGCAGACAATACGTATAATGAGCTTGAGAATTCTTGACGCTCTTTGCTCACAATATTAATGATAAATCCCTAAGTTGGAATGAAAGGGATTTTCGAAAGTTGATGAAAATATTTGGCATTCATTAAGACCAAAGCAGGTTTATGAATATTCTAGTTGGATTACATTTAAATGAAAACAAAAATCAAAAGAATATGACGGAAATTATGGCATAAGCTAAGGCACTATATTATATATAAATATAAAGACAATTGTTGGGAGCTGTGTATATAATTGTTGAGCTGAATTATATTGTAGATCAGCATCACAAAATTGTACTCTTCATACGTACATAAGAAATGTGATGTGTTTAAATTACTTCTATTGCATGCAATTATCAACGAAAAATCAAAGCCTACACTTTGGCGCAACATTAAACTCAAAAGTAAAGCATACTTTCACAAATTTAAAACGTTGAGTTTTAATCAATTTAAACTACTCCGTTTTCACTTTTAAATATTCATCCATAAATATTCATTTTTGATGTTATAATATACATACTTATACATTCTTAATATTTTATAATATCTAAAACTAATATTTAATGTTCTTTAATAAATTACCCGCCCCCCCCCCCCCCCCCTCTAATGTGCTCGTTGAGTTAGGCGTGACTAAATATACGATAAATATCAAGCACAAAGTCATTTCTCCCTCCTACTTGTACAAGTTACACCCCCTTATGAAACTACACTCTAACGTTAAGACAATTTATTGATTTACTTGACTTGATAATGATAAATTTCATAAAAGTAGGGCATACGTTAAGGAGCTTGTACTGAACGAAAATCAAAACATATTTTGCGGCTAGTGAATTTTGAATATTCTGTGTACCGGTAAATAATATCATGGCTATATTTAATGAATACATGAAGGATGGTTAATTACCGACAATTTTAGGATTCATTTTATGATATTAATATTTAAACTTGAGAGTATGTATATACATACTATATATTGATTTAAAGTTTTCCGGCTTTGTTTGTTTATATCTGTAATTATCCGACTTTATAATGTTATAACAGAACTGTCAACATTCAGTGAAATGTTAATGAAAATAAAAATATGATATAATTTCAATCGATTTTTGATTTCCAGCTGATGTTGTCTGAATGAGACACAAATTCAATTACTTTAAATATGAATAATTTTAGTTTTAAAATAGTTGTACATATTTCAAGGCTATTCGTATTACAACAAAAATGTTTGGAAAAATACGTTGCCTAGTTATAGGCGAAATCTGTTAATTTATATTTTTAGATTATTAAAGCTCAGAAATTTACGCTTGCAGGCAATTTAAGAAGTATTAAAAATCTGCTTCAAAAGTTCTGAGTTCCAAAGATGAAAATTTTTACTGAAAAATCATCATCTTTCCGATAAAGCTCATTTTCACCTCGGAGGCTACGATAACAGACACGAAATCGACGCTGTCGTTCACGTATAGAGGCCCAAACAATCGAAAATGTACTGAAAAATTGGTTAGATCGAATGAGGTACTCTAAAGCAAGTCGTGGAAGCACGATGTTGTGTTTCGTTCCTAAATGTCGAAGATGGGCCGGCCTCATAACTGTCAATTATTTTTTTTTTTAAAGCGCAATAAAATAAAATTCCGAATAGCAGTTTCCTTTACGTTACTTGTACAGTACAAACGTAACACTTAACATAAGTCTGTACTCAATAGCGTCATTACTTGCCGATGAATACCTTACCCGTTTAAAATCAAGCTGCCCCAAAAATTTACCTCAACCGGGTATTTATATCAGTTCAAAAATCCAAAAATTGGGTTACCAATTGCCACCTCATCCGCCATATTCTCTGGATTTAGCCCCCAGTGACTGTTTTTTATTTCCAAACCGGAAGAAATTTATCGGCGGTAAAATATTTGTGTCGAATGAAGAGGTCATCACAGAAACAAACGCATATTTTAAGGACCTTGAGGAAACCTAGTACATAAACTGCAAAAAAAAATCTAAAAACGATGGACTATGTAGTGAGCTATAAAGAGACTATGTTGAGAAATTCAACTCTTTTTTGCCGAAAAAAATCACGGAGTTTCAAACTGACCTCGTACTAAAAGGTGTTCGAAAATTCATGCAAGACTTGAATTTCGTGCCACGTATGCAGTAGTATTTTTGTTGAAGAAAAAAAGATTGCGACAGCTGTTTTGTTTTATGTTTTTTTATTTCATGATAAAACAAGATTGTAACAAGACGTTGCCACTTGCTACACATTTCAACAATAAAGCAATTACAATTAAATCTGGCGTCCATTTTGGGAGATCCTTTACTAAGCTGAATCGTGTTGCATACTTTTTAGCATATAGCACACTAACTACAAAAGAGTTAAATCTGAAAATTTTCAGATTTAATTTTGTTTGTTTAAACCCAAGAACCAATGGTTACTTCTATCCACAGATGATTACTTCTATCCATTTTCGTTTTCCGTACGTTTAAAAAAATCCGTTTAAATATGTGTATTATTGACTTTAACTTAGAAAACCCGGTTTTTTGGTCCCAACCGAATATTTGTAAATTTTGAGTTAGGACACTTTTGTAGTTGGGATGAGATGTGTTGGAGCCCTAATACAGTTCTGCAACATTGTTTCAATTTCGTTTTATAAACAATTTACGTTAGCAGCCTCCAACGAATTTGTTGCATACTTAAGGGAACTCAATTTAAAATATACAACATTGCTTTCAAATTTGTAATAAATGAGGAGGTTCTGCATTTAAAGACTCTCTGATTGAAATTGAAACGAAATTGTTGTGTTGCGTGTATAACACTGCATAAATTTAGGCGCCTGAAGCGATTTTATTTTGAAAGGCTGTCCACAATGCAAAGGAAAGATGTTACGATATAAATGGTATAAGGCCGTCGGTGGTGCAATGGTAGTGTGTGCAGCTCTTCTATATGAGAACGTGGGTTTGATCCCTGCTCTGACCATCTTATATTTCTTTCGACGACGGTCATATCTCTTAATAATGGCGACACAATCGAGTATTTAGGCATGAAAAAGCTTCCCAAAATACCGTTTGGAACTGGTGTAAAATTGTAGGTCCCATCGGTGAGTATAAAACTAGAATGCGCACAGCGCACTGGTTGTGAGAAGTTCTCACCATAAACGATCTAAATTGTTCACAGGCAGAAAAAACGGCCCCCGCATCATATGGCAGGAAACATGTACATATTTGCAAGCATTGTTTTCATGAATTGAAGATGTGCTGCTTTTTCGTGTCTTTGTTGTCGGTCACGTTTTTGTTTTCCGCAGTTTTCAATAAACAACCCCACATTTCGGTCACAAAAACATATATTACAAAATATTAATCATTCTGTGTCAAACATGTGACACTGAGTAGGAAACACATTGTGGTTGGACAGAAGTATACCATATTTGCGACAAGCACCTTATATTTGTATCCAAACAACAAAAAGCCCGATTTTTCTAATGTTTATTACGCCTTAAAGTATGCCGTCGCTGCAAGTTGAAAAGCTACCTCATACCAACTCAGCGAGAATGTTCGATGATATCGCAAGTACAGTCTAAAACAATTAAGAATAGATGGCTCCACTAACCATTGAGTTGATGTCGAATTTTTGGGTAACAATCAAAGGACAGATAGCATTACTACGAGATGGTTCTGGAAACGGCTAAACTGGTATAAACAGCCGATTTGCAGTGAAACTGAATGCAGTCGCATTTCAAACATTTAAAGATATAAATCGTCAAATAACAATGTTATTGAGAGAATAGATATTGTGTAGTGTTGAGCTTATACGCCACAAGTAAAATAAGGGAAACTGTGATCTTAATCGTTAATTAAATATAAACTTGTTTAATTAAAGGGAAATAACACGACGCTAAAAAGGACAATTAGAAAGTTCGTAACAATACGTTTAAAAATTAAAATTAAAAATAAAAAATTTAAATAAAAATTAATCATGTTGCATTGGTTTTTTTAAATTATTTAAATTTGTTGCATACTTTAAGGCATTCATTATCATTTCATTGTTAAAGTAAAAATGATACTATATAATTGAATGCTACTTGCAATGTTTCCGACAAGGCTGCAATATTCTATTGTGCAACTTACTATCGCCGTCTTAAACAACTTTTGGAAAAACGAAAAAATACTACACTTCTGCAAAAGAAGACTTAATAGTTTTATCATTTCCCCAACATACATGAAGGTTCTTCCCTCCAAAAGAAATTGTTTGTTGTCTTTTGCTAAATGATATGTCAATTCAACATGTGAGCAAATTTATGGGAACTTGTTTCACAAAACAGAAAACGTTTGGTGTGATGGAAATTAAAACAATATGATGGTGAAGTTGAAAAAGTTTAAAAATATACATTAGATTCTTTTCGGACGTTGGTGTTCAAATACAAAATTTTCAAAAGTTGCTTGCTTCAATTGACTCTAAAAATTTAGACACTTATTGGATATGAGCGCTTATCAAGCAGCTGTGCAGTAGGGTGTACAGAATACAAACTTTTTTATACGAGGGTACTTATAGTCCTCTACCGGCAGGTGAAGTTTCGATTCCTAGTGTATTTGGGTAAAAAGAATTTTAATTTTATGGTCAATATAGGGCTTAAACGACGTGCCATAAGGAGCATAATTAGAAAACTATATTTGCAAAAATTTCTTTTACGACAGCATTTTGAAACGGGTAGGGTAAATGAAATGAAATAAATATATTTATTGAAAATGTTTGATAGTATTTTCATGAAAAATCTGCAAAAGGGATTAAATTGAAAAAACTATAAGAATTTTGAAAGCTCACATTGAGCAAAATAAATTTTTTTTTCTACTTAAATGCACTACGAATTGAAACTTCAACGGCCGGTAAGGGACTATTTGTACCCCCCGTATAAAAAAGTTGACGTTCCCGTAATCGTTCTTTAATACGCATCAAAAATATTGTTCAGTACACTTGACTGAGCAGTGTTCTACAAAAATTATATTGGCACGGATTTTTTGTATTGCCCCTTTTGCGCTGCTTTATCTCCGTTGTAATAAAACAAGTTTCTTTTTAAATTACGATCAGTATAACAGTGTCCCTTGTTTTACTTGTATAGTACAAACTTAAAGTATTTTTCTCGATAAGACTATTACTCGATGATATATTCGTTTACCAGACAGTCTCCAGTATCGCTGCAAATTGGATATTTAAATTACTTCAGCCGATTCCAGAACCATCTCGCTGTAACGCAGTCTGTTTTGGACTATACTTGAAAACTTAATCGTTAGTGGTGAGATCCCACATATTCTCGATGTTTTCACTGTTCTTCCGATATCATCAAACATTAGTGGTGAGTTGGTATAATGTAGCGTTTCAACTTGCAGCGATGGCATACTTTAGGTACCAATTATATACTAATTTTATGTTGACATAAAGGTTAGTTAAGGCAAACATGTAAAGATTTTATTGTGGTGCCTTCGATAGCCCGATACGGGGAAAACTGTACCAAACTATGTCGGAGCTGCAGTCAACACGAATAAAACCATCAGCAGCAAAAGCCACATGCTGTTCGCGTATGCTGACTATTTAGAAATCATTGGGCGAAGTCTTCGAGAAGTTACTGCAGTATTTTCGAGACTTGAGAAGGAATCAGCAAAAGTGGATTGGGCAGCAAACGAGCACAAAACAAAATTAATGGTTTTGACAAGCAGAACATCCATCCGATTGGATCAAAGGGTGAACGTTGATAACCGTTATAATTTCGAGTTAGCGGAGAATTTATTTACCTTGGATCTGCCGTAAACAGAAGCCATAACATCAACCTACAAATAAAACGGAGCATTGTGCTACCAAACAGGTGTTGTTTCGGGCTAAGAAAGCACTTCGAAGATAAGACTCTCTCTCGAGAAACGAAGATCCAAATATATCAGACTCTCGTACAACCTGTCTTGCTTTATGACGCCAAATACTGGGTCATATTGCATGCTGATGAAACATCATTGGGAGTCTTCGAGAGAAAACTGCTCTGAAAAATATAAGGTGTTATAACACTGTGCAACACGACACAGTGAATCACAAAGTAATTTAATGAATCACAAAGTAATTTATTTGATTTCGATACTGACGACCAATCTGATTAATATTGTATGTATTTGGTTTATAAAAAAATTAATTTTTTCATAAATACGTCAATTCTTCCATATTTTGACAAGGGCTTAATGCTATTTTGTTTTTCACTTTTGGTGGAATTTTGTGATATTTTCTTAAAAAAAGGGCATATGAACAATAAAGAGAAACTTCTTGAGCAATTTATTGTGTTCAAAATTTCAGATTTAAATTATAAGATTTCAAGATTTCAGTTTTTAAAAAAGGACTAAAAGGACATATGCAAATTCAAGACGAAGGATTCTCGTCTGCTAAATTCTCTAGTGAAATCTATTCCACTATAAACTGGTAGAACATTTGGATTTTTTCTGAATATAAAGATAGAGAATTTTGGTTTTTGACGACCCATAATCGAATTTAATGAGGAAGAAATTCGTGACCCTGGCTAGTCATTCTAGTGTAAGTTTTTTGTACTTTTTGCACAAAGGACGAAAAGGACCCTTTAAACTTTGAAATAGAGCATTCAAATATTCTACGAAAATAATACTTGTCAAATTTCACTGAAGACGTGTTATCACAAGAATTCGCTCAATTAAAAATTTATACTCGATTATTAAATTAATCTCGGAGAGTATCGGATAATAAAATTAAAATTTGCCACGCCCATAATAAAAAGTGTAGCAACACAGCGGTCTACATTTTTGGGATTTGACTATAACTCACCTAGTGTGATCATTTGGCGCAGGAATCGTCCACCCCCAAACCAAAAACCAACATTTTGTTGCTTAAAAAAAATGGTGTCCCATAACATCCCATGAAGGAATTGGAGAGCTTCGCTTTCTAGTTTTACACTCACTGATTGGGACCTACAGTTTGACACCGGTTCCGAACGGTATTTTGGGAAGCATTTTCATGGCTAAGTACTCGATAGTGTCGCCATCACTAAGCGAAGTAATAGTGTAATAGAAGACGACTAGATGATTGATAAACCACGAGCTGTATCCCCACATCGACGTAGTTATGCGTATCAAAATAGCGCCTGGACGTCGCTAGAAAGACCAGGTGGAATATTGTCTGCGAGAGCTTGGTGTCACAAAAAGCTGAAGATCGAGCCGGTTGGGGAGCAACATGTTATCCTCTTTTTGTAAGGCCCTTGACTCTTGGGCTATTTGAGGCCACCTAAGTTTTATTATTTAGAAGAATCATTTGGTAATATTGAAATATTTCTCTCATTTATTTATCATTCGAAAATAATTTGATTGAAAGCATTCATATTGTTGTACAGTATGACGTTGATATGCAGATGTAATAAACATGAAATGTATTTACTTAGACAATTTTTAACATTTTAATGCTAAACAAAATTTGCTATCACACCTTCGTTGCAGACCCTTTTCTCATAGCAAATGCACGAATTATGCGTAAATTCATACAATGTGTTAAGTATGAATATAATTTTTGCTTACACCGACAGAATATTCTGTACTTTATAAACAAAAATTTAAAAAAGAAAAATTAAACGAAAAGAAAATCCCCTCCAACAAACGAGAATTCTGAAAAAGACAATGTTCGTGGTACCATGAGTCCATAACTTTTACTTGCTTTTTAGAAAAGGAACAAAATTTTAAGTTGCAAAAAAAACAACACCTCCAGAGTAGGGTGATATAGCTCCTATAACTCGAGGAGCACATTAGCAGCGACTGCACCCTAATAGAAACATTCTAGACGAGCGTATGTAAGGAATGCATTCCATGGCATCGCAACACATCCCCCATCTCGTGCCCTTGGAAGACTTGATGCATCCATTCGGTGTATAAATAAAATTATTTAGTTAAAGATAAAATGTTGATCTGTCTGTCTGGTAGTCCGTGAGTTTGAGTTTGTTCCATACATAAAATAATGGATAAAAAAAATGCGAGCAGACGAAAAATAATAAAGACTTCTTTGCTCTTCTTGCTCGCTATTAATAGCATTAAAATAGCGATGACGACGAAGACAACGACAAACATCGACCACGATAGCTGTCACAAAAATTGTATATAAAATTCACAATTTTATAATTAAAGTGCATGCATATGCAGCACAAAATACAAATGCAGAAATTTAATATTTAAAACTTTCGAAAATTTGCCACAGAATTTAATACAAGTAAAACTGAGGGGATTTGAAGGTGGCATGCAAAACTGTAGAATGGAATTGAACATTTAAATTACTCTGGAAATTCCAATACTGCGGCAAAGTAAGCAACCAGTCGGTAACTCATACCTAGTTAAAACCACCTGACTTTGCATAGAGGATTCTACACTAACGCATCCTAAATATGTTCTAGCCAAAATCTTTTACAGAATCACGAGAATCACGTGATTCTCCAATTCCAAATATTTTTGTGTCAAATATTTCTGTTGCAAATATTTTATCAGCAACTGATAAACAACTCAAAACACTTCTTCGTAGGGATCAAACCAGGGGTCTAATTATGTATGACTAAAATCGTTCCCACGATATCGTTATTTCGATAATGCTGGATCACAAGCCATTTAAAATACATGAGTTCGAAAAACTTCACTACCGACAAAACCAGGGTTTGAAATATCTCGTCTAATTGCTCATTTGTAATTTCTTAGTTACGACTAAGAATACTAAAATAAGCTATAGCAAACAGCAGCGTAGAAAAAAAATTTGCTTGAAAATTTGCTTTGCCCGAAGTCAACAAATGCTAACTTCGTTGTTGTCGCTTGCTGTTTCAGTCATTCAGTTTTGTGAAAATCGTTGATAGCAGCTTAAACTTATGGCATCGCGTCTAACCCGAAAAAATATTGAAAAAATATTTAAAATAAAATAATAAAATATAAACAAAAGACGTGTAATGAAATATATGATGATTCCAATCACAACCATCTTTCTTTAAACTTCGCTACAATGCTGCTTTCGACAGCGAAAACTACGCAGTAAAGATGATAAGCAAACGCAAAGTAAGTAAAAACAACAACTACACGCTGAAAAATTTGCAATATAACATGTGTTTGGAGCTTGTCGCAAATTTAATATACTTGTGCCCAAACGCATTGTGTTTGCTATTCAATATTACATGTTTGAGACACAATGATTAATATGTTATAACATATGTGTTTGCGACCCAAATATATCTGTGTTTGTGATACAAATATGCTCTCGAGAGCAAGAGAATAAAAGAGGGACAACGAGTGTATATATCTTGTAAGTGTGCATCTGTATTTTTGCATTATTCTCTCAGTGAGCGATTCCTGAATGTGCGTGAAAATTGCAGATGACGTCTGTGTTTCTTATTTTGGCTGATGAATGGCGTTTTAATTTCATGAATACAGTCGTCAATGGTTCATCAGACAGAGGATATCAAAAGCGTTTGATCAGTGAAAAAAGAAAAAAACAAACTCTCGGACGGTTAAATGGTTTGTGATGTTGCTTTGGAGTTTGTGTATGTCTTTCGTGTATATGTGTGTGTGCTACCGAAGTGAGAAACGATTTTGAGGAAAGGAACTGGCAAGGGCAACAACGTGAATCCCTCTTTCTGCCCGAGCCGCTACTGAAAAAATTGGAAAGGCGGACCATTTCTGAAATATAATAAAAAAAAAAAAAAACACAAGTAATTAATACACGCTTGTCTTGCATGAACTAGAGTTGTATATAAGTTCGTTATTATATTGTTGTATTGTTCGCATAGTGATAACCAAGGCATAGTTGAAACCTTCTGAAATCAAAAAAGTGAGAGACAACAAAGAAAGGAGAAGCAAACGAGCAGCAGATTCTCATTTCATAAAAAAAAGTAATGCATTCAGCAGGTAAATGTAAAAAGGGTAATTTTAAATATTAAAATTTGTTGTATTAATTATTTATTTTAATTATAATAAATAAACAAAGAAAGAATAATTCGATTCTAAATATTATAATGTTTGGGAGAAAATACGCATATGTTTCCACGTAAAATCACACATATTTGTCAGTAAACATGCTAATGTTTGTATTTAAATACACCCGAGTTTGAGACTTGCAAACATATAAATGTTTGAAGTGTGTTCCAAACATATACATTAGGGCGGGTCTTAATAAAATTAAGATGAAGCGTATAGCAAAAACGTAATCTGTAGGTGATTTTGAGAAATTTTGCTCAAGAGACCATAGCTCTAAGTCGGATTTGGAGCCCCCCAAAATTTCGATATTGACATTTTTCCATATATACATAGAATTAAATTCGTCATAAAATCGGATAGAATTATAGTAGATTTCTTAATGTGGGCTTGTTTGAAAGGTATTTTTATCACCTTTCAGAATCTGTATTGATACCATATTTTTAGTAGAGATATTAGGAATTTTTTGTCGAAAAATAGCCTAAAATGAACTTTTAACTACAGGTATCAAGGTGATAAAAATACCGACTTAGAGCTATGGTTTATGATTACGTTTTTGCTATATGCTTCATCAAAAAAAATCGTTCCATACAATTTGACCCGCCCTACCTTTTGGGGGGCTCCAAATCCGACTTAGAGCTATGGTTTATGATTACGTTTTTGCTATATGCTTCATCAAAAAAAATCGTTCCATACAATTTGACCCGCCCTAATATACATGGTTCCTGTAGAATATGTTTGGGAGAATAAGTTACAGAGATGCTTTTTCTCATCATGTGACGTCTTGCAGCAACAGCAATTCTGGGGCAAACCATTGCTTAGCTTGACTGCGTAAGCAAAAACCAACTGCGCAAATAGAGGAATAAAATTATTTGCTTTATCTTTTTCGCATTAGCCGTTTTACCTTTGCTTAGTTGCTAACAACAAGTATTTCAAAACTAATTTTATTACTTTGCTGAAAAACTTTAAAACAAAGCAAAAAATATTGTGCTGATCCTGTATCAAACATGTACGAAAGTTTGTTTACGAACGGCGGATCAATAAATCCGTGACTTTTCGAACTTCCCTCGTAGTTATATGAAATGCAACACTGCTCCCACCAAGTACCACCTGTTAGTAGACTACTGTCAAATGTTGAGCAAGTTCCGGCATTTACTTTGCGTTTAACAGCTGTTCAAAACATACAACCTCGTACATTTTTTTAAAAATGGAAAAAAGTGAATTATGAGTGCTCATTAAACATTATTTTTTGCGAAAAAAAACCGTCAAGCAAACCAAGGAAAAGCTTGATAAATACAATGGGGACTCTGCACCATTGATTTCAATGGTAAAAAAGTGGGTTACTGACTTTCGTTGTGGTCGCACAAGTACAAATGACGCTGAACGTTCTGGACGGCCAATTGAGGTCAATACACCCGAAAATGTCGAAAAAAATCCACGCTATGGTGTTGGCCGATCGAAGAGTAAAAGTGCATGAGATTGTTGATGCCACAGGCATTTCATATGGCAGTGTGGTTTCGATTTTAAATGATCAGTTGGGTTTAAGAAAGCTGTCTGCAAGATGGGTGCCGCGTTTGCTCTCATTTGACCATAAACGTAATCGTGTGACAACTTCAAAGGATTGTTTGGAGGCGTTTAACCGCAATTCGAAGGAGTGTTTGCGGCGTTTTGTAACTGTGGATGAAACATTGATCATGGATCTAAACAATGGGTTTCTCCGGGTGAACCGGCTCCGAAGTAGGCCAGGCTAAGTTTGTCGGCCAAGAAGGTGATGACAACAGTTTTTTTTGGGATGCACGCGGAATAATCCACATCGATTACCATCAAAAGGGAAAAATAATAAACGGCGAATATTATGCCAACTTACTGGACCGATTTAACGAGGATTTAAAAAAAAACGACCCCATATGGCTAAGAAAAAAGTTATTTTTTATCAAGATAATGCACGGGTGCACACGTGTGTAGCCTCAATGGCAAAATTCCATGAATTGGGCTACGAATTGGTACCTCATCCGCCATATTCTCCGGATTTAGCCATCAGTGACTATTTCGTATTTCCAAACCTAATGAAATGGCTCGGTGGAAAGAGATGTAGCTCCAACGATGAAATTATTGATCAAACTAATTCCTATTTTATGGACCTCGAAAATTCCTATTTTTTGGAAGGGATACAAAAATTGGAGAAACGTTGGACTAAGTGTATTGAGCTGAAAGGAGATTATGTTCAAAAATAAATATTTTTTCTTGCAAAAAAAAACTGTTTCATTCAAAAAGTCACGGACTTATTGATTTATGAAAATAGCAAATCAACTTGATGTAAAGTTATCGTTGAATCAGCATAAACTATTGATGAAATATGGATGAATGATTGACGAAATGTTCTTCATCAATTCAATGAAATGTGTCGTAGTTGGAAAATGAGGAAATGTTTCACCAAATTGTTGAAGGAATTCATAAATGTGGCTCTTTCTGCAGGATACCAACTCTGACAGTTTGTCTGTATAATTTCTGATTCCTTTGTTAGACTGTGTTGATATTTTATTTAGGAATTTTTATGTTGAGGAAATAAGATCAAATGCCCAAAAAGCCCATACAACTAACAATTTAGTTATCAACACAAATTATGTGACAAAATTTGTCTGAAAATAAACTAATGATCAACATTATGTTTTATGATAATGATGATAAAAAGTGTGATAATTCCGATGATGTTGTTGGGAATTTCATAATGAAGTTTTATATTCCTTGTATTTTTTCGTGTAGCAAATTTTAATATTTTTGTGATGAGAAACATATTTTGCATATTCACAATTTTGGCGACCCGATTTTGAATTCATAAACCGTCACAATCAATATGTTAAATAAAACTGACCACAGTCAACTGTGCTTAATTTTGTTATATTTTGCAATAAAAGATTCGCGCTTTTTCGCTCGCTCTCAAAATACTCGTATTTTCGACTCGCTCGGTCAGTGTTGCCAGAGACCGACTAACAAATTTTGTCAAATGTCCTCAAAAATTGTGCCGTTTTGGGATACGTACTCGAATTTTCGACTCGCTCGGTCAGTGTTGCCAGACACCGACTAACAAATTTTGTCAAATGTCCTCAAAAATTGTGCCGTTTTGGGATACGATATTATGGTAAAATTTACATTTTAGTCTTTTTGTAATTCTGTGTCCAGAACACATTAAGCCACTCCAAAAAATGGAGGAATCCTGACCAACTGGTTGCGACTATAAATAGGGACACCATGGGTAAAACCATATATTTGTCAACTCAGTCATCCATAGACGAACATAGTATAGACACATTAATTCTGTCAATAAATTAAACGTCATAGGTACGGTTGCAAGTCAACATTGGATGGTGGAAAGCATGGGCTCAATAATACCAGATAGAGGCAAAGGTACATAACGTCCAACAAAGGAACAACAACCGCATTTCGTGTTTTTGTGGCAAACTAGTTGTGTTAAATACAATACAAATGTATACCAATGATAAAAGTCAACAAAAAAAGTGCAAAATATATTTAAATTTGAAATAAATATGAAAAAGTTAAGTGAACATATTTTGTAACTCCACCTGGTGTAAGTTAATTTTTGTCGAATTTCTCTCATTTCCACAAACCTACGACGAAGAGTGTGAAATGAAACGTCAGATGCGAGAATAAATATGTGTATACTATATTCGTCAACTCACTCATCGGTTTAATGATTGAAGGGAAGCGAACTTGTGGATGTTCAGTTCTGTCGCTGAGGTTTGAAAAAACACAGCAGAAATTGTTACTGAGAATCTTCAAAATATGCAAATATATAAACAACGCGAATGCACAAAACTAAAAATGGAAAATTTTGTTCGTTGTTCGGACAAATTTTTGTAATTAAACAACGAAACAGCTGACAGAAGTTAGTTTCCTCATTAAAGAAACGCAAAGAGAAACGTGAGGTGAGACAGATAACAACTCTATGTGTAAACTAATCTATGGTAGAACAATTGATTTTTTTGGTTTCATATAAAAATACATGTATTTATTTTGTATATTATTATATAGATTCAAGTCAGGCTGCGCACCCAAAATGCGGTATAATCGCGCAAATAGCGGGGCAATCACCCTACAATCGGGACGGTTAGTCAGGTTAGTTATAGCTTAACTCTCCAATTTAAAACTATGTTTTATTATGGTTTCAATTTCTTTTAGTGTATACGAGTATATTAATTTCATAGAAACAAAAAACAAATTGAAATATTTTTTTTAATTTCTACAACAGAATGAGCTAAACTCGGTGTAATTTTCGGCTCAAATAAAATTTATATTTTTTAAATAAATCTTTAAAAAAATTCATGTTGTTAACATTTTATTTTAATATTTTTGGAATAGAATATTCCAAGTTTTGGTTAATTGCTTTTGGAATCCGGTCCACTTATCCTAGAGAACAGTAATAAAATCGTCTACTTCGAAATTCTCTTTGTCGGACATTTCTCTCCTAATGAACCCGGAGGAATCATAGTTGTATTGTGCGTATTTGAAGCAAACAAGTTGACGCAACAAATATTAGACGTTTTGATGTGGGATAATGCATAAGAAACAGTTTGCACTATTTTGCGAAACCGTCGCTTCACCGAATATACTGATAAATAGGGGTGTAGGAACTAGAGTGTCCAAAACCGACACCGAAAAACTGGGGAAACCGGTTATCCGGTTATTTTGCTATTAACCGTGTGCCGGTTTTTTAAAAACCGTACCGAAAACAAACCGAAACCCGCTTATTTGACGTCGGTTAACCGGTCAAACGGATTTTTCTTAATTTATGTTAACATCCATAAATATGATTGAGATGATTTTCGAATTTTAGTAAAATTTTTGAATTAAGAAACATGATTTCTATTTTGAAATATGATCTAAATGACTTATCCACACAAATTTTTTTTTTCAAAATGATTTTATGATTTGAATTTGAATGAAAAATTAATTAAGCTTTTCAATCATTTTTTTTTATCAAAATTCAAAATTAAAATTATTTGATAACTAAATGTTTTAAACTTAATGATATTTTCATGCATGAAAATCTTTTTCATATTTGAACATGATTTTCGATTTTAAATGCGAAGTTGAATACAACTTTTAAATTTTATATTAAATACGCATTCCAAATTAGAATACGATATGTATTTTTTAAAATGTGATGATTTATTCGACCTTTCGTATTATATTTAAAATTAAAATGTTCGAGCGATGGGTCTATTTTAAATTATTTTATTCTTCAATATTTCGCTACCCATTGGGTAGCATCGTCACGAAAATAAGCACAATTATTACTTAAACATTTAATTTTAATTTTTAATTTCATTATTTTTTTTTGTTTATTTAATTTTTAATTATTAATTGTGTTGATCTTCCCGACGATGATACCCAATGATTACCGAAATATTGCACAGTAAAATAATTTAAAATATTTAATTCTCATTTTAATCATTCGATCATTATAATTCTAAATATTTGGTTTTAATTTAAAATTAAAACGTAATTAAATACAGTTTTGAAATTTTGAGTTTTCAACACGAATAAGTATATGAAGAGTAATTTAATTTAAAGCAAAAAAACCGAAAAACCCGGTTTATCAAGTTTTTGCCAAAATTAACAACCGAAAACCGGTTTCTTGAAAAATTGATTTTTCGAACAAACCGGGAACCGGTTTCTAAAAAATGCCGGGTTTTTGGACACTCTAGTAGACACACTCTAGAATGTGGAATTATACCGATAAATATGTTGTAAAAATTGATTTTTCAGATAAATTAAATTGAAAAAATTTCTGTACGATAAATTGTGCCCATTTGCAAAACAATTGTGCTAAAAAATTCCACTAAATTTAAAGAAATTTGGAAATAATTTGGGGGAATTATGCTAAGCGGCCCTTAGCATATTCGTTGATACGAATCATGTTCACGAGTTCGAATCGCTTTAACTCGGATTTCGAGTTTTAACACCAGCGTGTTATTGAAGGTTCTGCTCGCGAGTCTAGTTTTCGTAGCTTGAACAATAGTACAAAAAGTGTATAGAAAAGTGCACACAAAAGTCCAAGTGTACCATAGAACAAACAGTGTACACAAACAGTACAAATACTGTAAAGTAATATACAAAAAACGTACAAAGTACACACTTGTAGTGTCACAAAACAGATCAGCAAAGTACAAATAATATAACAAGAGCGCTAAAAGTGTACAAAAGAGTACCAACAAATTCGCACAAAGTTGTTCAAAACAATAAAAAATATGTACACATACATAAGTACAAAAGGTGCACACAAACGTACATAGACGTACAAAAAGTGTAAACGCAAAACGAACGCAAAGTACAAAAGGTGTATTCAAAATGTGTACACAAAAGGTGTACACAACAGATGCAGACAAAAGTGCACACAATAGTTCACAAATTATACACAGAAATACAAAAACTTAATAGGCCAGAAACGCTATTCATAACAAAAGTGAACTAAACCCATATCCAGCAGCATATAATGGGGGGTTCCAAGTTTTCTAGTAGTCCTGCAAAGTCCGTCAAAAGACCCACCCTACAAATCGTCATTTAAAATTAACATAGGGCGTCATTTCATTTCCCATTTTTAGGCCTTCAAGATGGACTACAGAGAAAAGGCGTTCTAGAAGTTCTTTCCTTCCAGGCCTGTTAATAGAAAGTCTTCTAAGATGACTGCAAAAGAATGCCTGATCTTTTCTCTGCAGGTCAACTAACAAGCCTGAAAATATACACACTGAAAAATCGGTATTTTTTAGTTGTTTGGATGCAAATATAAAGTGTGTTTGGAGCTTGTCGCAAATTTAGTATACTTGTGTCCAAACACATTGTGTTTGCTATTCAATATTGCATGTTTGAGATACAATGATTAATATGTTATAATATATGTGTTTGCGACCCGCATATATTTATGTTTGTGATACAAATACTGCTATGTTTGTTTCACTGTCTATGCTCTCTCGAGAGCAAGAGATTAAAAGAGGGAAGAACCGTTACGGTCAATAGCCGGCTGTTAGCCGACTTTTTTTGATCTGCAATTGAACACTATGAACTGGACGATATGTTGTTTCAACAAGACGGTGTCACGAGCTACACAACACGACCGATTTTGGCTATATTGCATGAGAAGATTCCAGAACGCGTAATTTCACGTTTTGGCGATCACGCGATTGTACGCCGTTATACTTTTTTGTGGGGCTACGTCAAAGACCGTGTCTAAACGGATAATCCTCTAAGGTGGGAGCAGTTGGAAACGACCAATCGTCATGTTACGGCCGAGATACTGCCCAAAATGTGCGAGAAACTGGTCAAAAGTTACCTCAAAAGGATCGATGTTACAACCTATCCAGAGACGATAATTTAAATGTCATTGTATTTCATAAATAGTGACAAGGACCAAGGAGTATAATTAAATAAGTGTATTTAAGTTAAATAAGTGTATTTATGTGTTTACCAAATTTAAAATTTACAAAAGCTTTTTTTGGAATTCACCAGACTCAGGAATCGAACACATGACCTCTGTATCTACAGTCGAACGTATTATGGATCTCGGCTCCAGACTGTTATCCATTCTGCCTTCTAGTATCTATACTGCTGCCGTGCCAAGAGGTATTTTTAAAGAAACGGAGTGATCGTCCATTCTGCATCTCAATAGTAGGCCTGCCAATAGTTCTGCTTAAAGAAGGGAAGGACGCACGCATGAGGCAAATTTCTGAAGGTGCAGAGAACCCTTGGAGTAGGCTTGCTTCCAGACCTCGTTCAACATACGAGATGCGAGTGTGTATCGAATTCCTCATTGCTCTAGAAGAAGGAGGACAGACCCTCCTATTTATGAATGCCTGCTGGGAGAAGGCCTCAGAACACATATTTGCGGGCATTAATTGAGAATGCTTCGATGTTTACGCTGCTGGGTACTTACGTATGGGTAGTAACACAATTGCAACCACTCACTGTACAAGACGAAAGGCAACGATTTCATAACAATATTAACAAAGAAAACAAAACGCAGACACAGTTACAAAAATTACAAACTCACTGTACAAGATGAACGTCAACGATTTCATAACAATATCAACAAAGAAAACAAGACACAGACTCAGCTACAAAAATAACACACTCATATATGTGCATACGTGAACGTCGAAACATGTTTAAATATGCAGACACTCCCATCAATACATATGCACGTATATTCACAGCCATCGGGCAAAAAAAGCGAAATGAAAAAAATACATGAACAAAAGAATTGTAGCCTGGTGTAGTAGCGTTTTCCACGATATGACGTGATTGTGACAGACATAGGATCAAGTTAATCCCTGATACTCAACCACCGGAAAGCATGAAAATAATAAAAACAGAAAAAAACCTAAGTTACTCATCATTTCACCAATGAAATTTTGCAAACGAAGAACAAATTCATTTTCATTTCAAAAAATTTTGCAATACGAATTTGTTTTGAATTTTTTTAATTGTGTTTTCCTATTATTAACAAAATCTATTCTAAAATATAGTCTTCCCAATTATACTTTTTTTTTTATTTAGGAATTTTTGTTCATGATGTCACATGAGTTTTGTGCATGATTTGATATCTCTCCCTCTCGTCATGTGAATAGTTTTTCTAGCCATCTCACGAGAAGAAAGCAAAAAAACGTAAGCAACTTTTTATTCCACACTGGCCTTCTGTGTTTCAAATATATGGATAAATATACAATCGACAGATAAATAAATGGAGGGGGAAATATTTAAGTTTATTATTTCATTACTGAATTTTGAACAAGTGACTGCCATATTAATCATTAAATGTCATAAGGAAACTGACATAAACAAAAATAAACTAAACGTAGTACACGTGTTTGACTGGGCGTAACACGAGTATTATTTTTCAACAACAATATTTGGATACACGAGTTCGCATTGTATTTGGCCCTGTCACACATGTCACGCTACATTAGTTCATATTTTAAAACTGTTAAAACATATATAACATAATAAATTTAAATGTTATTCAAGTTTGTTTTTGTACACCTTCCAGAGGTCTTAATTGTGAGTTTCTAAAAACTTGTTGCATAATTTTAGTCGTTTGGGAAAAATAGTATTAACAGCCTCTAAAGAAACTGAAGTTTAAGTATTATAAATGATAATAGCTTTTGTTTTCCACACTTTTGTGTTAAACATACCATTAGTTTCATATACGTATCCAGTTTAAAAATACAAATTAAATGTGAAATGAAAATTAGTGCCTATTTTTAGGCAGTGAACATATTTAAAAAGTTTACCCGCAAAGGAATTTAACCTAATGCTGAGTTCCCGGAGGCCGAACCTCTTTTATTGTCCACCAGGAATAAACCACAATATTTTGACAATAAATTGAAGTACTCCTTAGTGACACGTTACATTAACCCACTTTACTTCTTATACAGCAACTGGTTTGACAAACTTCCAGCTGTGAGTGCTCTCGTACAACTGTGAAGGTAAACTGATAAACTGATAGCCTAGCCAGCTGTGAGTGCTCTTGTACAAATGTGAAGGTACACTGATAGCCTACTTTAAGGCTGTGACTGTGTTAAAAAAAGGGTGTATACATTCCAGAACAGAACAACGACGACGACCACTGTGAGTATGATTGATATTAATATCCAAATGGTAGTGAATTTTCGAATAAATTTAAACAAATAATATTCTTCAATTACGCCCATTTAAAGCACAGGGGAGTGATTATCACAATCAGAGCTGTACGCTTTCTAGTTTTACACACTCTGATTGGAACCTATAGTTTTACACCGGTTCTGAAAGGGGTTTTTTTTAAGTTATTTACTCGATTAGTTAATTACTCGATAGAGTCGCCGTCACTAAGCGATGTGATCGTCGTCGAACGAAGTCAGAAGATGGTCACAGCAGGGATAGAAGCCATGTTTCGAATAGCTACACGCTGAAAAAATCTGTATTTTTGTTGTTGTTTGGATGCAAATATAACATGTTTGTAGCTTGTTGGAAATATAATATAATTCTGCCCAAACACGTTGTGTTTGTTATTCAATATAACATGTTTGAGATCCAATGATTAATAGGCTATAATATATGGTTTTGAGGCCCAAATGTGGATTTTTTGTTGAAAACAGCTAAAAACAAATACGAGACAGACAACAAAGAAACAAAAAAGGAGAAGATCATTAAAACAGTGCTTGCAAACATGATATATGATACGATGATCTTCTAATAGAATGTAAAATGATAGCCTAATTTTGGGCTGTATTACTAAAGAGCCCTGGCCACTGGTATGATATAAGTTATGCTATGCTCTCTTTTGTTTTCTATAAGATTGCTTTCAATTAATAACAAATATTGTTTTAAATTTGTTAAAAACTCAGCTCAAGAGTGTCTTTTTAAAATGTTGACAGTTACAGCCTATATTTAGGCTGGGAAATTTAAAAAATTTAATGTCTACAAAGTAAACTTGATAAAAACAAAGTCTGCTAGTTCTTACATTTTAGAACAGCTTAGTACGGAAATTTTGCCGCTGGCTATACAGCTCACTCGGCATCTTCACTTTATGTCCTCAGTGAATGTAGGTAAAGATCCCATATGATACCAAACGAGGTTTCACATTTTCATATCGTTTAATTTTCAGATCGAATACCGCAAAGGTTCCGAAAAATCGCAAGAGGACGTATTAAAATTGGAAAGTTTAGAATTCGCTTCAGAAGAATATTTGCAATTAATAAAAACCACTGTGCGGGAGGTTACTGCGGTATTTTCAAGAATCGAGAAGAAATCAGCTACAGCATGTTTGGCGTTAAATGGGAACAAGACACAGTTAGTCTGGTTCTAGACGTGCAATTATAATTGCTGCAATTCTTCATAATTCTCTTTTGGAATTGCAATTTGCTTTTACACGCACGCAATTCTGTTTGTGCAATTCTGGTTTTTATTATTGCTGCTTCTGACATTCGTATAAATCTGAGACATATGCAGACTATTCGTGTGCAATTTTTACGAATGAGTAAATGAAAAGAAATGTCAAATTATTCTGCAGCCGCCATTACTAAAAAATCACGAATGAGAAGAACTGAAAGAATTGCAGAGTTCATGCAAGTTTTTTCCTCGTTCCATTCTTCTTACCTCTCTCTCCTACGAACTCATGAATTGCAGCAATTATAATTGCACGTCTAGAAACAGACTTAACGATTTCAACAGGCAGGGAATCCTCTCGTTGGGAACAGAGAGTGAACTTTGATAACCTTTATAACTTCGAGGTAGTAGGCAAACGTATTTTCCTTGGATCTGCCATAAACCAAAATAATAAAGTTAGCCTTGAGATCAAGGGCAGACATTTTGATGGAAGTTATACCGCTCATCTAACAAATTGTCATCGTGTCCTTAAGGAACGGTGATAAAGATCTTACCGAAACATTTGATACCAGGCGAGGTCTCAGACAAAGTAGCCAATCATGCGACACCTTCAACATCTTAATGGAGATCAATAAATATTTCAGTCTTGAGATCAATCGAAGAATTTTACTAGCAATTTTTTTACTTCTAGCTAGGAGAGAACTTCAGAGATATAGCCCTCTCTCGAGAAATAAAGGTTCAGCTATATTCTCATCCAACAAGCCTTTCGTTGGGTAGCAGAATTCTGGGTCATACCACAGTAAGCCGACGAAAGAGCACTGGGAGTGTTCGAGATAAAAATGCTGCGGAAAATATGTAAACCCACAGCCACAGAAAAAATAACCGAATCTGCCTTAACCTTAACCACACTAGATATCATCACATCCAAACTAGAGGTTTCACAACTGCATTAAAGGTTATCACAACCTATTAGAGGTTGTCACAATCTATGAGAGGTTGTCACAACCTATTAGAGGCTGTCACAATCTATTATAGGCTGTCACAACTGCATTAAAGGTAATCACAACCTATTAGAGGTTGTCACAATCTATTACAGGTTGTCAGAATCTATTAGAGGTTGTCAAAACTCATTAGAGGTTGTCACAATCTATTAATCCAATCTATCACAACCTATTAGAGGTTGTCACAATCTATTAGAGGTTGTCAGAATCTATTAGAGGTTGTCACAACTTATTTGAGGTTGTCACAATCTATTAGAGGTCGTCACAACTTATAACAGGTTGTCACAACTTATTAGAAGCTGACACAACCTATTAGAGGCTGTCACAACCTATTAGAGGTTGCCACAACCGCATAAGAAGTCGTCAGAACCGCATTCGAGGTTGTCAAAACCTATTAGAGGTTGTCACAACCTATTAAGAGGTTGTCACAACCTATTAGAGGTTGTCACAACCAATTAAAGGTTGCCACAACCCCATTATAGGTTGTCACAACCGTAATAAAGGTTGTCAAAACCGCATTACAGATTGTCACAACCTATTAGAGGATGTCACAACCTGTTAGAGGCAAAGCCGCGTTAGAGGTTGTCACAACCGCAATAGAGGTTGTTGCAACCACATTAGACGTTGTCGCAACCGCATTAGAGTTTGTCTCAACCGAATTAAAGGTTGCGACACCCGCATTAGACGTTGCTTCAACCGAAATTCAGTTGTGAGGACTAAATTCGGTCATGACCCCCTCAATTCGGTTGTGGTAAATGCAATACGTTGGAAACTACCGAATTTACGGTTACAAAACTAGCGTATTGTATATATAATTGACAGTGTATAATAAGTATCCCGACATAGAGGTGTTATGCGAATCAAAATCAATTAGACAAGGGGATGAACCAGATCGAAAGGTATTCGAAGACCAAGCCGGGAATTAGGACGACCCCCTGCTGTAAGGATTCGGTGGACGAAACCCTGCGATAGCTTCATGTTACGAACTGTAGAGGAAAAGCAAAAGGTCGAGCCGGTTGAAAAAATATGTTATCTGCGTTTTGTACAGACCCTAGCCTCCTGGGTTACTTGAGACCAACTAATTAAGGAACCAAAATAGACAACTTGTGTGAAAGGATCACAAGTTTGACTTATTGATATCTTTCTGTAAAATTCGAGACAATATCTCTTAAATATCGGGCTATCTTATTATCGCGAGTAAAGAGAAAACTGAGTTTCTTGCTTTGTTTGAATCAATAGCATGCTGGGCGCTTTGCTAGCTGGTTCACCAAATTAGCACCATATTCAACTTTGGCTCCCTGCTTTTGAGATGGCTGGCATATCGCTAAAATTGGCTCGCAAAAACATCTGTAAAACAGGTAAAAATGACAAAAAAAAAAATTATTAATTTTGTCTAACGTTTAACTTTTGGAGGTCTGATTCCAATTTTCCTGATAACGTTATTTGTGTTTGGAACGGTTTAAAACCGAATATCCGATTATTTGATTTTAAATAAACAACATTTATACGTTTTCGATTTTAGGTTTAAAATCTTCAATCGTATTGACTATAACAATTTTAATACTCCATAATATGCAAATGCTCCTTTGTATCAGAATTAATTACAACAATTCGTTGCCTACCTTCAGGCGTAAGAAAATCTTAATGACTAAAGTATACCTTTAGGTCTAACCCAGCTAAATATAAATACATATGAGTATTTAAATAAGTAGAAAGTATCCTAAGGATTGCTATGGATAACAAACAGATTGCTAATTTATTTGGTTTGCAATATTTCCATTAATAATAGACTTCTTATGGTATATCCTTTTATTATTCGTTGAGTAATACATAGAAATCATGTTTGCCCAATATAAAATTTTCAATTATTGACTTATTAACTAATCTAGCATCTTAATGCTTCCCGCAGCACCCATCCCTTTTTCTGGCTTCTGGCTCAACTGACACGTGTCTTTCCAGCCCCATTCTTAGCACCTTGATTGCATGTTTAATAACCATTAAAAAATAATATTTATTTACCTTTTCGCTCCGTCGTCTCTATCAGCTGTAGTAGCTTCACCACAATCCCAAAACCCCATCTATCATGGCTTCAAGACACGCAATATAAATTTTATTTGATATTGATATTTGGAAAATCCAATCTCAAAAAGTCAAAAACGTTATTAGTTTGCAGGCAGAAAAACGTATCAGTTGTGTGTTCCCCTTTTTGTCCTGCCACTCGGAATTTTAACCTTTACATTTTTGAGGAGAGGGGTTTTATATTGTAGTCACATAAAGAACGGAAGAGGAAACTTGTCTAATTTGAAGAAATTCTACACTCACACACCGCCACACTCACTTAAGGAATATATATGTATATTGTAGTAATACCATCCGGTTACAATGTGGTAGTAATGTTACAAACGAGGGTACCACGGATTTACAAGGACAATTGGCAAATGTTTGTTGGTGAGTCTATTATAGGAAGGAAAAGATTCAATGCAATTCAATCAAAGATTCAAAATTTGGAGAAATGACAGTTATATTTGCATCCAAACAACAAAACAGACAAATTTTTCAGCGTGTAAATACTGCAGAATTTCTCCTCAAAGTATGCACTGAGTTACGCATTAGATGTGACCAGATAGGGGTTTGAACCAATGTTCGTGATGTGTAAGTGGCGCACCCAAATCATTGCACCACTGCAAATCATAGTACTGCTCTTCATAATACAACGACTTGTTCCAACTGTAAAGGTATCACTAAAAAAGCGTCAGAACTATTGGGAAGGAAAATTCATAGACGTTAGATTTGAATAACTAACATAAGATTTTGCGAAAACGATTGATGCTATCCGAAACCGAGCCAAAGATGAATCAAGCTGCTCTCAAATATCAATATGTCTGCTCACTGCTTGCAAGCAGGACTCCAAGGAGCCCACATATTAGTCTTTGGCTCCCAGCTCGTGAGTAGGCTTTCAAATTTGTGGCATGGCCGTGAGCAAACATGTTGATATCTGCGTGAAGGCTCGAGAGCAGACATGTTGATATCTTCGTGAAGGCTCGAGAGCAGACATGTTGAGCAGACATGTTGATATCTGCGTGAAGGCTCGAGAGCATCCAGTTTGAAGTCTGGTTCAACCGGCATCAGTAGATTTCGCAAATTCTACTGATCGTGAGCAGACGTGTTGTTATCTACGTGAAGGCTCGCGAACTGTTAGTTTGAACTGTAGTTTAAACTGCATCAGTAGATTTCGCAAATGCGAGTGATAGTGGTGTTAATGTCTAGAAATTTGGCGGCTTGGGAACAGTTCCGGTCCGGTTAAAACTAATGATTGAAAAATTACAAACACACAAAAAAATTTATGACATTTCCAAAATTGAAAACTCTTATATTTATTTTGGCGTTTTTTTGCCGGATTTTGAAAACTGTCGAATAGAAAACAATTAATAAAAGACAAATATCTTCAAATATCTTGGAAACGGTGCGTCACATTCCGAAAAGAACCTAAGTTAAGGATTTTAAGGGTCATCATCTGGCACCTTCGGATTTTCATTTATTCCGGAGTCTACAAAACTTTTTGAATGAGAAATCATTCAATACAGAAGACTATCCGAGGTGTTCGGGTATATTTGTGGGAAGGTCATTCTATAAATCTGGTATCAAAAACTTGCCTGGACAATAGCAGAATGTCATTGAACATAATGGCTCTAAATTATAGATTAAAATTAATTATTTGAATAAAATACTTGAAAATTACTTTGAACAAAAATAGCCAAATTACTTTCTAGCTAACCCAATACAATTTATGACCCCCGACAACATTTTCATCACTATTTAATAGGAGCATCCGCAGATTGTGCTTCCAGCCACGAAGCCAACACGTTCTAATTCCTATGGAACCTAGTCGTGTAAGCTCAACCGCTCTGCAGTTCTCCCAGGATTGCGAAATAACCCAATGTTAAAGTGTTTCTAAGAGTTTTGGATAAAATGGTGGCACATTTTTTGAAAAATCACCAAAATAAAAAAAATCACTCAAATTCAAATTTGACCCTAACTCGAACACATACACATCTACCAGAACGTGTTTTCAAAATCACGCCTAATTTTTGAAAAAAATCGTTGAAATAAAAAATCGCTGAGATGCTATTGTGGTCATAATTCGGAAACGGAACATTCAATCGTGAAAATATCGGAATTTCTAAATACTATTTGAAATGTAGGTTAATATAGTAGTATACTTTCAGGCGCAGGTTAGCTTTACATTAAAAACAGACTTTACACTTGAGTAGAGAAGCCAGTATTTTGATTTTTGCTCTCTTTAAAATGTGGTTTTGATTTTACTTTTTTCCATACTATTGACTTTGAATTTGTTAACTTGTAGCCCTCAAAATATTAAATCCCAACTTGTAGTATACTTTTAGATGCAGGTATTCGTTCGTGCGAATATAAAGGGTGTCTTTACTTTTCATTTTAAAATAAAAACACGTATTTTTGGAGATAGCTGTAATTTTTTTATAGGATTGTAAAGAAGAGATGTTCCGATTAAGTATCGAATAAAACGTCCGTCAAATGGCCCCCACGGTTCTGATGCCAGGCCATTACTCTGTTCATGAAATTTTCCATGACTTTTTCACAGAGTTGTGGCTGTACCTCACCGAGGACGCGTTGGATCTGGGCTCACGAATTGTTTCTGGTTTATTCGCATAAACCAGAGATTTCACAAAACCCCAAAGAAAGAAATCGCATGGTGTTAAATCGCATCATCTTGGTGGCCAGTTGACATCAGAATTTCTTGAGATAAATTGTTCTGGAAACTGAATTTTGTACGCATGAAGGTCTTCTGTCAAAATTCCCTGCGTAGTGCTTCGTGAAATTTCAAGTTGTTGCGAAAGATGCCGAATTGATGTTTTCGGAATTTCGGCGATACTCTCGTTTACAGCAGCAATGTTTTGAAGAGACCGACCGATACGTTGACGCACAGGAGTCTTACCGTCCATAACCTACCCAGTTTCTTCGAATTTGTTGACCACTCTTCGAATGGTTGACACATTAGGTGGACTTTCTCGACTGAAAATTCTTCGAAGTTTCCGAGCGGTCTCAGCATAACTTTCCAAATTTTTGTAATAAGTTTTCACAATTATAACGCGTTGTAGTTCTTTCGTAAAGCGCTCCATTTTGAAAAATCGGAATAAACGTTTATGACAGCTGCCAAATTTCAGAGTTGCCACTTGCAAAAAAAAATTATACTAAATTTATAAAGTGCAATCTTACTGAGACACCCTTCATTGATACTCATTTGTAAGTTCAGAGAAATTGTGAGATTTCGTTCTCCCTAATAACGTTAAAGAATACACACATCATTTTTATGTAAAAAAAATGCTAAAACCGTAGCAGACTTTTAGGCTTCAATAAATATATTTTATTGTAAGAAATTGGGCGCTGGAGAGTTAAGTAACGACGTTACTTTGGCTATTGTGGCCTTTTAATTACCTTCCTTTCAAATCTAGATTTCCAACTATGTACAGTTAATGACTAAAATCCAATCCATCGTTAAACTTGATTTCCTTTAGCTTTGTCTACCACCCTCGTTACGTTTAGACTATTATTGTACTACCAGCACAACACTTCATATTGAAATCCACTGGAGTGGGAGCGTGAGAAGATCATGAATATTTTGCATAATAAGACGTACAATATATTATACTGAATGCCACATACACACACACAGCTAGACAAAGAGTCACAAACACTCTCAGTCCCACCCAATCAAGCACTCGAAAATCCACACGTGGGCCCATTAATATACACAGACTTTCATAACAAAAAAATAAAAATAATGGTGTGATGAAATTTCTTCAGGGATTCCGTCGTGCGGTGGAGGCTCCCAGTTATTGCTAATGCCGGGGTATGATTAGGTGATAGAGACACGTGTAACCACCACTAACTCTATGCTACAGCCGGAACACTAACTGAATGGTATCGTCCTTTATACTTTAAGCTTTTAATGCCCATAAACATTTACCGATTCTTTTCACAGTGGCACTCATTTTCGGGCCTTTAAAACGTCTCCGCTGCTTAACAGTTAAACAGCATTTTGAGACTTCCTGGTGAAAATGTTTAACGCGCTCAAGTAGTGTCTGCTTTTAGGGGAAATGAACAAGTTAGGTGTGGAATGAAATGCTTTCGTCAGACATTCCTGGAAATTGTTTTAGGCCGGTTTGATTTTGTTTCCGGTTTATTTGGTTATTTTCGTTTTTTGCTCGTTTATTTCCTGTTCTGCTTGTTAAGTGTGCCAAAAACGCGCCTAAAATTCTATACACACAATAACACAACTTTGAGTTTTTATTGCGTAAAAGTATAGTATACTTTAAGGATATCGTTGGGAAGGCTACGCACACACACACCCACAGACAGATTGTATGGTTTGAGTTATGTTTATGAGAACACGCGCCACATTTTGTGCGTGTGTGTGTGTGCTCGTTTTGGTTAAGAGTGAGTATTTTGCGACGTTTATATTTGTATCGAGGTCTTTTAACGAAGGTCCAAAACAAAAAACAATCTGGCATTTTTGATAAATTTTCTTTTGTAGGGTATTGTTTTATGGCTAAGTCATAAAAAGTAAATACTAAGAATATTCGAGAGAAGATAATCCATGAAGAGACATGTTATAATCATGTATAAATGATGATGAGAGTGATGAGATTGGCTACACAGTTATGAGTTTTGTAGCTAATCGATAATTGTTGGAAAAAAAAATCATAACTTAATTGAAATAATTATTTCAAATTCAAAAACGTAACTGACACTAGCCCGGTCATCAAAAAATATATTTACCACAGAAAAATGCAACTCTGCGATAGAGTAAAAACTCACCTCAAAACACTGCAACAATGCGAGTATGCAAGAGGAAAAGAAGAAAATGGAGGAAAAAAGATTTCTGTTCTTGTGTTGGAGTTATGGACCTGTTGGTACTTAGGGATCTACGATCGATACAAATTCGCATATGTAAATTGCATATTTGGGTTTGTATTTCTACGATTGATGATCCACCGATGGTATCAACTCAGACACAGTAGTTAGGCATCTGATGATGAACTTGTCACCGACTAGTCATGCCAGTAAGTGTGCTTAACTGAATTGTAAATTATTCCAACAAAAACCAACCATTTTTCACTTAGAAAAATTTTCGCGATCTTGTCAACTTGGAATATGAACTTCTCATACATTAACTAAATTCAAAAACATAATTATTTTTATTCGTTTAATTGTTTGTTATACATTTATTTTCAATTGTATTTGATGTTTGGTCCAAAAAGCAATATTATAACTAAAATTGTCGCCAAAAAGTATGCCATCGTTTTCATAACAATAATGTCAATGGCCGTAAAAACTGAAAGTTAATCATTGCATACACACTATCCGGAGTGTTGAAAATAACATTCCTTTACATATATCCACAATTCTCCGTCAGGCCAAACACCTACGACTTGACTCAGTACTACTCACATCTATATCACTCTCAATTTCTGCCCTTAACCCAATTTCCACTTCTCTTACTCTACAAAAAAAGAGAATTTCCTATCAATCCCACTGAGCCTAAAGGCCGTTCAAATGTGTTGGTGGTAATTCCTAAGAGAAATATTATGTAAGTCATTTGACAACCAATCCATTTGCTCTTTTAGATGCTCAACAAAAATGTTCATAAAAATGTAATGTTTACTTGATTTCACTTTCACCTTTTATATATTTTGGAAAACCGAATACAGTTCAAGGTCCAATTTAGAACGCATGACTGCTCTCTAAGAATTTCACAATAGGCTTTGTTTATTACGAAAGTGTAGGTAGAACAAAATCGTGAAACATAGTCATGGTACGGTGAAATGAGAGGAGAACATTGCTAGCATAATTTTAGGCATTTGGCGATTAAAGAGAACCATATTAAATAGGCCTACTTGTAAGAGTACTATGGGACCATTAAAAAGAGAGAGAGATAGATAAATGTTGGCATTCTTTTATAGGACTTTTAAAATGTATGCTCTTTTGGTTTTCGTTTAGGCTTTTGTCTTTTAAAGAGAGTGAGTGCAATTTTATGAGTAAAATGTAAAGCCTACTTAAATGTACCTACACAATGCTGTTCCTTTTATTCTCTAGTACTTTAAGTTACTTAAACATTAAAAATTTTCCAAATTTCCGTTTCACAAGAAAAATCCCTACATTGTGTAAATACTGCATATTTTTAGGCACAACTTTATAAAACAAACACAAGCTGCAATATTCTTAGGGACAACATTAGAAAACAAACACAACCTCAAAACTTTACTAAACTAATTTTTTATATTTGAGAGATGAAATTTTTTGCAACATGTTATATTATTGATTACAAAACAAAAATGATTTGAAATGATTTGACATTGACTTCTATTGCCTACTTCAAGGCTTTTTCAAATATAAGATTTTTACTTATTTACTGCGTCTTTGGATATTTATTTTCTAACGATAAACGTTTAAACCTTCACTCTCTTCTATTGAGTGTAAGACTTTTAGTAAGTTCACCTAATTGTGATTGAATTTTTACGATTTAATTACTTAAAAATTTAAACGTAAAATGTTGTAGTATACTTGTAGGTGCAAGTTTATACATACATTTATATTAGTCAAAATATATTTCTTCATTATCTCTTGGCATTGATTTAAACAGCACTTAATAATTTAGCTCTTTGAAATATTTTCAAACCGTTTAATTGTGGTATATTTCTAGGCTGGCTCTTTGCTAAAGAGAAACTTAGTAACGAGGAGAAGCAAAAATTTAATTTTATCTCTTTAAGGATTTCCTGTCATTGTATTTGATTGTTTTGTTATTAAATTCCCTCCCAGCAGGAAAAAGACACACGAAATCGTGTTATATTTTTAGACGCTGTTCAGTATTGTTACAAGTTAACAACACCTACAACTCTAACGAAAAAGTGTTGTTTTTCCAGTATTTAATTGTTTTTTATTTCTATTCTTAGTATTGCTTGTAAAATATAATACCAAATCATTGAGAAAAGTTCTCCCCATAATAAATAAGAACAAAAATTGTTATACACTTTTAGGCGCAGGCTAGCGTTACGTTAAAACCAAATTGTAAAGCTGAGCAAAGTAACTGCTGATTTATCTGTTTGCTCTCTTCATGAGTTTGTTTTGATTGAAATTTCTTTGTCAAATTGTAGCCTTTAACAAAATTAAATTCTAAGTCGTAGTATTCTTTTAGGCGCAGGTGAGTTTCTTGTGAAAATTGTTTACACTCATTTGTGAGCATAGGGGAAATTATGAGAGTTCCTTCTCGCTGTGATAACAGTCAAACATACGCTCATCACTTTGACGTAGTAAACATCAAAATCATAGCAGACTTTTAGGCTTCGAATGGGCAGCAAAAAACACACACCATTACATGCTGGTTCTTTTATTTTCCTTTATTTTTGTTTTGATTTTCTGTATCTATACAGAAGCGATTGTGAAAGGAAAACAAACTAGTGTTTGTTTACGTTCTCTTTATACAAATCTTGTACTCGTGACAGAGTAGTAGGTAAAAGTGGAACAGCTGAGTTGGAAGCGCTTGGGCCTAGGGGTTTCCTGTTTTATTTACTGTTTCCCCAAACACTAAAATCAACGAATTTGTTTTCATGTCTATGTCTTATCCTTGAATTCGTAACTTTATTTTATGGTTTTGTGACTCTCGTGGGCGCATTATAAGTGGGTGGCATTTGGGAGGGAATTTGGGTGCTGGAATGAAGAACGGCGGGCTGTGTTGTATATTTGTTGTATCATATGATAGAGGAGAGAGAGCCTACTTGGAGAGGCACGTGGCACCATTGTCATTATTGCCAACGCTTGATTGTATTCATTATTAGGTTCTTCCACAGCCTTCCTTGCCTCTTCCCTTTACCTCGTACAATGAGGGGCTCATTTATATTTCCTGGGTTTATTTTTAGATAAAATTTAAGTCATAGAAAGGGAAACCCCATTTATTTTGTGTGACAAGGTACCGACAAATGTTACGAATAGTATTTGATATTTCCAAAGTGTTAGAAGTGACAGAATTTGGCTAGGGAATAATTTGGGTTTGGTGAGTAGCTGACCGGTCCTGTTTAAAATTAAAGCCTACATACGTATGTATGTATTTATTTTCCACCCTTTTAAGGATTAAATCCATTTTGATAGTCCCTTTTTTTAAGTTCAAGAATAGAAATGAAAGTTTAAATTGAGCTTAACACATTTTTGGTTTCTCACCTTCATTCATTTTCTTACATTTTGTGCTGATCCTTTATGTCATAATTTAAAACAAAAGTTTTGATTGTTTCTTTTTGTGACAAAATATATTTTGTGTCTTCCTTTTGCAGTTCTATGCAGAGCTTAATTGAATTTTTTTCAAAGAGATTTCGGGTATTGTTGGTGGGTAATCTGATTTAAAAGCAATTTCTGTTGTATGTCTTTTTTAATAGAATACTTTCAGAGATTTTCTGACCAATTACGTAGTGTTTTTGGGCAAGAAAAAAGGTTGGTTTACTTGTGGCGCATTTTAAAACCGATGGTCTGTTTAAAAAAATTTCAGATAAAACTTAAAACTAGTTGCTAAAGTTTAGGGTTTAGCAAAGCCATAGGGCATTTAAAAGAACAATTTATGATCCTTTATTTGGTAGAGATTTTTTTTGTATGTTATAAATATGACCTACTTAAGCTTACAAAAATTATAGATTCCAGATAGTAAAACTGTTCCAAAACTTTAAGGCATAGCTTGATTACTACGACTTTTGCTAAGAATATTTTTGATAATAATCTGCTTTGTGATTTGTATTACGCAGGATTTAAAAAATAACATCCACTAATTCTATAAAAGTTCAACAGATTGTTAACTACTTACGTGGCCTTTGGTATTTGAATGACATGTCGTATGAGTAATATTATTACTATTAGCGGTATTTGGCGTATGAGTAATGTATAACTGAATCACGAAATCATTGACAATTTAAAAGAAATTATGCTTATCTTTACGGAAAGTGGTGTAAGATTTTCTTTTCTTTAAATTACTTGAGGGTTTTAAACAATTTATCCCCAAGGCCTTGTCCTAAGTATTTAGCAACTGGAAATTGTTTATGTAGTAAATATCTCCCAGTCAGTTGTACGTAATATGACATACATGGATGTGCATATGTACTTAATATTCCATTCTGTTTGGTAACATATGGTTTTCGTCTCTGTGATTGTTAAGCAGCAGCAACACAGCACGACGACACAATCGTAATCACCAACGGAATACATGGCTAAATACAATAACACTAATATGTTAACAATTTCATGTTAACATTTTGCCAGCTGTAAACCCCATGGGCAAGACAAGGTCAGAGTATGAAGATACATGCGTTTGCATACTTAATGTTTTCAATAATAACATTTTATTATACATTTGTCATAAAAATGTATACTACATCTTGTAACAAAAGAATCCAATAACAGGATATGAAATATGCTGGATATAGAAAAGGACCGAGAAACGCGATTAAAAGCACTTGTATTGCTATTATGTTGGCTTAGATTTGAAACAGAAGGGAAAGAGAGAGATAGAGCGAGAGCGAGAGAGAAAACACAGATGATTGCATTTTAACCATGCGAGTAATAAAATATTTTCAAATTTTCTTATTTCTACAAACTCTTTTTATTTGTAAAAGGATTTCTGTAAAGGTTGAGGACTTGATATTAGATCAGATCCCAATATTATTGTTATGAGCAATAAAAACAAATTTTACAACATGAATATAATTCAAGGAACCGTTGAAGTTAAAATGTTTTCTCCCCGTTTTTTTCGATATTTATTACCGAGATAAGTTAAGGCCATGAAACCTACAATTGTATGAATACTAAAATGAAACAAACAAGATGATATCATAAGAACAATGTTAAACGATTTAAATTTATTTATTTTATAGTAATAAACATAACAACAACGTATGAGTCATATTAATCGCGTTACAAAGCACAATCCTTAGCGTATGAGTTATTTTAATACCAAATACAATACAGGCACTGTGGCGTATGAATTATAAAGAAGCAGATTTGATATATTAATACAACAAAAATTCTGATTTCTGGCAGCATGCTGAAAGTAATCACATTGCATGATTCGAGTGTAAAAATAAAATAAAAGAAATAACTTGAAATAATAATAAAAGAAACAAATTTGCTTGAAGTTTTTGAAAATTTTGAATTATTAAGATCATTATTTTCTTAGGAACATTATCTAAAAAATCTTCGACTTAACAGTTTTGCAGCATAGAAGTAGCTTGCAACAATTTTGGCTAGGGAGTTGATTTACTTTACACATATGCACATAATTAAATAAACAAATTCTAACACATTCTTCCAAGTGGTTCTATCCTCTCGCCATCAAGGCCACGGAGGCATTCTTCGGTCTGGTATTTTCAAGGGAAACTCGGTTGTCCTCTTTTCCTGATACCATCGAGTATGTCATCAAATCCATTCATCCGTTCTGATAACATGGCATAGCCAATGCAATCGCCTAGCTATGTCTATGTCAGAATACAAATTATACATATCGTGGTTCCAACGACAGCGGTACTCGTCTAGGGAAGTGCACGAAATTAAATTATAAAGGATGATTTTGTTGATGTTTGGTTTTTCAGTGTATAACTTTTACAGGTTCCCAGTCAATCGTGACTTGTTGCAATGTCAAACATGCTCAGCTAACATTGGCATTTCATCACGGAGAGATTTAGACTCGAATAAGGCTTACAAATTATTGAATATTATTGTCAAAATTCATGCTTGGTGAGAAAAGTTTTTCGCATACGTCGACTTCATTTGTATCGAGCAAACCACCCAAGCCGTAGTTATAGAATTTCCAACCAATTTTACGCTAATGGATATCAATCCACCTACCCGTATACGTAGGGTCTGAGAGAGGAAAATATTTCTGCTAAAGCCGCCAGTGTTGATGAGGACAGGGACTTGCCCATCCACCAACGTCCGCAGAAGCAGAAAATGTTATACAAGGATTTTACATAAAAAATAGATTTCAATGCAACCAGAAAAAATTCACTGTTTTGTGTGGTTTAGGGACCGGGGGAGATAAAGATGGCAATGTCCACAATATTACCGCCAATCGCGTCGACTATCGTTCGATGATTTAATTTCTTTTCAATTTTTGCCAAAATTGCAAGAACTCATATGGTTTCAATAATACAGCACTAAATATCACACATCACGTCAAACAACGCACCTATTGAGAAAACAACTGACCTATTGAGGGAGGAGCTTGGTGAATAATTTATCTAACATTTAGAACTTAGATCGTGGCATTTGATAACTTTAGACTACTTATTGTGGGGTTGTGTGACGTCACTCGCTTAGGCCCGTAAGCCAGCGCTAAGACTGCATCTTGGAAAAGCACATTACATGTGGTATGATCATCAATTATACTGTCTACATTGTACAGTGTGCAATAAAAGTCAATTTTACGAAATTAAAGACAGCTCATTAAGAAAACTCATAACAAGTAATTTTGTGAGATGGGTGATACGTATGAGTGATTTTAATCTTAGACTTAGTGACGCATGAACAATATTAATTATTCATGTTATTCAAAATAAGTTTGGACGATTTTTGTATGAAAATTTTTCTTATTAAACATTATATTTATTAAACATTACATATATTTTATGAAAATGTACTTTCGAGAAACAAAAACCGAGCCGCTCACCAAGCGGACATGATGACAGGACTGAAGTTTACGGTGCTGTTAAAATTATGAATAAATGTATGATCGGAAATACCCAAGGATCAAATATTAATACTGCTAATACTGCTCCATTTAGGTGTTATGAATTATGGTTTACTCCTCAACTATTATTATACACAAATTTGCTGATCATTAGATTCCTCTTCAGTCAATCTGTCACGCTGCTAAAGTTATAATGATGTTTTTTTTTTGGCTTAGATAGAACTTAGGAAAAGGAGCTGTCAAACGAATGGAGCTGTCAAACGAACTGTCACACTGCGCTCACTTTTTGACATTTATGATCAGAATATTCTGGCAAATCATCATGAATAGATTCACGCTTGAGCAGCGCTACCAAATTATGCAAATTTACTTTCAAAATTACTCATCGATTCGCGCAACATATAGGAAACTTGGTGATTTTCTTGGAACATATAATCGTCCATCTGAGCAAGCCATCCGTCAAACTGTGAATAGATTTCATACCACATACCCTCTAAATGATGCAATAACACCAACACTTCGAAGGAATCTGCGTACTGAAGAGAATGTCGCCGCTGTAAGCAAAAGTGTAGAAGAAGATCCAAATTAAGCGAATAGTCGTCAGTCGCAGGAATTGGTGTTCTGTCCGCCCACCACATGGAACATTTTGAGCAAACACTTTGGCCTACACACGTATAAGATCCAGCTGGAATTAGAGTTACTAGCCCTTCACATACGTCGTTCTTTCACCGATTGGGTTAGAAACTGTCCCGATAATTTTCCCCTACAGACTTCATTACATCCAGAAAAATACACCGTTTGGCGTGGGACCCAATAAATGAAGTCGGAGCTCTAGTTATGGCCAATGGAGATAGTTACCGCAACATGATGTTATATATAGTTACAACAATACGGATGACATTGGCTCGAAGCGTGATATGGTTTCAACAGGATGACGCGACCGCAACCATCGATTTATTGATATCTACATTTGGCGATAAGTATATTTCGAGAAATGGGCCTGTCAATTGGCCTCCAAGGTCCTGCGATTTGACACCTCAAGATTATTTCCAGAAGGGCTACGCATAGTCACTGGATTATGCTGACGCCTTGGAGGCCACAATTGTTCGTGTTATTCGTGAGATACGGCCAGCAATGCTCGAAATTGTTACACAAAATTTTACTTCCAGAATACGCTTCTTCATTAACAGCCGCGGTCCATATGCCCGAAATCGTTTTCAAATGTTAATGCCATGTATTCATGTAATGTAATGCCGTGTACTCTTTCAAATACAATTTTTTTTTTAAATTAAAATTAAATTTTATGTGTTATTTTTTACAATTACAATTAATATCGGGCTTAAAAAACAAACTATGTTTAAAAACATCAGATAAATTGACATGATGTACCAATATTGTAGCGTATGATTAACATCAGATGTATGTAAGTCGAAATTTACAATAATTAAATTCATCAATCATTCGCTCTGCCTAGGGATGAGGCCAATAAAAGTCTAACTTATGTAGTTAACATCATCTCCATCAAATAAAAGGCACGTCTTTAAAATAAATGAAATAAAAGATATGATATAATATATAATTGGGAGTTGATCGATACGTATGAGTGATTTTAATGTAAAAACCATAAGACGCATGAACTATATTTATTATGCCTAAGAATTGTAGACAAGTGTCACATAAAAAATACCTATGACAGGTTTACTACACGATTTTTGTATGACAATGTAGCTCTGTAAAGGATTCATATATTTTATGAATACGTATATATGAGAATACCCGTTCGAGAGAAAACTACAGACATGATACCACGACTGTGGTTTAAGATGTTTTTAAAAGATCGGAAATACTCAAGGAATACTGAGATTAGTCTAATTAGTCAGGTTTAAGAGATTAGTTCATTGAAGTGTTAAAATTAATGTCTTACAGCTAAACTAGTATTAGACGAAAATTTGTTGCTTGGTGGATTCGTTTTAAGTGAATCAGTCAAGGTGTAATCAAGTCATGCAACTCTATTTAAATGTGAGAGACAAATTTGCATGGTGTTCATGTTATTCAGAATTAATGCTACAAGTATACAGATGTGCCATATAAAGGGACGGCCATGTAAAATACGGAATTTCAACACTCCGTTATTTCAAAGCAGAGGCCATTTTGACATTTATGAAGTGACATATTATATTGTTACGAATAAGTAAAAGCTTTTGCGTGCTGTTAATGACTCTACTAACAGTATGTAAATAACAGGCGGTTAGTGCTGCGCCTGAAAGTATGCATTGTAACAATGTACCAGCTCGCTAAACCAGTAGCATGAATTCACCTCAGTAAAGATAACTCTCCGCCATTCGAGATTGTTCTACAAAGATAGCAACAACAACAATGTCTAGAAGGTTCTTGAATTCGCTAGATCTACCTTCATTTGAGTATGGTGAGTTGGTAAAAATAGCGGCGGTCTTTGGAATGGAGAGTTAAGTTTGTGATTAACCGCCGTAAAGTAAGCAACGCGATTTGATAGTAAAATATAAGACTTTGTTAAAGTGTCATAAATAAAGCAAACTGTTGTACTATATAAGTAAAATAAAAGGAAGTTAAACCGTTGTAATTATCGTAATTTAAAACGAACCTTGTTTTATTATTGGGAATAAAACAACGCAAAAAGGACGAATAAGGAAATTCGTAACATTGGTGTCAGAAGTGAAATTACGAATTAAGGACAACGATGAAGTTTGAAGAACTCAAAGTTGAACAACTAAAAAAGGAGTTGAGTAAATTGGATCAACCGACAGATGGTAATAAGGTAGAGCTGCAGAGGCGATTAATAGAAGAATTCAAGCGCCGAAACATTGACATTGACAAATATCAGTTTGAGTGCAAAGAAGAAATGGAGGTATTTGCAAAGGAAGCAACTGGTAATATGGATGTTTCGACGATGTTTGCAGCGGTAATTCTAGAATTATGAATGAGAAATTTGGTGAAAATTCTAGAATTATGAATGAGGAATTTGGTGAAAATTCTAGAATTATGAATGAGAAATTTGGTGACAATTCTAGAATTATGGACGAAAAACTTGAAAAGAAATTTGGCGAGAATTCTAGAATTATGGACGATAAATTAAGCGAGAATTCTAGAATTATTCAGGAAACATCAAATGCCACAAATGAGAAACTGCAAGAAATCTCCGAAGTTGTGAGCAATACGGAGATTCAAGTGAACGATCAATTCTAAAAGGTTGAACATAAGTTCGAGGAAATGGGGCAGAAGATTGAAGAAGTCGAACATAAGTTCGAGGAAGTCGAACATAAGTTCGAGGAAGTCGAACATAAGTTCGAGGAAGTCGAACGGGAACTAAAAAATGATGTAAGCGAATTGCAAAGGAAAATGAGTGAACTTCAGTTGCAAGAGGGTCCAGTGCGAGTATTTTCTGAAGGCTCTAGTAGATTGAAAGCTCCCAGTTTCGATGGCTCTACACTATTCGACGTTTTCAAATTCCAATTCGAAATGGTCGCAATTAAGAACTTGTGGAACAGCAATGACAAAGCAGTAGAGCTAATTTGAGCACTGAAAGGCAACGCAGCAGACGTCCTTCAGAGCATTCCCGTCAGTGCCAGAAACAACTACGAGGATATACTGGCTGCGTTACAACGCAAGTATGGCGGCGATCACAAGAAGGATTTATATGGCATGGAATTAAGAGGCCGAGTGCAAAAGCATAATGAAACGCTTCAGGACTTGATGACTTATCCTGGTGAGTCCCACCCATTCTTGGATCAATTTAAGATTGTAACATTCGTCAACGGCATCCGTGATCCTGACATAAAATAAGTGACTTGTGCCACACAAAATGCTACATTCGCCGAAACCGTTTCGATCGCATTGGCACAGGAGACAGCGAAATTTGTGTCCAAGCCTCAAATACAAAGAGTTAGAAAAATTGAAATGGAGTCGGAGGCAGGAGATTTGAAGGGTGCCATAAACGATCTTAAATAAATGACGCAAACCCTCAGTAAGGCGCTATCAGGCGGAAGTAAGCCCAGACCAAAGTGCTACAATTACGACAAACCTGGTCATATTGCACGAAACTGCAGAGAGCCACGAAAACGATCAAGATCGGGCTCACCTCAACGTGGCAATAAACGGGCAAATTTTATTATACAAAATGAATCTCCGTTAAACTAAAACGAGCTAGCCCAGAGGGGCATGGACTGGCTCCCACAACCGAGGGCCCCACGATCTCCATCTCAATAATACAACGGAAAAACAACAACCTCACTGTCTAGGGAGCTATCGGTGGAATCGCATATTGACTATGGACACAGGCGCGTCACAATCTATCATCAGATCAGATTTGATAAATGCACCAATGGAATCGTTACATGGTGTAAGACTCCGCGCAGCAACGGGTGTACCAGCAACTGTACATGGTAAAGTTAAATTGAAGTTAGCCATTGCCAACATGAGCATCGAACACGTGTTTATTGTTCGCCGACATTGTAGATGAAGTGATAATTGGCGCAGATTTTATGATTGCCTAAGGCCTCAAGTTAGATATGGGGCAGCAAGTTTTGACGTGGGCTAATGTGGAAATTCCTCTCAATGTGGGATACGACAATACAACACAGATTGAAAGGCTGATCGCTCACAAAGATGTAAAATTGCCACCAAACTCAGAAACCATAGTATGGGCCCGAATGGAGGGAGATTGTGAGATCGGCGGTTTGTGTGTAGTTGAACCGGCAAGTATAAACAACTATAACATCATCACTGCCAAAGCTCTAGTAAGAACTAATAATGAAGGATACTTGCCTGTACGAGTTCTAAATTTGTCCAACAACGAGGAGGTGATCGGCGACCGCACAGAAATTGCAGAATGTACACCACCCGAGGCGGTCATCAACTGTGAAGTTAATTCTGACTGCAACAAACTATCAGAAAAGGAGCAGAAAGTGCTGGAGTCGCATCTCAGTGAGTGGGTGCGAGAACTAAAGCATTCTGATAGGTACAAAGCAAAGCAATTACTGTGGAAGCATGCGTCTGCCTTCGCCCTGAAAAAAGAATGCCAAGGTAGAACATCAATGGTAAAGCATGACATCAATACAGGGGAAGCGAGACCAATAAAACAGGCGCCCAGAAGCCTTCCACTTGCAAAACGAGATGAGGTGAAGAAACTTGTAGCTGAAATGCAGAACGATGGTGTAATCGAACTCTCTTCATGTCCATGGAGCTCGCCGGTGGTACTAGTTAAGAAAAAAGATGGAAGTACTCGATTTTGTGTGGATTATAGAAAGCTCAACGACGTCACCAAAAAGGACAGTTATCCACTACCAAGAATTGATGACACATTGGATACGCTGTCAGGAACAAAATGGTTCTCCACGCTGGACTTGCAAAGTGGTTATTGGCAAGTAGAAATCAGCGAGAAAGACAAGGAGAAAACTGAACTCAGCGTAGGGGATGGTCTGTGGCAGTTTAAAGTAATGCCATTTGGACTATGTAACGCTCCAGCCACCTTCGAGCGGTTAATGGAGTGCGTGTTGAAATGACTTCATTGGCGAACATGCTTGGTGTACCTAGAAGACATCAATGTCATGGGGAAAACATTCGATGAACACCTGAAGAACCTTAAAGAAGTCCTTCAACGTATAACCGCGGCTGGGTTGAAACTCAGCCCGAAGAAGTGTTCTCTGTTCCAGAAAGAAGTAAAATACTTGGGTCATCGAGTGACAGCAGATGGCATTTCCACCGATGAAGACAAAATTCTGACAGTGAAGGATTGGCCACGACCGCAGAATCTCCATGAATTACGCAGTTTTCTAGGACTCTGTACGTACTACAGACGGTTTGTGCCGGGTTTCGCCACAGTGGCTGCAAGTCTTCACGAGTTGACAATGAAAAATCGGCCGTACTGTTGGAGCGAAAAACAAGAAGAGTCATTCCACCAACTGAAGCAATATTTATGCACGGCTCCTTTGCTTGCATATCCTGTTGCTGGAGAGAAATTCGTGTTGGATACTGACGCGAATGGTTATGGAGTAGGTGGCGTGCTCTCGCAGGAAATCAATGGCCAAGAAAAAGATATTGGGTACTACAGCCGAATACTCTCAAAGCCAGAGAAAAATTAGTGTGTTACGAGACGAGAGCTACTGGCAGTCATAGAGTGTGTCAAACACTACCACAATTATCTGTACGGCAAGCCTCTTCAGTTAAGAACCGATCATGCGGCGCTAAGGTGGCTACTGCAATTTAAGAACCCCGAAGGCCAACTTGCTCGTTGGATTGAAAGACTGCAGAGCTATGACTTCAGCATTGAGCATAGAAAAGGAGGAAAACACGGTAATGCTGACGCCCTGTCACGTCGTCCATGCAAGCCGGAATGCAAACACTGTTCAAAAGCAGAGGTGAAAGAAAACATCATTGACGTACGTCTGCTTCGACTAGAATCCAACGAAGACTGGTCAACAGCACAAAAAAGTGACCCTATACTGGTAAAAATCATTTCTGCAAAAGAAAATGGTGAAAGACCAACACGCAATGACATCGCCTCAGAGAGCCCCCTGATGAAAGCATACTGGGCCCAGTGGAACAGCATAAAATTATTGGATGGTTGCCTATACCGGTTATGGGAAAGTGAGGATGGTAAAATAGTCAAAAAGTTAATAGTAGCACCTTCCTCCAAGGAAAAAGAGATAATGACAGAATTCCATAATGGCCCGAGTGGAGGACATCTACGAATAACCAAGACCATTGAAAAGCTAAAGCAACGGTTCTACTGGGTTGGCTGTCAACAAGCGGTAGCCGATTGGATAGCAAACTGCACCCAATGCATGACAGCTAAGGGACCAACGCGAAGAAGTCATGGCCATATGCAGCAATACAACTCAGGTGCACCCTTTGAGCGTATAGCTATGGATGTGGCTGGTCCATTTCCAGTCAGTAGCTCTGGAAACCAGTACGTCTTAGTGGTTATGGATTACTTCAGTAAATGGCCCGAAGTATACCCTGTTCCAAATCAGGAAGCGAAGACTATAATTAAAGTGTTTGTGGATAACTGGATATGCCGTTTTGGTGTCCCCTCGGAGCTCCATTCGGACCAGGGTAGGAATTTTGAATCGACTATCTTCAAAGAAATGTGTGAGTCATACGGTATTCGGAAAACAAGAACAACACCATTGCATCCTCAGTCTGACGGAATGGTTGAAAGATTCAACCGAACTCTCGAAGAATACCTAAGAAAAGTAGTCAGCGCAGATCAAAGAGATTGGGATGAACACATACCGAAGTTCCTTTTGGCATATAGGACGGCCACCCATGACTCCACTTGGCGAACACCCGCTAAAGTAATTTTCGGAAATGAGCTGAAGCTGCCTGGAGATTTGGAGTTTGGTACCATACCAGCGTCTGACCCTGCGAACAGTGATGTCAATTACCATGATACGGGGGATCTTAATAATCTCCATGAATTTGTGCGCAACAAATTAAAGATGGTCAGTAACAAAATGAAAGCCAGATACGACCGAGTGGCAAATTCAGAAGGATTTCATGAAGACCAGCTAGTTTTACTGTTCAACCCACAGCGCAAGAAGGGTTTATCTCCAAAACTTCAGACCCACTGGGAAGGCCCTTACTAGGTTGTCAAACGAATAAATGACGTGGTTTATAGAATCCAGAAAAGCCAAAGTCCAAGAGCTAAAATGAAAGTCGTGCATTTGGAAGGACTAGCCCTGTATGGAAAACGGGGAGTTGAGCCTGCTCGAGACGGACAGGATTAAGTGGGGGGCAGTGTTACGAATAAGTAAAAGCTTTTGCGTGCTGTTAATGACTCTACTAACAGTATGTAAATAACAGGCGGTTACTGCTGCGCCTGAAAGTATGCATTGTAACAATGTACCAGCTCGCTAAAACAGTAGCATGAATTCACCTCAGTAAAGATAACTCTCCGCCATTCGAGATTGTTCTACAAAGATAAGCAACAACAACAATGTCTAGAAGGTTCTTGAATTCGCTAGAACTACCTTCATTTGAGTATGGTGAGTTGGTAAAAATAGCGGCGGTCTTTGGAATGGAGAGTTAAGTTTGTGATTAACCGCCGTAAAGTAAGCAACGCGATTTGATAGTAAAATATAAGACTTTGTTAAAGTGTCATAAATAAAGTAAACTGTTGTACTATATAAGTAAAATAAAAGGAAGTTAAACCGTTGTAATTATAGTAATTTAAAACGAACCTTGTTTTATTATTGGGAATAAAACAACGCAAAAAGGACGAATAAGGAAATTCGTAACAATATGTTAACTGTTAGAAATTTACGAAATGGGTCGCTTTGCGCTTGAACAAAATTGGGAATGTTAAATACTTAATTCCAAAGTTCTGGGTCTTCAACTCAAACTGTAAGAAATCTACGACATAAATTTGATAGAATTAGAGTGTCATCAATAAAGTTCGAGGATAAATTTGTGAAGCGAGCTCGTCTATCAACAGGGTCCTTATTGGATAAAAGAACTCGTGTACGTGCTCGTCCAATGATGTTCGCAGTAATTGAACATTTCTCGCACTTCTTTGCGCAGAATTTTGCTTAATAACCTCGAAATGAAGGCGTATAAAGTCCAATTAGTCCAAGAACTGAAGCCTTGCATCCGATGCGTTTCCCGTTCGTCGAATGGACTAAGGATCGCTTGGCTCAAGACGATAATTTTTAGCGAAAAATCATCTTCCCTTTTCACCTCGTTGGCTACGTTAACAAACAAAATTTTTGCATTTGTGGTTCGGAAAATCCACACGTCGTCGAGGAGAAGCCGATGTATCCACAATAAGTGACGGTTTGTTGCGGTTCCTGGCAAGGCGGCATCATAGGCCAATTTTTCTTCGAAAATATGCAAGGAGCCGCCGTTACCGTCGATGGAGAGCGTTATCGAGCCATGCTCCGCGATTTTTTGTTCCAAAAAGTTGGAGAGGATGACATGGACGACGTATGGTTTTCAAAAAGTTTAAAAAGGATGAAATGGACGATGTATGGTTTCAACAGGACGGCGCTAAGTATCACACAGCCACCGTTACAATCGATCTTTTGCGCACTGTTTTCGAAAGCCGCTTAATCACCTGAAACTCGGAAGTAAATTGACCACCCCTGCGATTTGACACCGTTAGACTATTATCTCTGGGGCGCCGTGAAAGACAAGTGTTACACTAACAATCCCGAGTCCATTGAGGTCTTAAAACACAAAATCGAAGCTGTTGCTCACGAGATAGAGGCAGGAACAATCTAAATGGCACTGAAAAATTGGATAATTGGATCGAATGTGGTATTGTAAAGCAAGTCGTGGAAGCCATTTGAACGATGTTGTGTTTCATTCATAAATGTCACATGACATTTCCTTCTCGTGTGAAATTTCTCGAAGTACTTATCAAAACTAACAAAGCCCTATTTGAGTTTTGTTACTTTAGCTACTGTTCAGATTTTATGGACTCATGTATATTTTGGCTCAAACTTAAATTTTCCGAAGAACAGCGAATTTTTCCCACGATTATATCTCGGAAACCAATTGGAATTTTGTTTTCACCAACGTCCTAAAATAGTCGCATCCTTAAATAGTCGCATAATGCAAATAAATGAGTGAAATTAAAAACAGGTCCTGACCGACCTCAAAATTTTCTTCGGCCGGTAAAAATAAAATTGTTACTTATATGCCCAAAACCGAGCGGGGTTTTGTGGTACCACGTCCAAGTATTTTCATAATTTTTAGGTTTGGTTAAGTCCCTAAACAAAACCCCTGTCATTTGTTGCACAGTGTTGTTGCATGTAAATATGTGTTGCCTACAATGAGAATGATTCTTGGCGCATACAAATCTAGCATACTTTAAGGCGTAACTACAAACAATATCAAAATTTTAATGTCGCAACTTTTATAAAATAAAGCATACTGTTGTCTGTTCCAAAACAGACAACATCATAAAATGTGTTTTTTAGTACCAATGTAGGCAAAAGAATTAATACAACATTAAATTATGATGTAATTAAATTTTAAATATAAATAATTTTATTAACACATTATTGTAGCATACTTCCAGGAGGGGGTGGTAAGGAACAAACAACTTTAGAAAACAAATTCTTAAGCACTTTAAAATAATAATAAAAAAAAGTTTAATATTTCCAACAAAAAAAATGGGATATATTGAAAAGACGAACGAAGCTAAAAACAATCCGCACCTGTACCATATCTGCTGCCACAACACAACGAACGTTAGATAACAACATCAGGCGGAGGGGGGGATGACAAAATATCCGGGTGCACCACTACTACTTTTAAACGTCATGCGAACAATTGTCAACAACATCATGAATCAGCTGTGAGATGTAGACCTAAGCGACAACAACGACAGCAAAAAAAATGGGACACAAATTGCTGTTAACCAGAGTTAAGGCCTCTTCCATAGACTGAAAAATACACAAATAACAACAAAACACCAAGTGTTACGACAACACGTGGCTCAAATTAAATTTCAACCCTGCTGCTTGGATTTTCAACACTCCTCTCTCTCTCTCACTCCTCTTGCAATGTTCATTAGGAAGGGATACCCCAATCTGGCGAGGATAAGGAAGGAAAGGAAACGTAGTTTTACCTTAAAATGAAAGAGGAAAAAAGGGAAATGGAATGGAAGGAAAGAGTGTAAAGGAATGTTCAACGAATGTAAAGTTTGTTACTCAAGCCAACTTTAACAATGGTTAAGGACATGCATTAGGGCCTTCCATATTTTTGCAATTTTATACAATTTTATATTTTATAATCTTCAAAATCACATAATCGTATTTTTAAATTGATGATCATCACTGCCAGGATAATGAGACCAGGATCAGACATTTTAATATCATGTAGCCAAGCACCACAAAGGCCCAACTAGCGCGCACAGAAAGTCGACAGCTGTCAAACTGGAAACATGCACCTACTATTTTTGAAGTCGTCGCTACCGTAGACACCCTAGTACAAAAAAAGTATATTTATTTTTGCCGGCACATACGCATCCCAGCTATGTATATGCCGGCATGTGAATGTAATCAACAAAAAAAAATTGTATTTTCCTTTCAGATTCCTATTCATTTGGAGCCATTTATGTTGGTGTCTAAGTGTGTACGTTTGGAATAACTTAAGGCAGATAGCAAAGATCTTGATGGTGTTTTGGAAGAATATGATGGAAAGAAAAACATTGCAGGGGTTACACGTGTGCGGAATTATTACAATACAAGAAACTGCCAGGAAATACAATCACAAGCACAAACATCGACGATGGGCCACGAACATGAAACGTCTAGAGAGGGGCAACGACACCACCAGTAGAGCTACTACCCCAACACCATCAAACACTGTCTACACTACCAACAGTCAAACGTTTTGCCAAAATGATTTCCAAGGGTTTCTAAAAATAAAGCAAAGTGTTTGCGGATTTTCCTTTTTTGCTTTTCTTTGGTTAAATCTCTTGTCCTGCAGGAGAATAAAATGAAAATGATAAGAAAAGTTAAGTTAATGTAATAGAAAACAATAAAAAAACAACGAGGAAAAGAAACGGTACTAGAAACTAATGCCAATTGAAGAGAATCGTGAAAGTAAAGATGATGTAGGCGTATACGTTGTCTCTATATGAAATTGAAATAAGTCATACGCACGGTGGTAATTAAAATAATTCATACGCTCTGTGGTACAGAAATATAAGTATTGTGATTATTATGATGTTTGAAAACGTATTTTATAACAGAATGTTATTTAATAGGAGGAATTTTTAGAGATAACATTAATTTCTTTATACTAGTTGAAAACAAAATAATTAAATACGTAAGTATATTAATAATATTGCGGTATGTGAAAGAAAACAATCGAATACGATTTAGAATTTTGATGGAATATATTTGTAGTAAAGCAAAGGTGGTGGTTCTATTGCTCTTTTCGGATTCAGTATAGAATTATTGACCATATATACTTTTAGTATCCACAGGGATATGGGACTGACCACGCAGGTGGAAAGTTTGTTATAGCCACCCATTTGGGAGTGGCTAGAAATGATTACTTCATATTGAAGTGCAAGCAGCTCACTACTACCTAAAAGTATGAACCGGGCAATGGCTTTATCGGAACCCTCCGTCAGCTAGCCACAGTGAGAAGGCGAGACGAATAAGAAGCCTGATTGGTTATGCGATCACTGACGTGTCTCAGGTTAAATAAAGTGACCTGGTCACTGAAGCTCTTCGAAGCTCTTATTTTGTTCTTTGAAAGCGGGGCCAACATACTGGCCAACGGCGGATCAAAAGTAAAAGAACAAAAATCCAATTTCGACAAACTGCATTCTGGTCAGCGTCTCATCCGTAAAGGGCGGCTGAAACATAATCATCCTGGCAGTAGGTAAAATTACGGTGGGCCGGGCTTGCCTTCCGCCACCATTACATTGACAACGAAAATACGAAATGAGAATAAGAAACATAAAATCACTATTTTTTGACGACTCCCGCAGACGTCATAAGGACCTCGATTTACGGATATGTACTTGGAATTTTGGAACACAATACAGATCCGAAGCCACTATCCAACTGTCAAATGTCCTCGATAACTATAAGGCTGACTTTACTGCTATCCAGGAGGTCAGGTCATAGTTGTACAAGGCAGATGAACTGTGACATATACCACAGTTGGCATGACAAAAAACATGGATTTGGTTGCGAATTTGTAGCTGGCAAAAGACTGTGAGATCTGGTCTCAAGGTTCAGCCCCGTGAGTGAATGTATTGCCAACATCCACTACGTATAAAAGTGGAATACTCTAACACATCGCTAATTTGTGTACACAAACCGACAGAAGAAAACTAAGATGACACCAAGGTCATGTTCTTTGAGAGCCTAGAGGAAACATACGATCGCTGCCCTGGCCATGACATTAAAATTGTTCTAGGTGATTTGAATGCTAAAGTCAGCAGAGAAAATGTCTAAGAACCAACCATCGGTAAATTCTATCTACACGCATTCACTTCCGATAACGGATTGAGACTGTTATATTTTGCCTCGACGAAAAACATGGTTGTCACTAGTACGAGATTTGAACATAAAAACATCCATAAGGCTAATTGGATCTCTCCTGATCAACAGACGAAGGGCCAGATTGATCACCTGGTAATTGATGGAAGCCGTGATTGTGCCGTCGGTGGTTCAATGGCTAGTGTGTGCGGCTCTTGTGTATGAGTACGTGGGTTCGATCCCTGCTGTAACCACCTCACAGTTCCTTCAATGACGACCACCTCGCTTAGTGATGGCGACACTATCCAGTACTTAGCCATGAAAAAGATTCTCAAAATACCGTTCCGAACCGGTGTAAAACTGTAGGTCGCAATCACTGACTATAAAACAAGAACAACTCGCTGGTTGTGAGAAGCTCTCCCCAATCCTTTTATGGGATGTAATGGGTAACTGTTATTGGTAGATTGATGGAAGGCACTCTACTAGTGTAATGGACGCACGTGTGATTGGAGGAGCTTATATTGATTCGGATCACTACCTGGTTGCAGCAAGATTAAGTAGAGCAAAACTCGTACGAAACCAAACATACAGAAAGCTGGGCATCGGAATGTCGCAACTACCAGATATACCCACTGCCTATGCAAAGCTCACTCAGATAATGGCGCAGAACACAGTCCCTCCCGCCTCATGATCCTGAAGCGCAGTTGAAGTCCATTTCCTACTCTATGAAAACTTCTGCGGAGACCGTACTTGGTAAACTATGGTGCGATGAAAAGTATCACATGGCAAGTGATGAAATGAACGCTGCACGTATGGCAACGCTTCAGTCAGTTGCAACGCGAGCTGGGATCGAGTGGTATAAGGAGAAGAGGGGAGAGGAACCTCGTTTGATTAAGAAGAAACCCCGATTGGGGAAAAAGCGCGAGAGTTAGCAAATTGAATCTTACAGAAGGAAGAATGAGGGCCGGAAATTCTACCGAAAAGTACAAAGCCAAACCAGCGTAAATGGATCAGGCCCCCTCCTCCTCCCCTTTTTGGAGAGATAAGAACGGGAATCTTGTCACAGATGTGTTGATAATATGGAGGGATAACTTCTCTGCTTTACTTTTACCAGGAGACTGCAATAATAGATGAGGGTGTTAAGCGTATACAGCGTCGACTGCCACCCTCCTAGTCACAGCGAAGTTAGAACTGCAATCTCACGGCCTAAGAACAGAAAAGCCACTGGTGCTGATGGTCTACCGGCTGAGCTGTTTAAGGCTGGCGGCTATGAGTTGGAAAGGTGCACACATCAGCTCTAATAGAAAATCTGGCAAGGCGAATACATGCCCGGCGACTGAAGCCACAGCATACTATGTACTGCTTCTAAAAAATGCGACCCGAGTGTTTGCCTACTATCGTGGAATAAACCTTTTATCCATCGCATACCAGGCCCTCTCGAGCGGAATGTGCGAGAGACTAAAGGTTTTGTTACACATCTGATCGGACCTTATCAGTGTGGCTTATAAGGCCTGGAAAGTCATCTATCGATCAGTTATTCACACTACGACAAATCCTGGAGAAACCCCACGAACAACAAATCGACAGTGGTAGGTGCAAACCTGGCAGACTTCGTCCTAAATTTTAGTAGGGGGATATATAGGCTATAGCACTCAGTGATAACGTAGCAATCTACTGGTAAAAGAATTTTTAAAATCGGATAAGTAGTTCAGAAGATTACCCCCTACATACAAACTAACAAACTCCCAAACTCAGTATAGATAAGGCTGCCCTCTATAGCCCGATACGGGGAAAACTATATCAAATTATGTCGGAGCTTGGTATTCCTGCGAAGCTGTCACGGCTATGTGGAATGACTTAAAATGAAACGACACAAAATCCTCAGTGAAGATTGGTAAAGATCTCACCGATAATCCATTTGGTAATGAGAAAAGAAAATAGTAAGTTAAATCTCATATTTTCCCTTAAGAGGTTTTCATTATTCGGTCTTGAGTTAAAATGAATTGAATACATTAAAACAAATTAATGTAAGGTAAGGTAGCAGCATAGAAAAAACTCACTTAGTATATAAGCAATAAATACAAATACATCATACGCCCAGATGTATAAAGTGGACTGTCGAAGTCTAATACAACTGTACGTATGATTGATTTAAATTATTAATGAGCTTCCGAAGCAGACACTACCTAATGCAAAAATCTGATTCTTGTCAATTTATGTTTTATGCATTATTTAATTTCCTGTTTCATTAAACTTGAAACTTAAATATTCCGCTTTAATATTTCGAAAATTGATTTTCAAATCCCTTCGCTATGATAACATTGCTTTTATTAATTTCATAATTTAGTTTTTTACTTAGAAGGAGATGTGGTTTCATATCTTCTGACATCAAATCCCACAATCGTCCGTCCATTTTTCAACAAGGCTGAAACTGTTAATTTAGAATGTAAATGTGTAGGCAAACAATTAAGTCCAATATTTGTCTACACTTCATATTTGAGTACGACGGCAGTGGTTGAAACTGGGAAAGCGGCAATCATTTCGGCATAACTAAAGGTTGTAGTTGTGTGTTAGCGTTTCCTTTTTACACCAATTGCCCTCTTTTCACAAACCTGCGTAATCCCTTAAGAAATGTTGGTAGGCGTGGGTAAAAATCAAATTTCTTGCTTGAGCGCCCGCTATCACAAGTACTCGTCGAACAACCTAAAATTCAGCACAAAATTAAAGCTCTTTCTTCGCCGTTATTGATGCGACAAATAGAGTTTTTTCTGGGTTATTTGCTTAACTCGAATTTCATTCATTTGCTAAGTTACTTCTACAGCGGGTATCTGCCGTCAAAGGACGAGTTGAACTGTGATTGCTGCTCGCAATGTAGACGGTAAATTTTGATATTTGACATTAAAAATGTGAAACTTTATGTATGCAGTAGATTTTTGTGTGTCTGCCACTGCTTTTGCAGAGTTTTTATTTCTGCTCCTCTACATTTTGTTCCTGCTTGTAGAGTAAACACAATTATAATTAGCATTTGGTCCTATGAGGCCTTAAATAACGCTTCAACATAAACAAAGACATTTGCTAGTTATGACAGTGGGGAAACAGGGAGTTCAAATGACATAAAGAAATTTGGAGGAGAAGTAAAGAAGATTTACATATTAATTAGTAGAAATTATCAGAAAAGTTTAATCTGAAAAACTGGCTGTCTCCAAAGCTGTGGATGCAAATTTTCGGCAGAATAAAACAAAAAATAATTTTAACTTTCCTGAATTTCTTTCTATTTGTATAAAATGACAAAGTTTGTTTTAAATTTCTAAATGAATTAATTTGATGATTTCATTATAAATTTTGCAAGAAAATCAGAGAAAATTAAATAAATTATATTAACAACATTATAAAGTTTAAAATACCAAGTGGGATAATTTGAATTATTTTCTTTAAAGTACCCGTTAACAGTTTTAAAGACCTATGAAGTTTTTGTCGTATGATTGATATTGACTTATTGCACATAGACGAATGATAAACGTAAATTTGTCATACGTTTAGGTTCAGTTAAACTTAGTACATACAATTTCTGCGCACAATTTTAGGTATAATCAAGCTTAAGATTTTTAGTTAAATATTTCCGTATTTGCAGCCAACCAAATATATCATAGAATTTGCCCTCATTATTCATATAACTATTTTGTAACTGTCTATATTTTTATATGATGCCCAACATCAGATGCCCAACTACTGCGCCTGAATTGATACCATATGTTGGTCATCAGTCGTATATGAATATAAAGAATTCAACAAAATAGTTGAAAAACTATGAAAGTTTTTAAGATTCGTTTAGATTCTTGCGACGGATCCTTCAACCCATACGAACACAACATCTGTATCCCTTCGTTTATTTTAATTCGTGTCTTGGAGCAACGATTTGTACCCGACAAGCAGACAACCATTATTAACTGGCAAGAAAATTTTGACTGAGTTTACATTAAATAGAAGCCACTGTTCCTGGAACTGGTTGGCCTTAAGATATCGAGATGAAGACCACCAATTAGAGACACTTTTTTGGTTTGGACATACTGTAAGGATAGTTGGTTAAAATTAAAACCGATAATCGATTTTAAAACTTGTAACCAACTATACGTATGAGTCATATTTTTTATGATAAATTTACTAATTAATGGACCAGAAACACATATCCTTTATGGAGTTGGAAAAATACAATTTCCATTTAAGTCACTACCAAATATTCCGTCTCAGAATCCTCATTAAACAATACACTGCCCTTGTTTGAACTGTTCACACTCTCCTTGAACTGTTCAAAATATGTCTTGACGAATCTCATATAAATGCTTCGTTATTTTGGGAGTTTGTTTTATTTCTATGAAATGTACAACTAACTATATTTACATCCTGCTCTTCAGATTTAAAATTATGAAATACCAGTCTCAAAAAACCAATTTTCAGTACTAAAAATGTAAAAGTAAGATCACAAAATCGAATCATAAATATTTATTCAGCGACTGTTGGAATATTAATAACACGCTGATGTTGGAATATTAATAACACTTCTCATTCATTCATTCTCAATAACTGATTAATGCCGAAAATTGATATCGAAATGGACTGAAGCGGCAGACTCTCCCAATAGAAAACATGATAAATTCAACCTAGATTATCGTCTGAATCCGTTAAACACAAGAAAACAGGAATTAGTTGCGGTTCGTCTTGTACAGTGAGTGATTGCAAATGTGTTTAGGCATTTAACACACCAACTTTCCAGATCTTATCTGATGTCTGCCAATTTTGTACATTGTCCGATGTATTTCGACATATCCTGCAGACTTTGTTTCGAATTCTCAACGAAATTTTGGGGATTAAATACAGGGTGATGGGCCGACGGCGGTGTAATGGTTAGTGTGTACATGAGAACGTGGTTTCAACTCCTGCTCAGGCCACCTTACATTTCTTTAGACGACGATCAACTCGCATATTGATGGCGACACTATCGAGTATTTAGCCATGACAAAGCTTCTCAAAATACCGTTCGGAACCGGTGTAAAACTGTATGTCCCAAACAGTGAGTGCAAAACTAGAAAGCGCACAGCTCACTGATTGTGAGAAGCTCTCCCTAATCCCTTCATGGGATGTAATGGGAAACCATTAACTTTTTTTCAAGGCAAATAACAGGTTCAAGCCCTCCAGAATCACGCTGATTGATGCAACTACTTAGTGGCAAATGGTGAAGAATCAGCGTATACTAACCTAGGCCTCTAATCAACGATACATGGCTGCCTATGGCCCGACTGGTTTAACAGCGGCGCTTCAGAATTGTTGTATAGAGTAAAGCCAATAAGTATTCAACATATTAAAAATATGTACACATCAATACGTATGATTGATATTTTTTCATATATTTAGTAATAAAAATCCTAACTATGTTCTAATAACCTTGGTAATCCAACTGAATACCTGCCAAACTATAGTGGCAATTTAGAAAAAATCCCCAAATGCCAACTAGGTCTCTAAAAAAGGGTCAAATTTAAATTTCCACAATACAGGGTGGACCAAAATGTATCATGCTACCCGGATATGCTATGTCCTTAGGAAATGGCAGAAACTGTCAGATAGTTGTGAAATAAACCGATACGATAGAATACACGTGGACAAGCCATGGAACGTTATACTTCTTAAGAACGCGGAATAGTCGTGAATAAAATTTTACAGAATATATTTTTAGTGATTTCGGTTGCAACGTGAATCAACATGCAACGCCATCAACATCGAGCAGACGACCTTCCACGCAACTGGAAGGTCACTGCAGCGAATTTTGATGACTGACTTCAATATGCTGTCTTACAATGTGCTGGCAGGCAGTCCATCAGCCACAACCTGCCGATTATCAATTTCGTTTCAACTACGCTGACGCTCTCCTGAACCTCAACAACGCACTGAACGATTTTCAGTCAAATTTATAATGATCGACCAGATTAGTTTTCATGGAAGACTTAAATAAACAACATTTTCGCTTCTGGGGGCACTGAGCATCGTATGACGCACCATTTACGCCGGAGGTGGCATTGGGCCTTATTTATTCGAGGACGTCATTTAACACGGTTACTGTGACTGGTGAATTATTGAACGCGGACTGGAGGGTATATGATTCCAACAGGACAGTGACAATACACACACAGCTCGTCAGACAGTAGACATTTTGAAGGATGCGCTTACGGGTCGCATAATGTCTCGTTTTGGCCTTATGCCATGGCCGGCAAAATTGTCCTATTTGACCGCTTCAGACAACTTTCTTTCGTTTAAATCCAGGGGTCTATGAGCACGAGCCACAGACCCTGGAAACTCTCAAAGAGAATATCCAACAGAAATATGTATATGCACGAATTGATGAGCCGACGTTCTTGGCAGAACAATTGAAAATGGGTTAAAAAGAGCAAAAATTTTCAACAATGGCGGCGTCTCAAAATACCGTTCGCAACCGGTGTAAAACTATAGGTTCCAATCAGTGGGTGTACAAGTAAAAATCGAACAGCGCACTGATTGTGAGAAACTCTCCACAATCCATTCATGGGATGTAGTGGGAAACTATTTATTAATTTATTTAATGGCGTTCACTGGACCGATATCATCTTCAAAACGTAATGAAAAAAATTAAAAGTCCAAATAAACATTTCAAAAAATTTATGATATTATGTCGCTTCATTTTAAAAATATAACAAAACTACAATGGTTAAATGTTTTTGGGCCAATGTATTTTTAGATTTGTATATGAGACATCCTGTACGTATGATTTATATTATTTCAAACTTTATTGAAAATCTGAATAAAGCCTTGCCGAATGACACTGAAAGGACCAGGTGCAGATAATCCAAGTGTCATGAAATCAATATCGAAGAATTTGTAATTATGAAAATTGTATTTATTGTACTTATATAAAAGAAATATTGAAACAAATCGAATACTAAAGAAATGCTAAATCAAATACGTCAAACGAGGGTACGACTTTACATTTTGAATATCTGTATGGTACTGTTTTTGGTCAAAACAATTCTTCTTAATAGTTAACAGTGGTAATAATTGTTTAACATCTAACCTAAAGAAAAATCCATGACGTCTCCTATAAGTTTCGCTAACACCCTTATCCCTATTATGTGGGATTCCTTATCATTACAAACAGTCACGCATGCGCAAGATACGTGTCCCAACCCCTTTCGTTATCTACCATTGTCAACAATATATTTTATTACTAATGGTGGTGATTAATCTTAAGACCGATATTTTTCTATCACCGGAGCGTAATTGAATGTTTGTGAAAAAAATTCCGAATTGATTGTGGAAAATTTCGAAATGCATTTTTCTTCATAACATATGTTACTGAATAGACTCTTGAATATTCCCATTAAGGTTCAAAATGTATTTGAAAATATTAACAATCAGTCAGAGTCTCCAACAAATCGGTAGTCTATCAAAACGGCCGTCTTAACAATCAATCAAAGTCTCCGACAAAGCGGTTGCTTATTGTGCGATCTCTTCAACATATACTGCTGTGATATATTCTCTCACCTAACCTGGCGTAGACCAGTTAAGTTTTTGATTTTTCATTAAGAAACACACAGTTTTGGGGGAAAAGTAACCTACTATGAGTATGATTGACCTATAACCTACTGCGCCTATAATTGACCTATAACCTACTGTGCGTATGATAGACCTATAACCTTCCATGCGTTTGATTAACCTATAACCTACTGTGCGTATGATTGCTAATATTTATCTTACTTTAATGAACATTTGAAACATGAACATGCCTTTACAAAGGTATCGGACAAAATGGATCTTAAAGTCATTGCAAATCATGGTGTAGATACCTTAACTTCCGTTGTTTTCTTCGATTGGGCAATGTCCTAATCCCCGATTCTCCTCAAAATAATCTATTATTATTTTGATATTAAAATTCCAACGAATACCTGTATCTCTTTCAATTTCTCAAATATTATTGAATACTTGTATTGTATCGGTTTAAGTACCTTGTAATCTGATACAGATATGATAAGACGATTACATTACAGGACTCGCAGATTGTGTTCAATCAATGTGGCTAAAGAAAACTTAAATATTTTGTAAGATACTCGTATTCCAAGTTTTGTTGTGGAATAAAAACCATTCAACAAAAAAAAAACCAACAACAACAAAGCGTTTGTATGGTTTCTTTTGCTGTCGACCAAAATCACTTGTGATAAGTTAACAACGATGTCACCTTAGACTTTGCAGTCCGTAGTCCTTAAGGAGACAACAACAGCAACAATTTGTTAAGGACAAAGTTTTGTTGTGTGCTCTTTATTTTTTCAGTCTTAAAAAAAATTTTATTTGTTTGTCACCCATGGATTTTGGAGGTGGATTGGGTTTTGTTGTAACATTTTTGATTTGTTTTTTGCTACGAGAAAAATAAATATCTGCTTTCTTTAAGTTTTGTTTGTTCAATTGGGTTGCGTCGTCCGATGTCTTGGTGTCCATTTATTTGCTCAATTGGAATTTTTTTAACAGAAGTAACAAAATTGCTGAGACTTTGATTTTAGGACAAAATAAAATTTCTTTATGCAAAGACTACACAGTTTCCATAATCGTTTGCATTAGAAAATAGATTTTCTCTGCTCATTTTAGTTTGTCAAAAACTTTGTTCTAAATATCCTTCCTCAACCACATACTCCTCAGTTATTATGAAATATTTGTTTGTTAGTCCACTTTGTACAAGCAACTATCTATGTCTGCTTATGTTTCCTCTTTTACCCTGCTTAAGATAAAGTCATCCTTAGGGATCTCGTTCCAAAATACTATAGTTTGGCGCGTGCGGAGATATCCTTTGGTTTCATTCACATGACCCATAAACGGCTATTGATGTTACAGTTTTGTGGCTGTTAAGCCCATTATGATTGGATTAATGGTAAGAGTTCCACAGTGGAAAGGTGGTAGTTTATTATGAACCGTCGTGCCACAATCACCAGGTTTATGATGCTGGTCAGAAGTTAATGAAATACGAGCATTTTACTTTATATTTTCTGGAACACTTTTGGTAGTTATGCTATGCTACACGGGTGTGAAAATGCGTTTAAAGTGTGGAAAAAATGTATGAACTTGGCGTATGCTTGATATTAAATGCAAGTCTATGCTGATGTATGATTGATATAAATTCTTGACACTAACATTTACCTATACGATATCACGTTAGGATTCCTATAATAATGTTGTTCTCTCCGTGTTTAAAAATAAAAGCGGCATAGAATTTGAAATGTTGAAACATAATGATAATAGTAACAATATTTCCCGTTGTTGTCTGTTTTAAGTAAAAATCATAATTTCCACGATATTAAAAAGCATTGTCGGCATCAGTAGAATCTTTGCCGTATGAGTGGTATTAATTAATTGATTGCTAAGAATTTATGACATCTTCTAACAAATCTTCGAACATTGACCTATACCTAATTACATTCGGATTCCTGCAGGAATACTAATCTTTCATTGCCTTAACTTAAAAGTAGTATAGAATTTAAAATTGATTCTATGGTTTCCAGAAGGACTACTATATTTCGCTTTAGATATATGTTTGCAATTTTAACTTTAACATATTAGTGGAATTGTAGGAATCTTGTAATTCGCTCATTATCATAAAACACCATAATCTAAGCCTGAAATCCCTCTAGCCTCGGGTAAATTATATGTGGCATATTTCCGCTACGCACTCCCCTCCCATAGCAACATGACATTACAACTCTGAATTGGCCAATTGTCGTCATACGTAATCAGGTCACGTCTTCAGCGTAGGCCCAACCAAAGAAAAATACATAGCAAACATACAATTTATACGCTACTAACATGGCTTATTTCCCAATGTTCGTTTGGTGTTTGTTTAATGTTGAGAAATTTCTTTTGTGACGTCTTAAATAACACTGCTGGCACATGATACAAATAACTTCTGATTGTGTAATCCATTGTGATTGTGTAAACGTGGCTATTAGAGGGTTGGGGAATTTCGAAATTTCCTAAACGTTTTAAAATCATTTAAAACTAAAGTTGTTACCATTCCGATTAAAGGCGTATGCAAGTCCTATGAGATGTATGGCGGAATAAAACTGGGATAACAATCTCAAGGATATAAATTGGGTTCTACAATAGGATGAAATTGTGTACAATGCCACAGTTTTAATAAATTGTAATATACCGATGAAAGTCTATTTTAATTCTACAAATGTAAAAGAAATGAAAAAGAAAAAAAAATGAACCACCCCACTCTTTGACGTATGATAATTATTTATTCAGCCGCCTACATGAGGTATAAGTAATGTTGGAATATTCATACCACCCAAAGTTCTTCCACTTGTGCCAAGGGACTACCAATAATTGATAAAAGCCGAGAATTGATAAATATTAATGGACTTAATTAGAAAAAACTCAATAAAAAAAGGGACAGCAGACCCTACTAATAGAGTTCCAATAGAAAAATTAAGAAGACAACAAGGTCGTCGAACAAGAATACTTCAATAACGAATAAAATTGACCCAAAACGGAATAAAGTCACAATGTACAAAAATACGTAATTAAAAGGCTCAAAACTTTTTTCAAACCCCAACGACATGAAGAGGAGGATAAAGGAAAGGAAAACATAAAGAAAAAGAGAAAACAGTTCCAACTAAAAGAAATGTTGATAATTAACCCGACAGCTGAAGAGAATTTTAATTGCGGTGGAATGAAACATGAAGGATTAATACATAAAAGTAAGAAACAAGTTCGATTGAAATATAAATTCACGGTAAAGTGTAAGTTTAGTCATCACATATTCCGTAAAGCGTATGATTAATATTAATTGGATTGCCATTATTTATGGGTGCAAGTGAATTCACTTATACCAATGTGCCTTATAAATTAATTAATAATATATTGGCTTGAAATGTATTGGTTTACTTAACAATAGTAATAATTTCAGGCCAAGTTTCATATCAAAATCTGTTATGAAAACTGCCAAATTCTATAAGGGTTGTTAACGAATATATACAAGTTTATAAATATGAATCATACGTACAGGAGGACCATCATCTGGCAAACACCCACAACCTTTAACACTGTCAATTATTGCAAGACTTTTGGTGGAAATTATAATTTATATTAATGGGTCGATTATCGATAGCAACCGAACCTCAGTTGCGTTGCCAGTTGGCGAAAAGTTATTACATATGGCAACTGACAGCTAGCAACTTCAATTGCTTGATAGAGATTATATTGGCAACCGCGAATTTTTGGTTGCAATAACATTCACTCAGTGTAGCCGGCAATTCTAAAGGATTAGAGTTGTCTCTTAAGTGTCTTCTAATAGATGCCACGTTTTGTACTTTATCTTCCTCGTCAAAAAATAATTCCACTGAACTAATCATTATTATTAAAAAGTTTTTTCTTTTCTTCCTAAACACACGTTTATTTCTGACACACTTTAGATTTATTGTTTGCTTACATTTGTTACAGTTGCCGAAGTGTCAAAACTCTGTTACCGACGGGAAACACTGTTACCTACGACAACTGGCCAAAGTTGCCATACATAATACTAATTTTTATTTCAGTGGCGTTGTCAGTTGACAACACAAGTGAGGTTCGGTTGCTATCGATAATCGACCCATAAGTTGATATGTAAGTAAGCTATTCTGCATCTGAGTGTAGCTGGAAATTTAAAAATCTTTTCGATTCGATCTCAGGTCCATTTCTCGGAATTAACTTATCGCCAAATTTTAATTTTAATACATGGATGGTTGCAGTCGCCATATGGCAAATAGCGCCATCCTGTTGAAACCACATCTATCCCGGATCAATGTCATTCAAACAAAAAGTCATTATGTAACATCTCCATTGCCGTAATGCAAGCTCTGGCTTAACTTTTGAAGAAACAGGGTCAGATAACCACCAGTATGCAAACCGCACTTAACGATGCCTTTTTTTAATGTAATGGAGTCTGTAGGGTTGTTGTGAATTGGTGTCATCCATATGCAGCAATATTGTTTATTAACAAACCCGTCAAGACCAAAATGAGCCTCATTGCTGAACATAATTTTGCAATAAAACATCGGGTCAGTTTCCATCTTGTCTAGAGCCCAATTGGCAAAAGAACGACGCATATAATGGTCTCGTGGCTTTAATTTCTTCACCAGCTGCATCTTATATGGGTGTAGGCCAAGATCTGTGCGTAAAATTGTCCACGTAGTGGACGGACAGATCCCCAATTGCTGCGACCGACGACGTATCGATAATTTGGGATCATCTTTCACACTTTCGTTTATAGCGGCGATATTTTCTTCAGTACGCACATTCTTTCGACGTGTTGGTATTATTGTATCATTTAGGGTGTATGTGGTATGAAATCTACCCACAGTTCGAAGGATGGCTTGCTCAGATGGACGATTATATATGTGCGCCAATGAAAAACACGAAGTCGTCTACAAGTTGCACGAATCGTCGACTGATTTTCACGGTAAATTTATATAACTTGATAGCGTTGTTGAAGCCTGAATCTATTCATAATTTGCCAGAGTATACTGATCATAAATATCAAAAAGTGAACGCCGTGTGACAGTTCGTTTGACAGCTAACCCTTTCGTAAGTTCTATCTAAGCAAAAACGAAACCAATATCAATTGGTATTAGTCATACGTAACCTGACCAACTGCGTGTGACCAAATCGCGGAGTAAACTGGGTAAAAATTCGAATTTGTTCGGTTTATATTTATTACATTAGATAAAAATACAGGTATTTAGTTAAAATAAAACTGAATATATAAAATAACACGTTTTATTTTGTATCTAGTCATTGTGTTATTTTAGAATCAAGTCGAGACGAGACACGAACACATGACATTTCGGGAAAAACGGGATAATCCCGCCAAAAACGGGACAGTTGGTCAAGTTAGTCACACGCCATGTACATGCTTTCATATTAATTAATTTTTTTGTTCACTCTATAGAATACAATCATTTATAAAAAATGATTTATCTAATTATTTTATCTAAATGTAAATTAAATCCAACATTCCTAAATAAACATTGAAAATTTTAAATCATATTTCATATTGATTAAATGAAGTTCCTATAAAGTTCTTACGATGGATTACGATGGATTCAAAATTTGTTCTATGAACTGATACATTATATACCTGCAAATGATTGACGTATAAGTATTACGAATTCAATTAATATCAATCATACGCCATAAAAGTGACTTGACTTTACTGCTGCCATTTTTGAGCCTTCTATGGCTTTTTTTTTTACTAGTTTTCTACTTATATTAATTGCGGTTTACTTTAGTATTCTGAGTGTTTTTGTTGTTTTTGTTTCAATTTCCTTGTAGCTTAAAACAGCCAGTACCTAAAATAATACATGACTACTTACTCATATCCTTTTAAAGTAGAAACAACTCGTGTAAACTTTTCGATATTATTTTGATTACAACTCGCATATGATGCTGGAAGTACCACCCTATTCTTAAAATAGTAAGAAAAGCCTAAACGTGTAAAGGGTCAATAATACACGTACACTCGAAGAAACACTGAAAAAAAGTTAAAGATACAACTGAAATCTGTGACAGGCATTCTGTTGTGAATGCCTACTAGCCATTAACGTCATTGCTAAGTTTCTTGACAAACTTTACGTATAGGATTTGTATTTCCTTTTCTAGTATTTGCCTCGTGTAACTGTAATAACCCACAAGAGCAATAAGAATGACAAAGTTAAATACCAGTCGAATACAAAAGTTTGGCCTTATCTCATTAATATCAGGCAACAAATAGAAAAATTTATTTATCAAACAAAAAAACCTTGTCTGATGCTTAAACCGGTTGAAGATAATCACAAATTGGAGATATATAGCAAAGAGTAATGAACATTTTCAAATAACTGCTGAACCCACTAAAAACATTTTGAAACACTTTCATGCTTTTATTTACTGGAAAGTGTTGAAAATTCCTTCTAGCAATTGAAGGAAACTGTCAACAATTCACTTAAACGTATGAGTACCAAAAGTTCAGTAAATACCAATTATACGCCCTAGATGTTTTTCATAATTCATTAAGACAGCATTTATAAATAAAAATATAACTAACGAGCAGTTAGACACATGCCAATAATATCAACTGCTTGACATATAACTAGTATAACACTAAAGTTACAGAGTTCAGTAAAACCAAAAACTGATATAGGGCATAGGTCACTGATTGCAAGAAGTTCTCCCTGGAAATATTCACGTGTTGGGATAACAAGCAGATGAAATGTTTAAACGCAATGATAATAGTAACAGCATATGGAGATTTTATCTATTTCTGAAGAAAAAACTTTGATTTCCACGATATTAAGAAGCATTGTCGGTATCAGTTGACTCCTTGCCGTATAATTGATATTAATTAATTGATTGAATAGAATTTATCACATATTCTAAAGATATTTAAATAATTTTGCCGTATAATTGATATTACTTAATTGATTGAATAGAATTTATCACATATTCTAAAGATATTTAAATAATTTTGCCGTATAATTGATATTAATTAATTGATTGAATATAATTTATCACACATTCTAAAGATCTTTACATATTTTTGTGTATAAATAAGTAAGTTAGAAATGAAACGTTATGGCGGACAAATTTTATATACTCGAATTATAAATTCGCTTTCAGCAAATTTATTAAAATTGAATAAAGTAAAATAACGGTATACGGTGAATAAAGTAAATATAACTATTTAAAATATCGGAAAATGTCAGTTTTGTTTTGATATACATGAAGTAAACAGATACAGCAGAATACATGTCGAAAAGCCATGGAATACTATTGAAGGACGCGGAATACGCGTGACTATGTTTTTTATGCAATAACGAGTTAGTGGTTTTGGCGCAACGTAAGTTTCAGAGCAGATTTCTCGGCCACTCTACCTACGCCAGCTGCTCGAACTCTAAAGCGTTTAGCCGCTCGTCTCGAAGTCACTGGAATAACTTGTAACAGAAGGGGCAAAGGAAGGTTTCGTAATTATATACATGTTCCGCCGAGATGACGACGACGCTCTACGCAATTGGCTATTACACGTTTGAATCTGCAACACATTTTTGTGAAAGACTTGAAGATATTCCCTGGCAAAGAGCAGGCAGTCCATCAGCTGCTGCCTGCCGATCATCAATTGCACTAAACTATGCTCACGATCTCCTGAACCTCAAAGACGCACTGGACGATATTAGGGCCAAATTTATCGTGAGGACCGTGATCCATATTTATCTGAACGAACACGTAAACAAACGCAATTTGCTCCTTATTCGATGTATCATTTACGAGGTGCCATTAGATTTACTCAGTCACAGCATGGTGCGCGATTTACACCGCAAGTGTCATAGGACAATTTTTTCGTGGACGGCGTGCGTAGCACAGCTACTACGATATGACTAGTGAGCGATACAGAACCATGAACCTAGTTTTTATTGCAGCAAATTAATGAATTGGGACTGGAGGTCTTGTGGTTCTAACAGAACGCAGCAATTTCAAAGCAATTTTTCGCAACTACAACATTGCAATTTTGAAGGGTGAATATCCGGGTCGCCTAAAGTCGCGTTTCGACGATTTACAGGGGCCGCCAAAATCGATCGATTTATTTTTATTGACTCCCTTCTTTGTGTATTTTTTGAAGTCACGGTGGTATGTGAACAAGCCACAGACTCTGGAAACTCTAAAAAGCGAATTTCCCAAAACAGTGAGAAAACTTATCACCAGAAGTCCTCGCCAGACCGATTGAAAAGGCGGTAAAAAGAGCTCAAATTGTTATCAACTATGGCGGCTGCCAATTGACCGATAACATCTCCAAAAAGTAATGAAAAAAAACTTTCAGGTTCAAATAAACATTAAAAAAATTATGAAATTATGTCATTTCAATTTAAAGATATACCAAAACAACATTCAGTGCATATCGCAGATTTTTTTCATAAATTGTATTTATGTATTTAGTCAGTATTAACATTACAAATTTTATCACACAAATATAGAAACAGCTAAATACATAATACATAGATATCATTTATGAAAAAATTATGAAATACTGGGTGATGCAAAACATTCAACCAATTTTGAGTTGCTATGTCTTATATTTATATAATTAATATTCCTCATACACCTTAAAATACTTAAGAAAATTCTGAAATACTATGTGATGCAAAACAGTCACCCAATTTTGATTTGCTATGCCTTGTATTTATTTAATTAATAGTCATCATACACCTTAAAGTACTTGAGACTTTAATATCAATCATACGTCATAGTTAACACATTTGGAAAACATGGTTTTTGAATTGCTTGGGTGAGAACAGTGTTATTAAAACAAATTGCTTAAGTCTTGATTTCTGCACAAAAGTATGTAATAGACATATTTTAAAACGTGATTTTACACAACTTTTATTGTATCGCTGTCATGTTAACCCCCATTTGGTGCTTCTCTTTAATTTCTGTTTATGTTTTCGAATTGTAACCATAAAATATATATTCTGTTAAATACACAATTCCTGTCATGTCCTATTTTTGTAATGCTTTGTAATGCTTTGTTTGACTTTTGTTAGTCTCTTTCTATTTATTTGTGGTGGGGATATACATTTCTATCCTTGCCTCGCACCCCATTACTTTCCCCAAACAAATGTAAAAAAGGGAAATTGTTTTGTACCGCTGTTATCCCCTGTCCTCTAGATAATCCTCTTTCATGGGACCAAACAAAAAATAATCAAGCATTGGGCCAAATATTATAGCCAAGCAGTCTCGCTACGATCAGACCAGACCTGCTCTTATCTTCTCTTCACTAAACTAAATACAAATACGTTTGATAATAATTTACATGCCCCATAACAAAACGTATGTGATGTGTCAACGTATGTTTCTTGCACGACATTTGTGAGGAGAGGCAAAAAAAAAATTACAACAATAAATTGTAATGATTGAAAATATTTAATTTGTATGAAAATATTTCAATTACTTTAACGATGGGATGATATGAGAAGATGCCTCACAAAGATGGCGTTTTTTTTGGCAGTTTGTGAGGAAGGAAATAAAAAGTGTGCAAAATCAATGAACCGAAGATGAATCTGTACATATCGAGCGTATAGTAGGAACAGGAAAGCAAAACTGTGATGATATATACCTAAAATTTATTTGGCAACGCTTGTTTGTTATAAAATTGCACTACCGTGTTATAAAATTGCATTATAGTAGTACGTATAATTAATATAAATTAATGTACGTATGATTGATATTAATTAATTTATACGTAAAATTTAAATAATCAAAATTTCAAGCACATGAACTCCTCTCCTTTGAATAATTGCTCATTTTTTACAACTATTTTGAATTATGAGCATTTTTCCTTCTTTTTCTCTTGATCTTTGACATTTTTCATAATTTCAACTACAATTTAAACAAATGATTGTTCCAAATTATATTTATTGAATAAATTGAATCAACATTTGACAAAATCACACATCGAAGAGACCCAGAAAATTGAAAAGCAAACGAAAGAGAGTGTAATCATTATTCAATGAATTCAGATCAAAAACGAAGCCCAACAATCACTGAGGCATTTAACCCAAACCGAACCCAATCGAGTGAGCGATAAAAATGAAATTGAATTGAATCACATAAAAAAATCGAAACAACAAAACAATTTACCAAAGTGCCAAGAGAAGACACCAACAACAATAGCAAATAATAATGATTTTCGAAATTTGAAAGTACATATGGTGAAATAGGGGTGAACTTCGAATTTAAGGGGAAATAGTTTGTTGATATAAAAATAATTAAACTATATTATTTCAAAAGAATTTGAAAACAGTTAAAAAAAATAATATGTATACTTTGCAGATTCCAATTTAACCCCATTTAAGCTAAATTGAAACAATAGAAATTATCGTACTGACTTAACAAAATTTATTTTCCATTTCGGCTCTTGGAGAGGATTGGAGAGAGAGTTTCTTTCTTATAATCAGTGCGCTGTGTGCTAGCTTTACACTCACGGATTGAGATCTAAAGTTTTACACCGGTTCCGAATTTTATTTTAAGAAGCTTTTTCATTTCTTTATACTCGATAGTGTCGCCGTCACTAAGCGAGGTGATCGCTGTCAACAGAAATGTAAGGTGATCAGAGCAAGGATCGAACCCACGTTCTGATATACAAGATCAGCGCACACTACCATTACACCACAGATGGCCACTCTCTGACATGACATACTAAGGCAAATACAAAGGACCTTTAAATGTTAACTAACATTTTAATAACTGTGGTGCATACTTTTAGGTTGAGCAAGCGAATACCTTCTTTTGAAACGCAGTATTTTTGACGGATTATCACTAAGAAATAGTGCATACTTTAAGGATTAACAAATCTCATGCTGTTAATTAAGCTTGTTTTTTTTCATTTTTGTTGGTCAGCTTAACGCAACTTTCACAATGGGTCGCGGTCGGTCATGGAACAGTGATGGAAAGTACTCACAACATTCCTGCATTTGTCGGTTACTCGAAAGCGGAATCATTAATCATTTCCTGGACACGAGGAGTTCCTGCTATATAGGAATATATGGATTTCGAACATTAATGATCAGGTAGGGACGTCTCTATTGCTCTTAGACTACTTGATCATTGGAACGTGTATTAGGGGGAAATTTTTGCTATTAGGAATGTGATAGTCGGTACTCAAGTCCCTGTACACAGTATTTCTGAACTCAACCTCTGATCCTTCTACCTCTAGCCAGGCCCAAGGTATCAATTTTTGTTTCAGTTTTGACGCTATAATTTCTGAATGGTCGGGCAAATAACTCACGTGACTCAGGTTTTGGCGCTATACTTTCTGAATGGTCAGTGCAAATGACTCAGATAGAAACTGTAACAATAAAGAGGAGGATGAATCCACTGAATATATCCTCTGCACGTGTCCGGCAGAAGGATGTCTACTATGGGATCTAAAATATTTAAGGATAATTATCTAAAAATAATAATATATGGAAAACTTTTTGCTTTGTTTGAGCGCTTGTCCGAGGGGACACTCTAAAGTATACAGTCGGCCAAGTGAGAGAACTGTACGCTAAGTCATTATGAATTCTTAGTAATTATACGATCAGTCATCATTTTGTCTAAAGGCGTATGAATAATATTAACTGAGTATTAATAAGGCATTAATTTAATTTTACTCTTTTTCTCATATTGTCGGTTTATTAGACTTCGTAAATTGAAAACGAAATAGAATCTTGATGTTACGGCGGAAGCGACTGAATATTCTAACTCGCCGATTTGTCACCTATCACAAGATCTTTGGCCTATGTCTATCCAAGTTAAAAAAAATTATTATGCAAGGATCTCGTTGTAAGAAGTTTAGATCCATTTGGTACAACAACTAAAGCCGCAGGGCACTCGATTGCATTGAAAGTTAAATTAATATGTAGTTGAAGAAATGCAGAACATTTCTGTTAGTGGGGCATTAGAGTGGCATATTTTGGAAGGGAAATTTTCGGATGTTGGAAATTCATGGTCCTCTGGACGGAATAATGTCTCATGTGATGTAGAAAGGTAATGGTGCAAATTAGGGGAAAATTTGACAACGTTAGGACATGACGCTTCGGTGTCAAACTTAAAGTTTTTGGAAACTTTGTATTTTCAACAATCAATTATTCTGTGGATATTTATGAAATGTGGTAAATGTGTAATACGGTCATTACTATTTAGTTGTTAAAAATGTTCGAGTAATTTGGACAACGCTAACATTCGGCGCCTCGAGATCAAAGCCAACATTTTGGTAAAATAACTGATTTGTTGCCAATACATAATACTCAACAGTTTGAACTTTGACCTCGAGGCGCATCGTGTTAATATTGTTTAATTTTTTTCAAAATTGTACCCGCTAAACTATAACTTAGCCATGATTCATAAAAATCTGTCGACAAATTAGTAATTTTCTCCAAGCTGTTTGTTTAAAATATATGCTTTCGTAATACCTGAACTTTGACCTCGAAGCGCCACGCTTAATGTTGTTCATTTCCCCAAATTTTCGGTAAAACATTTGTATACCAAGTGCCATAATATTCCGCCTGTCGCGACTTGAACTTCAACAGTAACGAAAACAATGTCACTCTAATATGGCATTGTCTTAAACAAAGATGTAGCATATTGGGTGACCGTGTGGCGCTTTTCCATGCAGCATTTACGAACATTTCAGCACCTCTTACTTTAAAGTGTACTGTAGAGACTTGGGAGTTTTAAATTTTTAAAATTTGAAATTACAATATAAACTAATAAGACTTGTTGATCACAAAAACCCGTACTTATTCAAATCCCTAAACGTGTGTGTGTGTTGCATACTTTCAGGATGCATTTAGTGTATTCAACGCAGCATACTTCTAGGCTCCTTCAAAAATGTGACATTTAACTAATAGTTACAGATAATTAATTTACGTTTCATTAAAGCCAAACAAACTTGTGTAATATGCGTTTAATGGAAACACCTGGGGAAAGTTTAACAAATCCGAATTTTTTGCTACAAAATTAATCGCTTTCGAGTAAAGTTTTCCGTCGGATTTTACAATGGTTCAAAAAAACACACATACCCCCATTCCAATCTCTGTTTTGGCACAGGTGGATGGGGTGACAATTAAGCGTTTATATGCTTTCTCATATGTGAAAGTGATTGAAAATCATAGGCTGTCATAAACGAAAACTCCAACTAATTGAATTCAAATTAAACGGAATTCGTACGTCGAACACAATTTGCGTGTAATTTTATTCAAATTATACATCAGCACATGTGCACATGTGATTTGGAAATTATGCACGAGCATTTTTGTATCTGTGAATATCATTCAATTAATGTTATATCTGGGTATAATAATCAAACGAAAACGAAAAAAACTGAAGATGTGTATGTATTGAAATGAATGTCAATTGTACTGTCAAACGGCAGCGTGTGTTGTTGTTAACAATACATTTTCATTGTATTTAATTTGAAGATCCCAGGCGGTGAATGTGAAAACCCAAAGAATTGAGAAATCATTTTAATTAAAATTAAAGCATGCGTTTCGAATGTTCCAATTTTTTGCTCAAATTCAAATAATTTTTTGACAATTCCAAATGGAAGATAAATGAGTTTTTTTTTTGGTTGTTGATTTGGTCTGGATACAACAACATTTGGGAAAGAGTATTATCTGGCAAACAAATTTATTAAAAACAAAAGAAACCTCGGACAACAAATACTTAATTGTGTTACGCAGCATTTTTACGACATGTTTTTCAATATTTTCCAATAATTTCATAATTTTTATTGAAACCTTAAAGAAATTTGTTCAATATCCTAAAAAAAATATATATATACAGAAATTCTCAATAAAAATGTTGTAATGAAATAAAATTATACTTACCTTCTTAACAAACTGTAATAAAAATATAATCTTCATTATCCCTGACAACATAAAAGCATTATACCCAAAAAGCCTAAAAATATGCATTAAATAATCGCATTTCATATACCTTTTCTTAAATGTATGTATGTAGCTCATCAATACATTCAATCTTCCAACAATGGAACAGAAATCCTATTGAATTCCTTTAACTTTATTCACTGTCATGTGTTGGTTCACCCGAATGCGTTGAATTATTCAGGCACCTTGAGGTATGCTACGGTTTTATGAGGAATTAAGTTTTTTTTATTTGCGGAGACAACAAAAACTCAGTTTTAAAATATGCAAGAGCGAAGGCAGAGGCCTGATTCCTTTTCGTTGCATACTTTTAGGATTTATATTGAAAAATAAAATTGAAATGTTTTAAACTAAACTTTAGGGATAAATTACATACAATCGATGTTGTGTTTCTTGTTGGGTTTTGGAGTTTGATTTTTATTTTTTTTGAAGATTGAAGGAAGCCTTTACTGAGTGTTTTATTAAAAATTTATGTATTAAATTACATTAGCATCACTTGAGGTTCGATATTAAAATGAGGTGAAGAGATAAAGTTCGTACGGAATATCCAGGTACTGGGGAGGTTGACATTTGTAAATGATAGCAGCGGATAACCTTTGAACATTAATTGAATTTGGATACACAAAATCTTTAACTAAAAAAAAAACAAATATTTATAGTAACGAAATTTGATGTATATATGTAAGTTTAAAATTCTGTCAAAAAGTAATATGGGAACGATTCTCCGGCTCTAAATATGATAACAAACACAATGATGGCAGCAACTTTAAAGGGTCATGATATGAAGAAAACAATTTTGCAAAATGTTTTCTGAGCAATTTCTTTGAGGCATGAGGATTGTTTTCTTTTCTAACTACATATAATCTTGGAAAGAAAATATTGGCAGGCATAACATCCTCAGTGGAAGTTGGTTAGAACATTACCAAATCCCGTGGAATCAGCGACAAGACAATACTTTCAGGCGATCTCTAAAAATTTTGTACTGAAGATAATATTGGGGAAAGCGATAGTGGGCAAATTTACGTCCATACCTAGCATTAAGCGACTACTCCGAAACCACAACGAAGATAAATTGGAGAGAAACGAGGACTAAAATGTACATACGAGAAAAAATTATCTTGTACGTGTCACGAAACATCAGCGGTTATAAAATTTAAAGCATACTTTTAGGAGAAGTAATATACCAATTATGTATGTAGCATAAAAAAAAATAAATAAATGGTTTCCCATTACATACCATGAAGGGACCGGGGAGAACTTCTCACAATCACTGAGCTGTGCGCTTTCCAGTTTTCATTCACTGATTGGGACATACAGTTTTACACCGATTCCGAACGGTATTTTGAGAAGCTTTTTCATGGCTATATACTCGATAGTGTCGCCATCACTATGCGAGTTGACCGCCGCCGAAAGAGATTTTTTTGAAGGTGGTCAGAGCAGGGTTCGAACCCAGGATCTCATGTACAAGAGGCGCGCACACTAACCATTGCACCACCGACGGCCACATTTATGTAGCATACATTAAGGGATAAAGTGATAGAACTTTTGAGTACTAAATGACAATACCATTACGAGAATATATTTCACGTAATTATAATGGTGAATTGTACTTTAAACGCGCAAAAAATTTAATTGACAACAATTTATGGCATATTTTAAGGCCTTGCAACTTCAGCTAGACAAGACACATTCAATTTATATGAACTACATTCCACCCGAATTGAAAACCCAAACACACAAAAATACAAGAAAAATACTGGACACGTAAATTCATAAATATAAAAAGCGAATTTATTACTCGTCACAAAAAATATACATATGTATATACAGGGGAACCCCTAAGCACGCGAGAAAAAACCGAAACCTCATAAAAATGAAATAAATAAATAAAAAACTTTAGGAAATTTAACACAATTCATGGCTAACGCACGTGAATATTAGAAAACATTTTGCGTACAGGATAAAACGTCGATACGTTTTTTATGTAAAATTCAATAAATGAGAACACAGGAAATACATCAAGTGTAACGAAAATGAAAATCCATCAAGGAAAAATGTAAAGCAATTGTTGTGTAAACTGTTGTCTTTCGTTAAATATGGCTTTAGGAATTGAAGGCAAATTAAAGGGTGTTGTTCCGATAGATGTCTGAAATAATACAAATACGAATTTTGAATTATGAAAATAAGAAACAAAGGTTAGCCAACTTAGACGATAAAACATATCAATATTACAATACGATAATAGGGAAAAATAAATACTAGAGTTGAGAACTATTTGCCAAACCCACAATCCAAACATGATGCCTACTTTCAGGAAAAAAAAACTTGTAAACTGTGCCTTCTTTAACCCTTTGATGACCACAGGCAAGTATGTTTGCCCTAGGGTTTTTTGACACCTATAATGTTTCAGATAGAAGATAGAGCAAATGTGTCCATGGGTAATTTACAGAAGAGGGTAGGAGCAACAATAGTGTGCTAGGAGTCAATTCACTAACTGAACCGATTTGACAGCTGTGAGCCATCAAAGTGGTATTAGTTCAAAGGCATGCAACGGGACGAAAAAATGGAGCATGTCAGATACGTTTGAGTACATACGTTACCTTGTAAAATATGTAAGGTCGAATACCAACGTGCTTACATGGACCGAACAAATGTTTGCCATGTGAGTTCGCCTTTTAGCTAAAAAGGAAAAATAATTACAAAAAAAATGGTTGGTCTAATTTTTTGTGGCGTAGCTATTATCATGAAAACAATCAAAAGAATTAAATCGCTTCGGCAGGATATGTTTGGTCGTCAAAGGGTTAATGACGTGTAGTGAAGCTTTAAATCCATAGTCACTGCGGAAACAACAAATTGTGTTGCATACTTTTAGGAAGAAAATTATATAGAATAATCTAGACTCTGTTTCAAAATGCCCGCAGTAATAGCTATAATATAATCCATGTTGGTCAAACATTCATTTAGGAACTTCTTATTAAATTAAACAGTATGGTGAATTTAGTAAAATGTTACTACTTACAACTTACAACCCCAAAAAGTGTTGCATACTTTGAGGATGAATTACATTCGAATTATACTGCATAATCGCAGGCATTTTAAAACCAAACTAACATAAGAATAACAACAAATTATATTTTTAAATTATTACTATTACGAACTAAAGGATATTTCAATAAGAACGTGTAGATTTTGGCAGTTCATGGTGGACCAATTTCCATGGCAAGTTACCAAAACTCACATCGTCCACCAAATGGCAATTCATCCACAGAAAGTCGGCGGCATTATCGGTCCGTACTTCTACGATAAACATGATGACATTGCTATAACAATCAATGGAGAGCGCTATCGATCGATGGAAACCAATTTCTCTTGGGCAACATAGGATATGTCAAATGTCGTTCACATATAAAAAAACTTATTTTGCCATTACATCCCATGAAGAAATTGGGGAGAGCTTCTCATAACCAGTGAGTTGTGCGCGTTCTAGTTTTAGACACACTGATTAGGACCTACAGTTTTATACAGGATAATCTGGAGACTTTGATACATATTAGAGACTAGAGACTTTGTTACATATTGCCCGAATAGCTATAATCTAATCAAAAGTAGATCAAACATTTATTTAGGAACTTCTTACCGATTTAGGAAAAACTCTCAGGCAAAATAGTGGTGAATTTACTAAAATATGACTACTTAACAACCTGAATACACTGAAGGTTGCAAGTGGAGTGCAACTGGAGAAACCCCAAAGTGTTGCATACTCTGAGGATGAATTAGATTCGAAATAAACTGCATAATCGCAGGTAATTTAAAACCAAACTATCATAAAAATAACAACAAATTATATTTTTAATTCATAACCAGGTTCCAGATCATATTATTAAATTAAAGGGGTTTCCATAAGGTCTTGGAGATTTGGACAGTTCATGGTGGTTATGTTGTTTTATCTTTTGTTAGTTTTCCTAGTTTTTTATTTTTCAGACAATAAAGACTAATTTCCATGGCAAGTTACAGCGTCGAGTAACAAGCGCAAATGATAAAACATTATTATCGAAATGGTTGTTCTCGTTTTTGCCCATTTTGCCGACGAGCACCATTTTTGAATAAACAGGTATGTGAACAAGCTAAATTGCCGGATTTGGAACGATACCAAAACTCACATCGTCCACCAAGTGGTAATACAACTACAGAAAGCCCGCAGTATAATCTGTTCGGCGGCATCATCGGTCCTTACTACTACGATAAAATGATGATATTGCTACCACAATCAATGGACAGCGCTACCGATCGATGGCAACCAATTCCTCTTGGCCAAAATAGGATGCGTCAAATGTCGTTCACATATAAAAACATGGTTTCTCATTACATCCAATGAAGAAATTGAGGAGAGGTTCTCACAACCTGTGAGCTGTGCGCGTTCTAGTTGCGAAAGGTAATTTTGAGAAGCCTTTTAATGGCTAAATACTCAATGGTGTCGCCGTCACTACGCGAGGTGACCGACATCGAAATATATGTAAAGCGGCTTGAGCGTGGGTCGAACTCACGTACTCTTGTGCAAGAACCGCGCACACTACCATTGTCGGTTAGCATTATTATAACACCAGATCCAATCAGTATTTTGGGTAGCCCTTTCTATATAATGTCCAAACAGTGGATTAGCATGGCGATAAAATAGAAATATATAGAAATGATAGCACAACAAAGTCCATCACTCCTATAGTTAACAGCCTGTATTACCACACATATTACAGGCTTTTCATGTTAGGCCTCTTTGTTATATAATTGAAATCCAAATTCGTAAAAAAAATGTAACAAAAGTATGGCAGCAAAGTCTGTATGTTTTATAGGCAGCGGCTTTGGATTTATAAGCAGTAGCGATACATTTGGATGAATATAAAACTCTTAGAGACGTGCGTCACCATTTAAATTTTTCCCAACGAATCCACATGAGATGAAGGGAGGTCGACATTCCAACATGATCATATGTCTGTTGTATTCCATATATCGGGCATAATACCATTCTATACATAAGATACAATTTGAACGTAGGATACAAATGATTTTATAAAGAAGCTCATTGTTATTCGACAAACTGAAAATAAATACAACGAATAGATGAATGGATGAATATAAGATGGATGGATAAATGAATCCAAAGTATATGAACAAAATAACATAAACTTGTGACGAATTTAACTAACCTTAACAAATTGTCAAACTGCTAAAGAAAACAGGCAGAACGACAGATCGACAAAAGGACAGACAACTAATTCTAAGTAGATGAAAATATATTCAATATGTTACATGTGTAATCTTAATATTTTGATATTAAGAGATAAAAAAAATCTATAAATTTGCTGTAGACAACAAATTTCCTTTTTGAATATTTAATTGTATTAAAAATTTATACAGCAGACTTATTATTGTCTCCGCCTACTGTCGCTATAAATTACAAATTTAGCATAAAACTTATTATCGGAGATTATAAGGAAATTGAATATTTTTGGTTGTTTTTTATCTTGAAAATGTAATTTTCTTTTTAGAATATTTTATAATTTAGAATACATAATTCGAGTAAACAGATAAGATTGTCTTTGTTAACAAATGCAAAAATATAATTTTTAGGAAACGTATAGCATATTTTGAGGACGAAATAATATGTGAGATATATTGCCTACTTTAGGGCGAACAAAAAAATTAATGAATAATAAATAATATTATTACAAATATTAGTTTATAAAACAAAAAATTATGACCACGGTCAGGTTTTAATTGACGCTCACAAGGAGTTCTCAAGAAAAAATGTATTATTAACTCTGTACTTCTCGCTGTTCACGTGCTGGCAAGACAAAATCCACGTTCTAGTGAGATTATAAGTTAAATATATCTGTCGAAAGGAATACACTCTTATAGCATTTGTTGATATTGAAGGTGCGTATAAACACATCTTACCGGGATCGATAAAACGGCTCTATCGACACTTTGTGTTGACCAGGAGATGAATACATTAATTTTATCATTAGATTACTTAAAAGAAGGCGCATAACCTCGTCCCTGGGTCATACTCAAAATGTGAATAAAGGAACATCCCAAGGGGGAGTCTGTCTCCGCATCTTAGGAATTTAAAACACGATAGTGATTTGTTTGAGCTAGAGTGATCAGGTTGCTCTGTCGTACCATATGCTGACGCTCTGGCAATCGCAGAACTGGGGAAAAACCTATCCACAGGCAGAGTTGTGCTCCAGGTCGTAATCAGGAGCCTCTATAAGTGTAAGTAAATCCGATGAAACCCGAGCTCGTCCTCTTTAGCAGGACCCAGAAAGTTCCGTATATAGAGCCATTTTCTCTAAGTGATAAGAACATTTGCCCAAAAGACAATATAAGATATCTTGGTCTGATTCTAGACAGCAAGCTTAGTTTCAACTCAAACACGAGGAATAGGATCAGTAAAACCACAGATCAGTAAAGCCACAGACTGTGGGGTATATCCGCTGAAATAGTTTACTAGATATATAAAGCTATTGTCTGCATGATAGTGGCCGAAGTCTTTTGACACAAGGCCAGAGAATGACAATTTTGGCCTTCGCACAACACCTACCGAGGGTTTGGGAGTTATCCTTCAATTCTTACCACCAAATTTGTTGGAAAAGCAAATGAGTACCTAGTCGGGAATCCTAACACTTTACATGACATCGAATTCTACCTCTGACAGTAACTTCTCCACTAATAACCCAGACAGGTAAAACTGGGACGTGGGGGCCAGGTAATAGAACGGAGTCAATGATATATGAAGTAACATCGGCTTATTTGAAGCTGTGTGCGCCTTGATATTTAGGTCGCACTACATTCAAAAATCACCTCATAAGAAAGTAACTTCGGGGGGCCTGATCTCCCGATATTAAGGAGTGGATTAGATGACCTCGACTTCTACCATTGTCAGTAACTTCTCCACTAACATCCCAGACAGGTATGACAGGTAGGGGCGCCAGGTAATAGAATGTATTTAGGCTTCTACACGGAGTCAATTATATAAGAAGTAACATCGGCTTATTTCCAGTAAAAAAATAAGGGAACTGAGCTACCTCGGCGCGGCGACAACATTGTAGTGTATTTCAGGTAGAAGTCATAGTAATCCAAGTAGTTGGTCGTTGGTTGGGACAAAATGTCATCCCCTTCTGGGGCATATACTCTGACAGTCAGGCTGCTATAAAATCTGTGCAGTACGTTTTACTGACTTCAAGAACTGCCACAACTCTGGCGCATCTCTAAGTGAGATGACAAGCAATTGGATGACCATCTGATTGGGGTGCATAGGGGCAAAAATTCAAAAATCACCTCTTAAGGAAATAACTTCGGGAGGCCAATCTCCCAGCCCCCATGCGTACGCGGTGCTTACAGGTAACCACAGAGAGTATGAGAGTTCCGATCAGAACGATATATGGTCAGATGGTCACAACGTAAGTATGGCCAAGCTATGACCTGATTGGTACGGAAATATTGATGTTCTGTCCGCCGCTAGTAGTAGGTTTGATCACTGGGCAATATATAACACACGGCTAGACTTGGAATCTGCTTTTATGTTACAGCAGAAGCTATGAGGATGTCGTGGAGGACGAGAGCGTCGAACATCGTGTCCTACTGTCCAGATTTGTGTGTGAGATTTGTGTGGCAATATCTAGGTCCTTGTTAGATCTAAAAGGCATTCAGTGAGTTAAACCGAATGATCTCAGGATCGTTTTGGGGACCATTTATTGGTTTGCCAGGCTTCACTTTACCGGTTCAAAGAAGGGTACAGAATCTGACGTCACGTGGCATCACAACGTTTCTCATTGGTCTAAGTGTATCTATTGTGGCAGCGACTTCAATCTAACCTAACCTAAAGTAGAGAAATTTATGTATGAAGGACACATCAAGTCTGCGATCTTGAGAACATGTTTCAGTTTTAACGATCGAGGAAGAAATACAATTAGAGCATAGAGTAACACTTAGTTGATGATTAATAAAGAAATAATCATTTTAGTAGTTTTAGTGAACTTATAGATGGTATAGAAGTCAAATGTGAATCACAGAAACCACGGACAGGATTGTCGTATAAACATCCTGTGTTTATTGAGTGGCCATTTTACTCTACTGTGCCAATTATGGCATTTGGCATTTGATGGCATTTCTGAAATTTTAAGCCAATTGCTTTTCTATAAATAACACTAAAGTTCTTCTTAAATCTGTATACTTCTAGATCTCATACAACAGACTATTATTTAAAGCATACTTTTAGGCTTCTTTTTATAATACTTTTGCTTAAATCTTAGATATGAACAAATTCCGGTTTAAATTAATAAACTTAAACCCCCCTAAACAACTCATTAACACTTTTGTAAATATATAAATAAATTCGGGTTAGTAATTAAAGCTAAAAATATACAAATTGATAACGACTTGGACTTACCTAATCACATAATTAACACAAACCACACTTTGGGGTTTTAATTTGTCATAGACAAGGGTTGCCTGGGTGACGATCCAGCAATAGCCACCATATTTTCCCAAGAAACGATAACGACATGTTTCACCTTGGCCCTTGGTTAAAACTGTAAGGAAAATAAAGAAAATAAAATACAATTTAAGAAATAAAGCAGAATAATAGCTTAATAATAGCTGCATAAAAAAACTAAATAGGTTAAATATTGAAGGCTTTACCGCATACTGTAAATATTATGTTGCATACTTTTAGGTACTGGTATATTTGTAATTCAATATATACTGTTAGGTGGTTATTATCCAAAATACTAAATGGAAAAGACAATGTCAGACATTTCATCTTTTAAGGACTTAAGGCTTTTAAGGCTTCAAACCTAAACTCGTTCTTACTTCCTACTAAGGGATTGGGGGGGGGGGGGGAATTGTCACAATCAGTGAGCAGTGTCTCTTAATTTTTTAGGTCGACTCATCGGAACGTACACTTTTTATTTTATCTATTTCAAGCGAGTTTATAAAAATGATAAATTAAAAAAGAATACATTTTTAGCGAAATAGGTGTGTAGTATTTAACTACGTAGAAATGCAATGAAACGAAAACAATTTATGATACGCCTTACATCGCCTTGTTGAGGCATATGAATGATTTATTTAACAGAAAGTGTTGCATACTTTTGTGATAAACAATAGTTAGATACAACTGCATACTCTCAAGGTTTTTACTGTCATATTCCACCATTCTTCGAGTATTAAACTTTTCAGTTTCAGAAATAAAAAAAAATAATGTTACTTTTAAAATAAAAACAACAATTCAGGCATAAATATATTTATTTCTGCAATTACAAAATTTATACCAGCCATAAAATTAATTAAAATTAACTCTTTCGAGACATTCAAGGAATTTAAAATAACAAAATATATAATAAAAAATACAACAATGTATACATGCAACGAGGGTTGGGTGATAATTGCGTAGTATAATGGAAATGTCACTGTCACTCAATAAAAGTTATACATTATATTATTTTTTCTTTGTTGTGTATGGTTTGGTTGGTTTTCGTGGTTGCTAAAAATACCATTTAGCATCAATTAGTGTCTTAAGACACCGTTTTGCATACCACATCAGTCCGGAAAGTCCAAAGTACCGTGTCTATATCCAGCCTGTTAATGGGAGATACCTCTTTAGATCCCTTAGATCTATCTCGTGTATCTCAGTGAGGTTATGCAGGAAGGGACGGCCCATAGTCTTCAGGCGTCTAATCATCAGAGCCGGACAACTGCAGAGGAGATGCTCCACCGTCTCCTTCTCTTCTGCGTCATCGCAGGCACGGCAGTGGTCATTACGAGTATATGACAGCTTCAACCGTCTTGCGTGATTACCGATTGGCCAGTGCCCGGTCAGCACGCCAGTTAGCCTAGATATGTCTCCCCAATTGTGGCTGATCAGGGAGTTAGTCCGGTGAATGTTATATTCTGGCCATGTGTTTCTGGATATGCGGCACGTTTCCGTCTTATCCCATTTGGTCTTCGCTCGTTCAGGGCAATGCAGGAAAATACCTCTTTTGACCAACCCTATAGGCGCTGCGACTGATACCATGTGGAGTTCGGTGGAAGAGTATCCTGCCCTAGCTAGTTCGTCTGCCTTTTCGTTCCCTAGGAGACCCTTGTGGCCTGGTATCCAAGTAAGAACCACATTGGTCAGCCGGCCTAGCTCGACAAGTTTTTCCCTACATTCACTAACGAGTTTAGATGCAGTGTTGCACGATTTGCGTGATAGGAGAGCCGCTTGGCTATCTACAAATATTCCAATGCGCTCTGTTTTTCGCTGTAGTATAAGTGCGACGCAGGCTTCTTTGATGGCCAGTATCTCCGCTTGGAAAACGCTGCACTAGTCTGGGAGTTTGAATGATAAATTGAGGCCTGCCTCGTCGGAGAAAACACCCGAGCCGGTTCCACATTCCATTTTGGATCCGTCCGTAAATACTTTGGCGTCAAAACCTGTAAGTGGTTCCCCTTTATCCCACTCTATTCTCTTGGGAAACCTGACATCGAATAGGTCATCGAACGTCAATGGTTGGGTGCAGTAATCGGTTGTTATATTGAGTTCTCTTGGGATTGTCTGTAGTATACTCGCATGTCCATATGCGTTGCTCTTCCAGAGTCCAAGAGCGTTTATTCGGGTGGCACTCAAGGCCGCACTAGCTGTAATGTGAAGGTCGATTGGTATAATATGAAGCATTGCATTAAGGGCTTCAGCTGGGCACGTCTTCATTGCCTATGTTATGCCGATGCAAGCTGATCTATGTACTCTATACAACAGTTTCATGGTGGACGTCTTTCCTGCGACAGGCCACCATACCATTGCTCCATAGGAGAGTATTGGTCTGATTATGCTAGTGTACATCCATAGCACCATTTTCGGTCGGAGACCCCACCGGCTTCCGAACATTTTCCGATAAGCGTAGTACGCAACGGTGGCCTTCTGTGCGCGGTGCTCTATGTTACGCTTCCAGAAAAGTTTAGGGTCTAGAATCGCGCCCAAGTACTTGGCGTGAGTTGACAGTGGAATCTCTATTCCACTTAGCCGAAGAGTCTTCGTGGTAAAAAGCATGACCTCAGTTTTCCCTGGATTTACTGCAAGACCACTCCCAGTGGCCCAATTGTTAAGTGATTTCAAGGCCCCATTCATGATTTCGCTCAACACGGATGGGAATAAACCAGACACCATTATTACCACGTCATCCGCATACGCCACGGTTTTGATCCTCATATTGTCGAGTTTCAGCAGTATTTTGTTGATCACGAGTAACCAAAGCAGGGGAGAGATGACTCCACCCTGGGGAGTTCCCCTATTCACTCGCTTTGATGACTCTCTGTTTCCCATAGATGCGTTGATAATTCAGCTCTGTAGCATTGTCACTATCCAACTCTTGATGAATGTTTCCACGCCTAGATCTTCAAGTGATTCTTCTATAGCCGCTGAGCTCACGTTATTGAATGCACCCTCTATATCCAAGAAGGCCGCGAAGGTATATTGGTTGTGTTCCAAGGACCTCTCAATAGTTCTGACCACTTCGTGCAGGACTGTGTCGGTTGATCGGCCTTTTAGATATGCATGTTGGCTGCGTGATATTTTGGGCGATCCATTCATCTTCTTGCGGATTTTTGTGTGTAATTTGATCTCAAATTTGTCCTGGCCAGATATATAAGTAATTAGATCTTACGTTAAATACAATTTTGACCGGCGAGATACAAGGTTATAGCTAGGGCCAGATATATCATATCACGTTCCATACAATCAGACATTTAGCTAGTTATTGAGTTATCTCTCCTAAGATCTAGGTATATATCACGTTAGATTTAATTATGTCTTACATTAGATCCAATTATAAACATAATTTGAGTTTAAATTAGATCTAAATATGGTTATAGATCAGGTCTGATAAAATTCTATCCTATTAGACATTATCATTTTTCGGATCGAATTATGTCTGCTAAGATCCTTTTACACTGGTGTTTAACATGGACACTAGGGTGGAGTGAAAACATACTTTTTTTTGAATTTGAAAAAGTTACACTCGGAAAAAGATGTAGTTTTGGATCCTTACGAAGGGAAAAGTAAGGAAAATATATAAAAAAAAAACTTTAGGGATCGCGCCACCCCCTCGAAATTTTTAAATTATCGCTATTGTGGCGTTGACTCCTAAAAATTAAGGAATCAACTTATTCGAAATTTCAAAGCTTGAGATTGTTCAGTACCCAAAAAATAGTATTTGAGGCAAATAAGAGGATGATCGAGAACTATCTGTAGCTTTGGTGTCGATTTCAATATTAAGTCAATTTTTTAAAGAAGGATCGATTTGGGTTATTTTTCTTTTTAAAATTTTTTGACCATAATTGTGAACATTTGACCTGAAACTCTAAAATCGGTTCAGGGGTTCAAAAGATACACGCTTTCAAACATGCGTAGTTTTTCATTTTCGTCAAAATGGCCATTTGCAATCACCTCAAAGAGAATAACAAGTATAAACTGCTATAACTCGTGAACTATTCATTCTTATGTGACAGCTGTCAAAAATCAGAGTTGCCACTTCCACAAAAAAAAATTACACTAAATTTAAAAAGTGCAACCTGACTGAGACAGCCTTTAGTTATAATTAAGTTGATTTGGTTGATTCTGGAATTCAAATTCTATCTATAAATGAATATCATCCAAGAGTTTTGCAAATCTTGCAGCCTATTCAGAGTTAGTTTTTGCCTAGGAGTTATTAATTTCTTCTAATAGAGTGATTAAGTTCCTCCGATTTTGTTTATTTTACCCTTCTATTTCCATACACGCTGAAAAATCGGTATTTTTTTGTAGTTTAGATGCAAATATAACGTGTGTTTGGAGCTCGTCGCAAATATACTATACTTGTGTGCAAACACATTGTGTTTGCTATCCAATATTGCATGTTTGAGACACAATGATTAATAAGTCATAATATGTGTGTGTTTGCGACCCAAATATATATGTGTTTGTGGTACAAATCCACTTGCGTTTGTTGCACTTTTTATGCTCTCTCGAGATCGAGAATAAAAGAGGGGCAACGAGAGAGTCTATCTTGTAAGTGTGTATCAGTATTTTTGCATTATTCTCTCAGTGATAACTATTCCTGAATGTGCGTATAAATTGCAGATGAAGTTCCATGTATTCAGTCGTCAATGGTTCAGAGGACAGAGGATATCAAAAGCGCTGGACAGAGGATATCAATAGCGCTTGATCAGTGAAAAAAAAATAAGCAAAGGGAGACGTTGCTTTGGTTTTTGTGTATGTGTGTCGTATATATATGAATATGTGCTACCAAAGTCAGAAACGATTTTGAGGAAAGAATGGGGAAAGGGCAACATCGTAAAGCCCTTTGTCTGTCCTAGCCTTTACTGAGAAAAGCGGACCATTTGTATATGGTATATAATAAAAAAAAACAAGCAAGTTATTCACGCTTGGCTTGCATGAACTAGATTTGTATATAAGTATATAAGCATAGTGACGGCGACACTATCGAGTATTTAGCCATGAAAAAGCTTCTCCAAATATCGTTCGGAATCGGTGTAAAAACTGTAGGTCCCAATCAGTGAGTATAAAACTAGAAAGCGCACAGCTCACTATTTGTGAGAAGCTCTCCCGAATTCCTTCATGGGAAGTAATGGGAAACCATTTATTTATTTATTTTTATATTGTTTGTATACCAACGCCTAGTGATAGCCAACGCATAGTTGAAGCTTTCTGAATACAAAATCGTGAGAGCCAAAAAACAAAGGGGAAGTAAAAGAGTAGCAGATTCTCATTTCATTAAAAAATAAAACAAATAATGCATTCAATGCAAGTAACTGTAAAAGGCCGTATAAAATCTTTTACTTTTTTGTAATAACTATTTATAAATGTGGATTTATATTGATAAAATTAATTATAATAAATAATACAAATATACTAAATTGAAAGAATAATTCGTTTCTAAATCGTATTATGTTTGGGAGGAACTACGCACATGTTTCCACGTAAGTATGTGGAGGTTTGGGGGAAACACGCGAATGTTTCCACAGAAGTATATGGATGTTTGGGATGAAGAACTCGTATGTGTTCACGTAAAAGCATACATCTTTGCCAGTAAACATGCTACTGTTTGCATTTAAATACAAGTGTGTTTGGGACTTGCAAACATAAATGGTTGAAGAGTGTTCCAAAAATGAACATGGTTCCTGCAGAATATATTTGGGAGAATATGTTACAGAGGCCGTTTTTTTTTAGCGTGTAGTGAATAATTTGTTGCTGAATGAATGCGAGTTATCTTGCTGTTGTAATATATCGGTTATTTCAGAAGCAAGTGGGGGGTATCGTGTTATTTGTCATCGCTTGCGAACTATGCGCTTTTCGGTAACGCTTTCGAGTAACGAGGGACATTGTAGCAGCTTTGTTCTAGAGTGGAGTTCGACGCAGCTTGCTGAATGCAGAGATTTAAATGTGTATTGCATTTGAGATATCATATTCACTTTTGAGAAGAACTTTCAGATTTAATGGTACACTGAGGAATTATTTATAGTATTTACTATTTGTTCTTCTAGTGTGTAGCTTACATTGAAATTCCACGAGATTTGGTGTAGAATTTACTGGCAATAAGACAAGTGAGTGATCTGAAGACAAATCAGGCTTAAGAGATTCGGGAGACATGTTTTTCGATATGCAGAAATCAAAGAGATCGGTAATTTTGTTACAATCTGTTGGCCAATATGTGGGAGAATTTGGCGAAGTAATGTTATGATAGAGATGGTTAATTGACAGGATTATTTGCCGTCTCTTTGGAGCTATAAGACGAGACCCCCATGCTGTATGTTTGTGATTGTAATCGCCACATATCGAAATCGAATTTGTGCCTTAGAGATAAGAAAAACGAGTCATACCGTTCCTTCGTTATGGTGTGTCTGGATAAAATTTATAGTTGCGTATACTAAAGTAGTTCTTGGTCGTCAAATGAGTTTCAGAATATCAATTTGATTAATATTTAGGAAAGCTTTAACTGCCCGAGTCTCTTCACTAGCATTCCAGAAAGCTGTAGTCAAGCACATTTTCAGTTTTGGGCAAACTTGGGCATGATGTACATAAGGAGGTTAGTCATTTGTTGCATTTGCTCCATTAACCTCCTGAGGCCATTAAGAATTTCTAAGGCAACGTTTGAGTTTGAATGATCATGGTTTTTTCGATAATGAAGATTTTTGTGTACGTTTTGAGATGTGTTGAATTCATTCTGAGAATTATCCCTTCCAACATTGGCATATGATGATTGAGAGTCAACACGAGGATTAGACAGCATATGAGTTTGAACATGGGAATTTTTGACCTTAGGGACGTGAGAGTTTACGCGTGAATATGATTGAACGTGTTCATTATTTGCGCATCCACTAATGTTAGTCTGTGCAAATGAATTGTTATCGGATCTTCGAATAAAGGAGTACTGGGTACTGGGTTTGGAGAATTTGCTTTTATACAGAGCAGCCTTTATAATTGGGTGGGTGATTTCCATTCAGGAGGGCACATTTGACTTGGGTTTCCCAATGTTTTTGCTCACAGTTCCTTGAAAGATGATTTTCTGCACATTTTATACAGTTTGGTTTAGTGTCACCATATTGCTGGGAGTTTGTACACTGAGAGATAATCTTTTTCGGGCTGATTGGCTCGAATACAATACGACAGTACATAAAAGATTTATATAGTATAAAATATATTATATAAATATATGTAGGGCTTGGTTTTTTATAACCTGCTAAACTAATTTTTCGACCACTTTGTATGGAGAGATAAGCGATATTCAGCGGCTCCCCATACAAAGTCGTCGAAAAATTTTTTTATCGGGAAATTAAAAAACACGCTTATAGTATATTTCTTTGTTGTTGGAATTCAACTTGAAATCAACTTCCTTTGTTCCTCTTCTGCGAATATTCCAAATATTGGTCACTTCATAGCCGAGTTCAAGAAATTAATTTTTTAGATCTTCTATGTTTACTGAAGGGTGCATATTTCTGAGAAGAACTTTAAAGGGACGTTCTTCCTTGGGATTGTAAGTAAAGAACTCTGTGTTCTTTTTTACAAGCTCGGATACAATCTTTTTATAGATCTCTGGATTTTTGGGCATAACTTTCACCTGCTGGTTTGTTTCTCAGGCTTCTAAGATCAAACTGATCTTTCGCCATTTCATTTAATAATGAAATGAGGGGCTGAAAATGAAATGAGAGGGATGTTGCAGACATTAATCACAACTATAGGAGGTGGTTTAGACAAACGTTCATTATTGGGGATATTTTGACTATTATCTTCTGGAGTAGTGCAAAGCTATTTGACGACGAATTGTCTTTACTGAGTCAGTATGGAGACTTTTTATGCTGTTTTCGAATTTCATTTTCATTATCTGGACTCTCTCTGATCCTCTTATTGTTTGAAACAGTTTGCCATTGTCTTTCCGTTGGTGGCTCGAAATGGCATACTTCGCCATTTAGCTCTTCTTCATCAGTTTCGTATGTTTCTGAACGAGCTTGGGAATGAGATGTTAATGGAGAATTAGCCAGAGGTTCACACTGAGATTGGTGAGAATATTGAAATAGGAGGCGAGATTGAAGTGGAGCTATAGGATTTTGAAACGTTGGTTGGGGGTTCTTCGCTATTAGGAGATCTATGTCTTTTCAGAGATGGCGACATAAATTTTCGTAATATTTATTTTTTTCGAAGTTACTTTACTCCAACTCTTGGAGTTTTCTAACCCTGAATAGACTTAAACTATTCCGAAGAGTCAGTTCTGAGTTCGAGGTGGGCGCCATCTATATGTCAATGTCAGACATGCACAACATTGACATATATAAACGCTAATTGCTATGAAAGTATAAATACAAATTACTGGGAGAACAGCTGGTGGTTTGTGGAAAGAGAATGAGAAATTAAATGTAAACAACAGATAATACACTTATTTTGGTATTGTAATGTTTCATGTTTGCACTTAACCACTTGAGATTAGCACATGAATAATTTAACCAATAAAAATTTACCATTATTCAGAGATCGATTTATAGGTGGCCGTGAGATGTAAATGCACTGAGAGAAAAACATATCCAAAATATCATATCCTGTGTGATAAATAAATAAAATCGTTTACGAGATTCGCTTTACTCGGCCTAATACACTTTAATACTTCCATGGGATTTTGCGTTATAACTGTTTTCAATTTGCCCAATCATCGCAATATTGATATTTTTGGGAATTTTGAACATTTTCTGTACATAATGGATATTATGTACTTTTAAGAAAAACTTTCGTATCAATTGTAAGTTATAGTCTCGAAAAGACCCTATAGGCATGCACACTTCCACTCTTTAAGCAGGTCTACTAGTGGAAAGGAGAACGGATGTTCATAGCCATGCATACTTCCCTTCTTTCAGCAGACCTGTGGCTACGGTAATGCAAGACTGATTTTGCTGTTCGTGAAAGCTCGTCTTCCCACATTTTCACAATTCGTCATAGCAAACTCTTAACATATGGTAGCCTAGTAGATAACACCCACGACTATATGTACTGAGGTCGTGTGATGGATTTCTGAGTCTGCAGATTTAAAACAAAAACTTTGTAATATTCGAAGATTTTGCTACAAAACAGAAAAATTTATGAACATTATAAATATGGAAATAATTCACATTTATTTTTAATTCATCTTCCTTTGTAGTCCTTTTGGTAAGCGTTCCAGTATCAGGCCTACCATAAGGCCTGAAAGGACAAAAATACAACATTTTTGTTTGTACACGCAAAAAAATCGGTTTCAGCAACATATTGCACGAAGCATGCATATGTTTGCAAGCATTGTTTTCAAGAATTGAAGAGCTGTTGCTTTCTTGTTTCTTTGTTGTCGGTCAGACTTTGGTTTTCACCAGTTTTCAACAACCTACTCCACATTTTGGTCACCAAAACATATGTAAGTATTATAACCTATTAATCTTGTATCTCAAACATGTAATATTGAATTGCAAACCGAATGTGTTTGGACACAATTACACCATTTTTGCGACAAGCTACAAGCATGTTATATTTCCATCCAAACATCATAAAAGACAATTTTTTCAGCGTGTAATAAACGGGCCTCTTTATTTGCCGCAAAAGTAAATTATGACACATTTGATTTAAATGGAAGTTGCAAAAGAAACGACGTGTACAATAAGTTTTTTATTTGCGAGAAAAGTATAAATTTTTGTAGTCAACAATATATTTTGGGGACACAATACATAGATTTGCCCCAAACGATTTCTAGGCGTTTTGTTTTAGTTTTACAGAGGTCCCGCACGGGGTTATCGCTGCTTTTTCATGACTAATTATACGATAGTGTCACCGTTACTAAGCGAGAGAACCGTAAGGTGATTAAAGAGGGAATCGATGAAGCTTGGTCTTGTTGAAGCTTGGTCTTTATTGCCGGAAAAGGCTTCGCGGGTTTCCATATTCAAAGTTGGCTGATTGGACACATCGCAGCCAGCACATCTATCTATTCGATTGCCAAGATGCTGAGTCCATATGATTCCAAAGCTACCAGTGGTGGTGAACTTGTTCATATTCACCTTGCAGTCGAGTACTGTAAGCGAACGATCTTAGACTTTATGACGATATCGCATTGATCACCGATTGCCGGTTCAGTGAATATTATCACATTTGCGTATCCATCTTCATTGTTCGTCCAGTTCGATTGTCTTAAACTCGACGGAATACACGGGGTTGTGATCAGGAACCCAAACGTGCCGTTAAATATATAGATCGTCTATGAAGAATCTCGTTCCAGTTCTTTCATTCTTCCCGCTGCATAAGAATAGCATTGGATTCATCGCTCGCCATTAACTATAAAGTCTGCATCCTATAAATCTATCTATTAGACAGTTGTGAATCGTTACCCATTACCTTAACCATTTTTCTGGAATGCGATTGGTTCCCTGTTCCGCCTCTAAGACTCCAGTCAGCTGTTCGGTTATGTCCTGGTGAGTTGATTTCTGATGCTCTCGGATTCACTCTGGTATCTCTCGTACGCAGAATGTGGGTCAAACAAATTCCTCAAATAAAATATATTTTCTTTCTGTTTGAAACAAACAATTTATCAAACCGCCCTCGCATATATGTATGTGTGTGCTTCCTATACACCATTTAACTTTTACTCTCGCACAAATTTCTTTGAATATTTAATGTCTTAAGGAGGAGGACAATAATAAAACCGCATGTGGAAATTATTAAGCACCGCACACAGTTGCTTAAGTCATTTTAGTTAAAATTAGTGGGTGTAATAACATGCCCCGCATACCCAATATTTCCCATTTCAAAAAGTATGAGAGTCCATGTAAAAAGAGGCTAATGTTAAATGTAAATATTTATTTCATCCTCTACAATTCTAATTACACCATATTTAGTGCATAATTATGGGCAAACCTAACACGGTCCAATGCGATATAAGGTTAATTAAGGTGGAGGAGGGGGTTGATGGGAATTTTGTTATAAAATATTGCCACAGGTGAAGCAGCAATAATATTATGATTTCTAGCACTTTCAAGCGGTAAATGGTGAGTTTTTACATTAGGATATTTCTGTCCTAAAGGTAGGCTTTATTATCTTGAAGTTTTTCTTTTTGGGTATCCTTAGAGTAGGCAATGTAAAGTTGTAAAATTAATTGTAACTTTTACGACAAGGTGTACGTAGACTTTTCTGTAATTACTGTAAGCGTTTGTGATTTTAATATTTAAAAAATATAAAATTGTGAAAGGGTGAAGCCATTAACTGCTTTAATTAAATTATATATTAAAACGAACAAAAGCCTAAAAGAATAATTTAATCAGATTGTCGTTGAATTGCGGATGATAAAGCAAATATTAAAAACAAATTGCGTTGGTGTTCTTTGATACGCAATCCTAAATGAAGGAAATATAATTTAGATTTTAAAAGCAAGTTGTGTTGAGAAGTTATGTGACGATATTCATTACTATTGACTTTCAAGCCTAATTTGTTAAGATGATATTGCCTACTTGTAGGCGCCAACAAAATTGTATTTCATTTGACAAATTCCCACTAAATTAAATATTACACTACAACAGCAGCTTTGTAAGAAGGTTATTGTGGTCACATAAAAATTTATGCATCTTGGAAAAATTTAGGAAGATTATTACGAAACAAGGAATTCTCCCGTGTTGTCACATACCTCGTTGGAAAGGTAATAAGAAAACACTTCCAGAATCTAATCAGAATATGCAAAAAGTCCTTCGTAGTATGCAAGTATTGCAAGAAGAACTCCTTGTTTCGAAATAATATTTCGAAATGTTTCCAAGATGCATACATTTTAATGTGACCACAATAGCCTTCTTAAAAAGTTGGCTTGGTTTGGGCGCAAACAATTTTTAATAACATAATGTTATTAGTGTAATATTTAATTCTCGTGTATATATAATGCTCCGATCGTTTAAAAATCGATTCTATTGATATACATCCCTTTTTGGCCGCATTAACAGATGTGTGTTAACCCTTTAGCAGAGTTGTATAAATGAATATGGTTTGTGTCTTTGCTAGTTAAATGCGGAATTTATATTCACGGACATTAATTCAATGCCCGAATCTTTTAGTAGAGTTCAAGACAATATTATGATTTTAGAATGTTATTGAGGGGGAGACTAATATAAGTATATATAATTTTTAGTCTACTATTGAAGCATCAGGATGGGTGTACCATATGGCTCGAAAGGCCCTGGACCATAATATGGCACATACTGTAGAGAAACCCGAGAGTGGCACGAAAATTCTGACTACAGATTCGGATTCAGCGGAACCAATAACTTTAGAAACCGTTGAGAAACCCGTTGGTTTTTCGGCTGCTGTATAGTGTCATTGCACAACCGACGGCCACCTTTTTGGATTATGTGTGTCAATCGTGGCAGCCACTTCTACCTAACCCAAGTGAAGGAAATGTATAGCAAAATCGAATAAACAATAATAAACAATTTTCTTCATAAGTGTCAAGGAAGACGTTTGTAATCTACGTATATTATCCATCCTAAGTAATACTTTATTTCGTTAAAAACCCCGATTTCAAATAAATCAAACTTGTAGAGTCAAAAATCTTCTTAATAAATTCTATAATATTTATTATTTGTATGTAAATTATTCCATATTTTAAAACCAATTTACCATTACAATGCTATAGCATACTTTTAGGGCACCTCATTACCTCAAACTGTTGCTGGTATTTAGGGTAATTTTATACATTTCTGTTGTTTTTTTTTTGCATAATTTAATTCAATCATTTGAAACAATTTAGCATCCCCCGAGTTCGCATTACTTACACTTGAGAAGGTATTCTGTGCAAATACTACATAGTACATAGATAAGGTAGTTAATTTCAACAAATTTAACTTCAAATCACCGACATCACGTGCATGTCATGCATGAAATTTTTCCATAACATAACGTCGCTTGGCAAAGGAATCCCAGAGTGTAACAGAATTTTGTAAAATCATCATCATTCTCGGAGCTGCTGATGATGGTGGCAAATTTTCCGCACACAAAACTATTCCATTTATTCACCCCACTAAACCTCTCCCCCACACCAATTTCAATGTGATATAAACAATTTACAAAACAATTTTTCTTTTTTGTTTCCCTGGGTTTGAAACTAAAATCAAAAGAATCTCACAGAAAATCTGTTCATCTTGGGGAATGTGACTATATAGCATGGATATGTGGTGGATATGATCAGGAATATATTGTGTCAAGATGATACTGCACATACATATAATAAAATGCATGAGGAAAAGTAGCAGAGTAATCTCATTGTATTTGCTGGAACTCTAGCTAACATATGTGTCTTAGATTATGAAAGTAGATTTTATGCGAGAAAGAAAGAAAAAACAATGTAAAGTATTGGGGAATCTATTGAACATTTTGGAATGGTTGAAATTTAACGGAGATTTAATTTCAAAAAGGTGGATTTGTAAAATTCATAGTTTGCGTCTAAAAGTAGTAACGCCTAAAACTATGTCAGGAAAAAGTGTTTCTTGTGAGATCTGAGTAATGTTTTTCTTCAAATGCATTTTTGATTTCATTAACCATAAACAAATAAAGTCATTGATTTCTTGTAATTATCAAGTAAAATCTATAAAATACATAAAATTCTAGAAAGAACATTCACTGGCATGACAATTGGGTTGGTAAGAAAGTAACTTCGGTTTTCGCATATAGATGGTGCTTTTGGTATTTTTGAAAATTTTTCGATCAGCTGATTAAATTCTTTGTTCTACAGTTACACAGCTGACATTTTAAATTTAAATTTGTGAAATATCACATTATTTTCAATGGTCAGTTTTCATTTAAATCGTGTTGTGAATATGGATGATCAAAGTGAGCATTTTCGTCATATTTAGCTTTTTTTATTTCCGAAAAGCACACGGGGATATTAGTGACATGTATGGTTTGGATGCTTTAACAGAAAGAAAATGATAACGCAACAAAAATGATTCATTTTATTCTTTACAACAATGTCAACCAAAAGAGATCCTCGTCCAAGCACGATGAACGCGCTCAAATTTTATCAAAGGCTGTACGCACCAAAAATGTGGTATGTCGATTTTAAGGAAGTAATTTATTTTGAACTGCATCCTAAAAATCAGATTATAAATTCGGACGTCAATTGACGAACCTTAATGGGGCACTGAAAGAAACACGACCTGAATTGGTAAATAGCAAAGTCGTGGTTTTCCATCACGACAACGCTAGGCCTCACACATATTTACAGAATCGCCAAAATATATTGGAGCTTCGATGGGAAGTCATGCCACATCTACCGTATAGTCCTGATCTGGCATCCTCGGATTTTCATTTATTCCGGAGTCTGCAAAACTTTTTGAATGGGAAATCTTTCTACACAGAAGAGGAATTGTTCGAGTATATTTGTGGGACAGACCAGTCATTTTATGAATCTGGAATCAAACAATTGCCTGAACTATGGCAGAAGGTCATTGCACAAAATGACAGCTGCACTATAAGTTAAAATTAATTAATTGAATAAAATAATTGAAAATTACTTTGAACAAAACAACCGTAATTACTTTTTTGCCAACTCAATAGATTGCAACTGAGTGACAAGCTCATCCACAGACATCCGTACTTCTTATTGGAGGGGAAATTACATACTAGCTTAATATGTGGAGATTCTTACCTTAACAATTACCACTGTTGCCATATGGTTTAGAACAGACAAAATTTAAAACTGTATCTGTGTTTTGGTTTTAGTTTACGCCTAAAACAACACCAACGAATTAACACTCTTTCATTTGTATACTAGTGGAAAGCGCAACCACTATTCGATCGGAAATACTACTCGTACACTCTCAAACCGGAAAGGGAATACTGGAACAAAGGCGTTCCTGTACATTATAAACCAAAAACAATTACAGCCCATGAAGGAATTGGGGAAAGCTTCTCACAACCAATGGGCTGTGCACACTCTAGTTTCACACTCGTTGATTGCTACCTAAAGTTTAAGACCGGTTCCGAACGTTATTTTGAGAAGCTTTTTCATGACTAAATACTCGATAGTGTCACCGTCACTAAGCGAGGTGACCGCCGTCGAAAGAAATTTAAGATGGTCAGAGCAGGGATCAAACCCACGTTCTCATGTAGAAGAACCGTACACACCATTTCCTATTAACACAAAAAGGCCGGCATAAAGATATCTTGTCTAGTGCTTGATCAATGGCTAGTCGGCTCGTGAGCCGACTCCAAAATTGAATGCGAAGTTTTAATAAAAACCACTAGATTTAATTTTAGATCCCGGCTCACGATAGGAATACATGTGAGCGTAATGCAGTTTGTACAAAGTTTCAGAACCCAACGAGCTAAAATGTGTAATCCACTTTGTAACTCCATTGGTGTTATACCCTGAGAGCCAGGTGATTTGTTGACTTCCTATCACCCAGTGTAGCAATTTTCACGATATTTCCTGCAACGTGCGAGATGACATGGTTGGTCGACAAGTCCGACCATATGTTTTCGGACCAGTCTCCTCTGAAGTGTGTGTTAAACAGGAGGTATAACGTTTCAACACTAGATTCTTTCAAATATCTCCAAAATGAGAGTCGTTGAAAGTATTTGCGCAGTTTGAAAGTCTCAGATGCGTTTTCTATCCAATCGCAGAAATGTTTGCATGACCTCCTCCTGGAAGATCTTAAATTTTTCTTAGAGACTTTGCGCCTTATTCATAAAGTTGAGACAGATTTGAGAGACGTTTTCTATATGATAAATCATCTCTCAAACCTCTCATAAGTTTTTATGAATAAGGCAGTTTAAGTTTTAAATTGTGCATATTCAAACCATGTGGCAACACTTTATTTAAACTGTATTTTCGAACTTTCAACAATTTTTAAAATTCATTTTCGAACTCAAATAATGCCATTTATAACCATTAAAAATGAAAAATATAAAATTTTATTCCTAGGGAGCTGGGGGAAATATGAGTATATCGGTTTAACCTGCAATATCTCATTAATTTCTGGTTCGACTTTTACAAAGTATATGTCTATGTAATGAAAGCTAGTGACTAGGACTATCAAACACAGAAGTAAAAACGTACTAACTCTATTTGAAGTTCTCGATTTTTAGCAGCCTTGTACGAACATATACCCATATTTTCTTTTTTTGTATTCCAAACAAAAAAAAAACATTGACACTAATAAATCAACTGTATTTCGGACCTCGGCCCAATTTATTTGCGCAAAAATCTAGTTTCGGAGTTTTTTCGGAGTTGCCAAACTGAATCAACATTGACGTGTTTAAAATTCAGTTTTGAAATATTTTTTTTTTTTAATAATTGCATCAAAATGAAGGTGTTGAAACATTAAATATAACAATTATTAAATGTTATTTAAAGCAAACGGAGAGAAAAGAGGTATGTATGTCTGTTTAACCTGTGATATCACGCAAACTTATTTATCAAGTTTTACAAATTATGCATTTAATAAAAGCTGGTGACTGGGGCCATCCAATACAGAAAATAAAATATTAACTCTATCAAAAGTTGCAGATTTGTATCCGCCTTGTCCAAAAATACACAAATGGGCGTCATATATCGTGAACTGTGCTGTTATCTACTTCATATCTTGAAAATAACAGGGATTTCAACAAAAAAAATGTAGCCTGAAAATTACTGTTATACAAAATGTACAGAGTATTAGTTTTAGGCTGGCGCCAAGTAAAAAGTATTGGTTTTCAATACGTATATATCGGCACACATATACAGGGTGTCCCCTAAACTTTTGTCTAAACTTAAACACGTGATAGCTGAGAACAAAAGCTACAATGTTTGTTCTTACGCCAATTGCCTAGGTGGCTTCGTTTTCGAGATATTCGTGTTTAAAATAATTGCATTTTTGAATGCATTTTCAATAAATGCATAATCTACTTTTTAAATGAAAAAGAAATATCATTGAAAATTGCTTCAAAATTGATTTTAAATAATTTATTTTTTCGTTTGAAATGAAAACGAATTTTTTTAAAATGTTTTCAATTAACGAAAATTTTCAAAATGAGAGCCTTGTTGCGTTATGCACTTACATAAGCGGTCTCTTATTTCTATTCTATTATTAAAAATCTATTATTTAAAATCAATTTTGAAGCAATTTTCAATGATATTTCTTTTTCATTTAAAAAGTAGTACAGTACAAATGAAATATCTGCGATTGTGAAAATCGTCTGAAATATCTGAATGTCATGCGCTGGAACAACGAGTCGAGGATCAGAGCGTAGAGTCGCAGTGGCGCATGGCCGTCCTCGACTTTGTAAATGTTTGCGCCGCCGCTACTATAAGTACAATCGGCGCACTCAGCTAGCAATAAGCCGATGAAACTTCTTGTTCCATTAGCTTAGTTCATCTGAAAGCCATATGTTAATGGATTTCTGGTGACATTGAAACAATTGCATTGTTACAGTTTTCTTCCAAGTCTTATTTAAATTTATTTCACTTTCCAATTAGGCTGCGGCCGTCGTGAATTTGAAAAAAGGAGGAAAGAATATGAAAACTTCGTGCCGATTTCAGACGGCGCGCTGTCGCCACCGTCGTCGCCGATTGAAAATGAATGCTCTGATTAAAATGAAAATGGTTTCCGATTACATCCCATGAAGGGATTGGGGAGATCTTCTCGCAACCAGAGAGTTGTGCGCTTTCTAGTTTTACACTCATAGATGGGGGACCTACAGTTTTATACCGAGTCCGAACGGTGTTTTGAAAAACGTTGTTATGGCTAGATAGTCGATAGTGTCGTCAAAACTAAGCGAGGTGACCGTCCGTGCAAGAAATGTAAGGAAGTCAAGAGAAGGGATCATCCCACGTTCTCATATACAAGAGCCGCGCACAGTAACCACAGCACCATCCCGCGGCCTCCACCATGGACGCATCTTGTCCGTCCGAAACACCAATTTCATAAATTCCTGGTCGAATTTGATATTCTGGAGGTTTTTTCGTGACTGAGGTTATTAAATAATGAAAATAGATGTCAATAGCTTTACTTTGATACCAGTCCCAATCACTAGATTTTTTCCTGGTGGCCACCATGTACGCATCTTGTCCATCCGAAACATCAGTTCCATAAATTCTTCGTCGAACTTGATATTCTGCAGGTTTTTTCGTAAATGAGGGTATTAAATAATGAAACTAGATGGCAATAGCTTGAATTTGGTACTAGTCCCAAACTCTAACCTCTTCCCAATTAGGCGCTATGGCCCCAAAATCTTTCCAAGATTTTCTGTATAAGAAAACCCCATATTTGTCACCCTGGCAACGAATAACTTTGTTGGAAGTCCCGATATATCCTTTAATGAGTCCTTGCAATAAAATGTATAACTTTTGGTTATATATATTTGTCTGATCACGAGAAATCGCCAAGGGGTAAAGAACCATCAGCTGGCATATGCTTGGTTTAAGGACAATTTACGGTGTGGGCGCAATATTAATTAAATTAATATTCACAATATTTTTGTATTCTCTGTCACAGGATTTACAAGAATTTTCAATATTAAGGTTTATGCGATGTACGAGGGCGGATCAATAAGTCCGTGACTTTTTGAATGAAACTCAGTTTTTTTGGAAAAAAAATTATTTTTCAACATAATCTCCTTTTAGCTCAATGCACTTAGTCCAACGTTTCTCCGATTTTTGTATCCCTTTCACAAAATAGGATTTTTTGAGGTCCATAAAATAGGTATTTGTTTGATCAATAATTTCATCGTTGGAGCTAAATCTCTTTCCACCAAGCCATTTCTTTAGGTTTGGAAATAAGAAATAGTCACTGGGAGCTAAATCCGAAGTACCAATTCGTAGCCCAATTAAACAACTCCAAACAATCCTTTGAAGTTGTCACACGATTACGTTTCTGATCAATTGAGAGCAAATGCGGCACCTATTTTGCAGACAGCTTTCATAAACCCAACTGATCATTTAAAATCGAAACCACACTGTCGTATGAAATGCCTATGGAATCAACAATCTCACGCACTTTTACTCTTCGATCGGCCAACAACATATCGTGCATTTTTTCGACATTTTCGGGTGCATTGACCTCAATTGGCCGTCCAGAACGTTCAGCGTCATTTGTACTTGTGCGACCACAACGAAGGTCAGTAACCCACATATTTACCATAGAAATCGATAGTGCAGAGTCCCCATAGTATTTATCAAGCTTTTCCTTGGTTTGATTGACGGTTTTTTCCCCCAAAAAGTAATGTTTAATGAGAACTCGGAATTCACTTTTTGCCATTTTTTAAAAAATTCACGATGTTAGATGTTTTGAACAGCTGTTAAATGCAAAGTAAATGACGGAACTTGCTCAAAATTTGACAGTAGTCTATTAACAGGTGGTACTTGATGGGAGCATATAACTACGAGAGAAGATCGAAAAGTCACGGACTTATTGACCCGCCCTCGTATATAAAATTCGGAAGATTGTTTTCCTTTATTCACAATTGGGTATTTTTACATTGATATATTCAAATCTATAATCAATAAATATTCTTATCTATCCGTATATTTACCACGTTAACAGAGATCTGTAAACTCTGTAACACAGTTCTGCTAAATAAATTGGTTTGTGTCTTTGCCATTTTAAAAACGAATTTAACTTTACGCACACGTTATATATAAACTACGTAACAGAATTCTGTTACATAATTAGGGTTGTGTCTTTGCTATATTAAATACGAATTTATCTTTATGCACACGTTATCTGTAAAATACTTAACAGAGTTCTGTTAGATAATTTGGGTTGTGTCTTTGCTATTTTAAATACGAATTTATCTTTATGCACACGTTCAATTTAAGCGTTATATCTCGTTAACTATTAGATTTTTTAGAAAACATGTGGCCGTCGGTGGTGCAATGGGTAGTGTGCGCGCCTCTTGTACTTGAGATCCTGGGTTCGATCCCTGCTCAGACCACCTTAAAATTTCTTTCGACGGCGGTCACCTCGCATAGTGACGGCGACACTATCGAGTATTTAGCCATGAAAATGCTTCTCAAAAATACCGTTCGGAACCGGTGTAAAAGTCCCAATGAGTGAGTATAAAAGTAGAAAGCGCACAGCTCACTGGTTGTGAGAGGCTCTCCCCGATTCCTTCTAGGGATGTAATGGGAAACCATTTATTTTTTTTAGAAAACATCAAATCCAGTTTCATAATATAGTGCCGTTTTAAAAAACTACAATTGTTTCTCCTAAAATGTTTAGTATTGGAGACACACCTCGTAAAATGTAAGTGTTTTACAATAACTTATCATGATATCTCCTAAACTCCTATAAAAACTACGAAGAAATTCTTATATTCTGTTTGTTCAAAAGTTATAGAAACCCTTAGATGGCGAAATATAAATGGTGGATTTGAACGTCAATGGAAATACTCAGAAATGGTGTAAATGGGCGTCTCCCGGACAACAAAAACTATTGAAAAAACTGTTTAACTCTGCTTTTTTCAGTTTGTGTTGCCAATTAATAATAGACATAGTATTCGTTTTTATGTGTTAATGTTTGAGAAGTTCATACTACGAGCTTACAAGGGCAGGAGCATTTTCATAAATGAAAAATGGTTGGTTTTAGTTAGAATTCAGCTAATTCAGTTAAACACGGTAAGCGGTATCGATCTATATGGATAACAAAAATATATACAAAATGTTTCCGCCTTATTTTAACAGTTATTTCGAGAAAATGTCAGGAGTCAAAAAAATTTTGTTTGCGGGCGTGTCTGATCCGATCTTTTTACCGTAACTCAGCTATTTGTAGTTCGATTTTTAAGTTTCATATATCAATGGAAAGGGATTTATAAGGGCTCTGTTCAAACATTAAAATCTTTCAACTGCGACAATATATTCCACTAGTACCCAGCATCACTTTCTGAAAAAAATTTCAGGAAATAATTATGCTGGAAAAAATACAATAAAATTTTTCTCATACTGTGGTAAACGATTTAAAAAGACTTTCTATGCCATTCACAAAATTCTGAGCGTTACGTTCATTTTCAATCTGCTAGCGCCGTGACGGATGGACAACATCTGGGCCATATTTTTCTCAAAATATATAGACGACAGCGTTACAGCCTAATCGAATCGCGGAAAGATTTGGTTCAACAATTAATTTCGAATTGAACAGTCACTGACCCGGTGCACATTTGTGCCGAAACTTTGAAGCAATATACATAACTTAATTAGTTTATACTTTTTTCTCCAATGTTTAATAGTTTTTCAAGAGCTTCAATTCTGCGTCAGAAAATGTTGTGTTTGCGACCCAAATATATTTGTGTTTGTGATACAAATACAACCGTGTTTGTTGCACTGTTTTGCTCTCTCGAGAGCAAGAGAATAAAAGAGGAGCAACGAATGTGTATAACTTGTAAGTGTGGATCTGTATTTTTACATTATTCTCTCAGTGAGTGATTCATACATATTCCTGAATGTGCGTGATGTATTGCGTTCTAATTTCATATATACAGTCGTCAATGGTTCATCGGATAGAGGATATCAAAAGCGCTTGATCAGCAAAAGAAGAAATAACAAACGCTCGGACGGTTAAATGGTTTGTGATGTTACTTTGGTTTTTGTGTATGTGTTTCGTATATATGTATGTGAGCTACCAAAGTGAGAAACGATTTTGGGGAAAGAAACTGGAAAGGGCAACAACGTGAAGCCCTTTGTCTGACCGAGCCTTTACTGAGAAAATCGGAACGGCGGACCATTTGTGACGCTTGGCTTGCATGAACTAGATTTGTATAAATATATATTCTTTGTGTACCAACGTATAGTGATAACCAACGCATAGCTGAAACCTTCCGAAAACAAAAACGTGAGACAACAAAGAAAGGAGGGAAATATGCCTACGTTTCCACGTAAAAGCACATATGTTTGCCAGTAAACATGATGCTGTTTACATTTAAACACAAGTGAGTTTGGGACTTGCAAACATATTAATGTTTTGAGGTGTGTTCCAAACATATACGTAGTTTCTGCAGATTATGTTTGGGAGAATATGTTAGAGTAGAATACTATTCGGAATACGATAATCGCTTGGTATTATTAGTAAGATCACTGTTATAGACACCGGTTATCTTGTCCCAAACCTATTTTGTGTCACCGATTTGAGTTCGGGTTTTACTAAATGTTCCATTAATACAAGTTAGAAAAAGAAGAATTTTTCTTTCACCAGTATATACATTTAACGCCATATTTGAGAGCGTACAAAACTGACTTTGTAATATCTACACGCTGAAAACTCTGTCGTGTTTTGTTATTTGGATCCAAAAATAACATGTGTTTGGAGCTTCTCGCAAATATAACATACTTGTGCCCCAATGCATTGTGTTTGCTATTCAATATTACATGTTTGAGACACAATGATTAATATGTTATAACATATGTGTTTGCGACCCAAATATATCTGGGTTTGTGATACAAATACAGCCGTGTTTGTTGCACTGTTTATGCTCTCTCGAGAGCAAGAGAATAAGTATATGGGCTCTGTACCAACTCATAGTGATAACCAAGGCATACTTGAAACCTTCTGAAAACAAAAACGTGAGAGACAACAAAGAAAGGGGAAGCAAAAGAAGTAATGCATTCAATGCAAGTAAATGTAAAAAAGGTAATTTTAAATATTTTAATTCTTTCCACTAAATATTTATAAATGTTAGATATTTCGATAACATTAATTATAATAAATAAAGAAAGAAGAATTCGTTTCTAAATATTATTATGTTTGGGAGAAAATACGCACATGTTTCCACGAAAGTATACGGAGGTTTGGGGGAAACACGCGAATGCTTCCACGTAAGTATGTGGATGTTTGGGATGAAGCACGCATATGTTTCCACGTAAAAGAATACATATTTGTCAGTAAACATGTTAATGTTTGCATGTAAATACAGCTGAGTTTGGGACTTGCAAACATATAAATGTTTGAAATGTGTTCCAAACATATACATGGTTCCTGCAGAATATGTTACAGAGGCCGGTATTTTCAACGTGTTCTGCCTGAATTGATACCACCGGTGGATAAATGTAAGTACAAACTCGTATGAGAAACTTCACATATACGAATTAGTATCGATCAAAATTATATTTATTAATATTTTATTTTTAAATTCAGTGCATAAAATTAAAATTCAAATTATTTTTAACTGATTTTCGTTGTATCCGAGTGTAATATCAGCCTTTGCCATCTGGTGAAAATAGTGAATCATCGAATGCACCATCAGTGCGGTTTCTATTATCTTTGGTTGTATTTGAATTATATTTGAAATTGATATTTGAAATGTAATAGTAATTGGAATTATATATGGATAATCAATCCACGAAATTTGAGATTCTCGCAAGACTTTGAATTCAAAAACTCTTCAAACCAAAATGTACCCTTTTCTTAGATCTACGCTGTTTCTAAAAGAACACATGAATTACCCTATGGACGTTCGTTATCCCTTAACTTCTACGATTTGCGAAATCTCAAAAAAAAATGAACTTATCATAAACGTCATTCGTGTAGGGAAATTGAGTCAATACTTACCTTTTCATCCTGCGAAGGATGCAATGACAATGGCAAATAAAAACAAAAACTTCAAACGCGAAATAACTGAAACGATTGAAAAGTTGTAGAAGTGTATTACGTTGGAATCTATGGAAATGAAAATGGAAATTCCTTTCTGCCAACGTGATTGGGAATGGATAACATCTGAAGGGTGAATATATCACCAGCATGAAACAATGGTACGTAACTGCGTATGCATGGACGAGAACATTACGAAGTAAAGATTTAATTTGAAGTTTCCTTAGCTCTTTTCCATTTAGGAGTTAATAAAATTGCAAACGCAAGTGTGGCATTCATTTCAGTTTCCCGCAAAGTTTTCAAAGTAATAACGTATTAAGTACTTGGAAGTAGTTGGAAAATTAGTTTTTAATAACAGCAATTTAAGCAGGAAATATGCAAGTAATTCGCGTAAAATAAAGTTTTTACATAAAAACAATAAATTATTTAAAAACTCCAATATGATGATATTCGGATAATGGTTATTGAAAAATGGAAAAATATGAAAAAACCCCTATAAGCTGAAAAATAACGGCCCCAAGCATTGTTTTCGCGAATTCTACTTCTGCTACTTTTTGCTTTTTTATTGTCTGTCACGTTGTTGTTTGAGCAGTTTTCAACAAAGCCACATTTGAGTCACAAATACAGATATTATAACCTATTAATCATTGCGCCCCAAACATGTTATATTGAGTAGCAAAAACAATGTGTTTGGACACAAGTATACTATATTTGCGACAAGCTACAAACACGTTATATTTGCCTCCAAACAAGAGCCGCGCACACTAGCCATTGCACCACCGACGGCCACAAAATAGTCAATAGTCAAGTAATTAGTTAAGTCAATATTCAAGTCAATAGTCGTCAATATTCAAGTCAATATCCAAGTCAATTGTCAAGCCAACATTCAAGTCAATTGTCAAGCCAATATTCAAGTCAATGATCAAGTCAAGTCAAGTCAGTAGTCAAGTAATTAGTCATGTCAATATCCAAGTCAATAGACAAGTCAATAGTCAATATCAAGTCAATAGTCACGGCAATAGTCAAGTCAATATTCAAGTCAATATTCAACTGAATAGTCAAGTCAATAGTCAAGTCAGTAGCCAAGATAGTAGTCAAGGCAATAGTCAAGTCAATAGTCAGGACAATGGTCAAGTCAATAGTTAAGACAATAGTCAAGTCAATAGTCAAGTCAATATCCAAGTCACATCCAAGTCAATATTCAAGTCAATAGTCAAGTTAATAGTCAAGTCAATAGTCAAGTTAATAGTCAAGTCAATAGTCAAGTCAATAGTCAAGTCAAGAATCAAGTCAAGAATCAAGTCAATAGTCAAGGCAATAGTCAAGTCAATAGTCAACTCAATATCCAAGTCACATCCAAGTCAATATTCAAGTCAATAATCAAGTCAAGTTAATAGTCAAGGAATTGTCAAGTCAAGTAATTGCCAAGTCAATATCCAAGACAATAGTCAAATCAATAGACAAGCAATTAGTCAAGTCAAAATGCAATAGTCAAGTCAATATTTCAATAGTCAAGTCAACAGTCAAGGCAATAGTAAAACTAATAGTCTCTAGTCTCTAGTCTCTAGTCAAATTAATTCAAGGGGTTAGTCAGTAATTTTGGTACAACGTGAATTTTGACGCATATTTCACGGCCATCCCTGTGCCAACTGGTCAAATACTAAGGCATTTAGCAAGTGGCGTTCCGACGAGAACAACGCCGCTGAGGTTGAAGAAGTCGCGGATGTGCCGCCAACGTTTACCACATGACGTTCCTCGCAATTTGTCATAACACGTTCGTCTCTGCAGCTCATTTTGGCGAAAGACTTGAAGATATTCCCTTACAAATTCCAGGAGTCTATCAGCTACTGGCTGCAGATATTCAAACGTGTCGAAACGTCACTCAATCCTCCTAATCCTCGCTGACGCACTAAACAATATTCGGTCAAAATTTATCACGAGGCCCACATTTATAACAACGCATATGTAAACAAACAAAATTTGAGATCCTGAAGCAAAGAGAATCCGTATCATTCTCGAAGAGCCATTACATGGTACGCCATTTACGTTTGAGGTGTCAGCGGCCCTTGCTTTTCGTGGGCCATTATTAATGTGTTTTTATAGCCGCAAATTTAGGAATTGGAATGAAACGCAGGTGGTTCCAACAGGACTATGGCAGCGCGCGCGAGTATATGCATTATGAATGATGAGTTTACTAGTCGCCTCTTGTCTCTGTTCGCGATTTGTTTTTTGAAGTCACGGGCCTATTTGAAGAAACCACAGACTCTGGAAGTTCTCAAAGAAAATATACGACAAGAGTGCGAGAACTTATCGCACCAGGTTCTCGCCAAAGCTATTGAAAATCGGATAAAAAGAGCCCAACTGGTCATCAACAGTGGCGGCGCCCACAAAATGTAACCCCCTAACTTCTAAAAAAAAAATATGTAATTATGTCTGAAATTATATAGAAAAACAACATCCGGAGTGTTTTTGGGACACCCAGGAAACAGAAAAGAAATTTCAGTCGGGTGAACCAACCTATTCATACTCTCGACGTGAATCGTCCATTAGTTGCGATTTTCATTTAAAATTGTAGATCCAAATTTTAGGAGGATCTAATAGATGAAGCCTATTAAAAAACAGTTTGAGGCTCCTAACGGGCATGGAAATTCGCCTATATTCAGCAGCGAATTGCCAATGGACAACGTATTGTCTAAAACCAAATTTAGGTACCTGCAGCCAATTATCCACCCAACGTTTGTATGGGAGGTACGAAAATGTGTATGATAAAATCGTTCACTTTCAGTTATAAAGTGATTGACAATACAATTGTGATTGATATACAATTAGTGACAATATAAAAATAAAAAGATTCAGTTACGTCAAATAAAGTACATGGATTTTGTGATCGATATTCGATCGATCGATATTCAATGTTTAGCGAAAATTACGAATTTCGGAACACCTTGCTCTAGAGCAAACTTTGTGTTATACCAACAACTTCCCCAAGGCATCGTGATTTCGTGAATATATCATTAAAACTGTAAATCAAACTTTGAGGATTTACTGCCCATCGACAGATTTCTCCATGGTTAATACCAAATCTTCCATTTGGACCCAGATGTATTCATGTTGAAAATTGTTTTTACAGTGGGTTCTGAAATTTGTTTATTTTTGAACACCCACTGAAGCGTATGATTGATAATAATTAAACTATATTCTTAAATAAAGTGCAAATAAAATGAATTCGGAGAGCCATGATTATAAACCATCTATGTTTGGTGGATGCGTTGGAGAGAAAGCTTTGTGTTACTACTAACCGGGGCCCAGTGATTTTTCTGAAAATACCATTCAAACTGGCAGTCTAGTCTTTGAGGATTTAATGTCCGTCGACTGATTTTTCCATGGCCATACAAAATGTAGCAGTTGCAATCAAAATTTGTCGCATAAATTTTAATTAAATTTTAGCTAAATTTAATATTTAAAACTAATACGAAACTTTAATATCCCGACGCGTTTTTGTTGATAACGAATCTATAGTGGCTTCTGAAATTTTCTTCCTTTTGTACAGCCACTGGAGCGTATGATTGATATTAATTACATTACATTTTTTAAAGAAAGTGCAAATACTGCTACTAAATAACAAAGGATTGCTAAAACAATGCGTGGATGTATCATAAAGTTCACTTTCCTCTTCCATTATTTGATTTATAATTATAATTACAGAAATATATCTTTGTAAAATTCCAGGCAAAATGTATACTTTCATCACCATAAATTATATTATAATTTTAATTACTTTTGATAAAGAACAAGGACGACTGACTTTCACAAAACGACAGAGTACTATACGAGTACAATAAAATATATACTCTAATACAAGAAACACCAAACAGAATTATCCATTTGCAAAAAGAAAAGCCCTCACTCAACAGTCCAACATTCTCCTTTGCGTGGAAATTGCTGGAAATTCCTTTGGACTGAAGTCGGAAATCGTGCAGTCAAAATATTCATTCAAGTCTGATGATTTGCCAGAGGGTGGTTCAAATAGCTTTTACCTGTATAATGATAAGCGTTGTGTTGATGATGTCCTTTAAGCTTTAAATTGAGTTAATTAAAGCTACTCGTACCAACCGATGTTACTTGAATGGTTTTGGAAATGAAGATGAGAATGCCAAGTCGAAAAGGAAGACTGAAAAACAATCCGACTCAATGGGAGGTAAATAAATGCCGAATGGTTGAATGTCTGCACCGATGGAGTGAATAAATGTTTTTAATAAAATAAATGTTAATGATTGCAATGAAATTTGAATGAATGACTCAAGGACTTGCCAAGGAAGTTGACACTACAGTAAGTACTATGATGCTACCAAGACAGATATAGACCGTCAACTAAGAGAGCTGGCTAAATATTTCATTTTATTTTAATCAAAATGATAAGATTTGGAAGGAAAGCAGATAAACACAATAGTTGCCGTGTAATAAACTACATACATATCGTAGGATTAAGAATTTAAAGGACCCCTAGATATTTAAAGGACTTGCTTCGCATAAGAAGAATTTTATGATAAATAAAGTACTAACTAAATAACATATAAGAAAATCATTAGGGGCCACTGAAAAAATATATCCTATACAAATTAGCACAAAATTTGTCATCAAGGATATTTGATGTCGGTCGTTGGTATCGCTCTTGTTCTCGATATCCTTGTCCCTATTAAGAAATATTTCCTAAACCATAATTAAAATAAATTTTATAATATACAAAACGGAAACCAAGACAAACCCAAAAATAAGTTATTCAATTAGAGTTTTGTTAAAATTGCTTAAGTTTTCAAATATAACTCGGTTATGACATTTAAACTAAATTACAGCAATGTCCTGAAAATTGCCACCCACATTATTATGTGGCTTATGCCTTTTGGAAAATATGAAATTATGCTTTGATACAAACCCATATTTTATTGTTGCGTATTCCCTAATGAAAAACCAACACAGAATTTATTGTATTTTTAATTTCAGCGCCTTTCTTGTATTGGGCGATAAATATTCACATAGTTTTCAAAAACCCACAAACCGGATGCGGAAACGAAAACATAATGCTCGAGTCTACTACAACAAAATAGTGCCGTCGAAGAAACAGAGTAGGCTCCTAGTTATGACGAAAACAAAAAGATATTTTCCTCGCATTCGATTAATCATTCTGCAGGAACCATGTATATGCTCACACAAGTCATATTGAATAGCAAACACAATGTGTTTGAACACAAGTATACTATGTTTGCGACAAGCTTAAAATACACGTTATATTTGCATCCAAACAAGAAAGCAAGACAGATTTTTCAGCATGTAGAATGGCAAGGGTGTGCATCACCGGTATCCTTCGCACAATCCCTACCGGAAGTTAAGGGGTTGTCCTCCCCTGTTACCACCAAATGGGAAGGTCGAATTGGTGCAACATCGTTAATCCACCTAAGACATTATTTGCGATAAATCACAAGCCTATATGATCACAGGACGATCTTAGAGAATATACATCAACCTGCAATAGAAGTGGATTATATGACACCCACATCAATATTTCATAGTAACTTCTCCACTCCACTTAAAAACTGCAGGAATGTAAGGGATATAAAAAGTACCTGGCAATAAATGGTACATACACTCGTACTTCTCGACCGACACGCTGAAAAATCTGTATTTTTTTCTTGTTTAGATGTAAAAATAAAGTTTTTTTGAAGCTTGTCGCAAATATAGTATACTTGTGTCCAAACGCATTGTGATTGCTATTCAATATTACATGTTTGCGACACAATGATTAATATGTTATAATATGTGTTTGCGACCCAAATATATATGTGTTTGTGATACAAATATAGTTGTGTTTGTTGCACTTTTTATACTCTCTCGAGAGCAAGAGAATAAAAGAGGGAAAACGAGAGATTCTATCTTGTAAGTGTGTATCTGTATTTTTTCATTATTCGCTCAGTCAGTGATTCATAAATATTCCTGAATTTGCGTGCAAATTGCAGATGAAGTCAGTGTTACTTATTTTGGCTGATGTATTGTATTGAGTCGTCAATGGCTCATAGAACAGAGGATATCAAAAGCGCTTGATTAGTGAGAAAAGAAAAAACGACGGCTCGGACGGTTAAATGGTTTTCGATCTTGCTTTAATTTTTGTGTATGTGTTTAGTATAGGTATATGTGTGCTACCAAAGTGAGAAACGGTTTTGAGGAAAGAAACTGGAATGGGTCCTTTTTGTCTGGTTGAGCCTTTGCTGAGAAAATCGGAATGGTGGACCATAAGTGAGATATAATAGAAAAAACACAAGTAATTAATACACGCTTGGCTTGCACGAACTGGATTTGTATATAAGTATATTGTTTATATACAAACGCATAGTGATAATCGACGCATAGTTGAAACCTTCTGTAAACAAAGACGTGAGACAAACCAAAGAAAGGAGAAGTAAAAGAGCAGCAGATTCTCATTTCATTAATAGTAATGCATTCAATGCCATTAAATGTAAAAATTGCCGTTTTAAATCATTTAATTTTTTGTATTGATTGTTTATAAATGTGGATGTATATTAATAAAATTAATTATAATAAATAACACGTACATATAATTCAAAGAATAGTTCGTTTCTAAATATTATTATGTTTGGGAGGAAATATGCATATGTTTCCACGTAAAAGCATACATGTTTGCCAGTAAACATGCTACTGTTGCACTTAAATACAAGTGAATTTGGGACTTGCAAACATATGAATGTTTGAAGTGTGTTCCAAACATGTACATGGTTCCTGCAGAATATGTTTGGGAGAATATGTCACAGATGCCGTTTTTCTCCAGCGTGTGGCTATTGTCTTATGCGACTTCGTCCTCAACCCATAAACCCTGCCGTTAACGACCCAAGTCTTTTCAATTAGGACCGCATCTGTCTCGCCCTTTGCTAGGCGAAGTCTTTAGGTGGAAGGTGCCACCTTACGATGATGTGAGGTTGATCTCAAAAAACTGAAACATAGGTTTGTCTCTCCACCAGTGTCACATCCTGTTCATCGTCAGACACCAATAAGAGTCTCCAACTGTGTGTAACTATCAGCAGTTTCTTGAAGCGCATTTATAGGTTTAGCCAGATTGGTATTGGATAAGGTCCACCCATTTTCTGGAGTTGCTAAGAGTTGCAACAAGTTTCAATACAATATTACATTCATGGTATCCATCTCCATTCCATCAATTTGTGATATCAACAGCCTTGTATTTTGGTTTTAAACACTCGTATATATATATTTACTTATATATAGTTTATATATCTTATCTGCTTAGCCATCTAAAGTACATATATGCTTAATTCGAATTAGAAATGAACATGGCATGTGTAGGGGCACATCTGCCTCTCCCAATCGACCTATTTACCTAATGTGTAATGGAAGTTCGGGATTACTAACCTTGAAAATGCGCACAGTGATTTCTAATTTGGATGGGTTAACTATAATCCAAACAAGTGTCCTCCAAACAAGTGTCCTCGTCCCTCCAAACAACATCTAGTGGTGTCTGTGGCTACAGTTCACCCACTTTTTTGAGAGTCGAACGATAGTAGTCTATTAAACACTGATCTCCAAACGCCTTTTATGTAGCCATACCTGGGAACCAGCCCTGAGCCCAGACCATAGTTATTCTGCCTAATTATTTATACCCTTCTTAATCTGAAAATTTCTCAGAGCGAAAAGACGGCACGATACTCCGAAATTTGCCATTGACAGAGCTACGAGCTTTCAACTTAGTTTTGTGTCAAAGCATTCTAACACATACAACGAACATTCAGGAGTAAAGCTCAATAAGTATTGACTTGTACGATCTTGTTGCATTGACTGTAACGCATTTTCCCAACAAGATTATTGCCAAAGATTCATTCATTAACATACATCCTGACGCCTTCCCTCAACTAGACATAGGATTTGGTGGTGCGTATGGGTCAATACAACGTAACGGTAACGCAACCATTACGAGGTCTCTAAACATATTTTAATGGTTAACACACGCTGTGTGTTTTGTTTCTACACAATGTCTTTGTGGTATTATTCTTTATTACTTCCCCACTGTTATTCACTCCTCCTCACTCATTCAAGCAGTATCCTCTTACTTCCGGTAACACATCCTTAAAGTATGCTATACATTTGTATGTTGATTTGTTGTTCCACTTTATTCATTGTGTATGGTGTTGCCAAAAAAAATAAATAAATGTTTCAGGTTTTTCTTATATTTTTATCCTGTTCTTCAAGTTTTTCTATCCCCAGAAATTTATGTGTTTCGTCGTTTGGTGTTTGTGCAAAAATATTCATACTTTGTTATGGTAATTTTATGAGGTTTTACAAAACCCCGAATCAAAAGATATACGATGTTTGACCCTCATTAAGGAATAGGGAGAAAAAATAAATATATGGAGAGAAAAAAGGACTTCACATGCATATATCTGTTTGCTAAACAAACATAAATTATCCAATAAGTACACATTTAGGTGTGGGTGTAGTTTTAATGCATGAGATTTATATACGAATATGTAGCTGGTACAGCGAACTTTACATTAGCAAGGAATAAATCCAAAAATATGCTAATAAGATTCAACTGTTTCAAGTTTATTAGATTTCAATTATCTTTAGCGATTCATGATTTAGTAATTGCTGATAGATAGGATCGTCATCCTTAAGGTAGGCAATGACATTAATATATTTTCCAATTATTACGCCGCCTAACTAAACGCAACAGATTTCTAAAGGCAACCTAAAACAAGGAAAAGCCCGACTCCTTTTTGTATATACTTCAGCTCGTTTACTTTTCGTTAAAACAACTGAATTTTTCATGACAATGAAAGCGAACAGCTTTTTTGGAGAATCAAAAGTTAAAAAATCATTAAGCAAGAAATACAAATTTTCTGTATTGTCAAACAATAACTATAACACTATGTAAGTCGAAAAAACCATGAGCCAACTCAACAGCCTTGGAACCGAACAGCATCATAATTTTTTTTGGCCTATAATAATTGTTCCCATGCGCCTGAACATAGATTCCGAATGTAAATAGCAGAGACAAAAACCACAAAAGTTGTCAGAGCTCTATTATGGCGTTAACATAACTCTGTTAATATAGTGAAACCTGGTGTCCTCAACCCGGGAAGGTCATTCTTCGTCGAATGGACGACGGATTATACACGTACTTTACGGTATATATATAAGACTGACTTTTCAGGGTTAATGAAATATTCATAGCTGATCGGCCAATATATTAACACATAAGTTATAACTTAGAAAGTAAACGCTAGGCACTATCGAAAGAAGTTTTCCTTTTTGACGCAATTGATACCGTTCCCACACAGTGAGTAACAGTAAATTTAGTATATGCAAATATTAATCGAACTACATTAGTAAACCACGAATTCTGCCGTGTTCGCCCATGCCTTGTTGGAAAGCTCTTCGCAAACAAAATCTGAATTCCAAATCAGTAAAAAGGGTTTTGGAAGTAAAAAATTAACCTCAATTACTTTCAGACATCCTATACTGTTTTCGTACAATGGGCCTGAAAACCACTTATCGTCATTTCTTACGTACAAACTCTTTTTACACATTTTGATATCAGATCCCGAAAGCGTTTGCTAAATTCTTTATTTCGCACAATGGGCGAAAACATTTTGCAAACTATTTCTGCACATTTTGATGTAAGATTCTAAAAGTGTTTGCGTAAAGCGTTTTCGACGAGGTATGTGAGAACTCGGGAGAGTTCCTTGTTTTCTAAAGTAGATCATTTTAAATTGTCATATACTAAACCGAGTTTGGTCCACTGTGCGTCAACAAGGACCATTTATTTCGTTAGCGACTAGCATGTCCTTTGCAAGTTGAAAGTTTTGTTCCTATTTGGTCCGATCGGCTAAGAATAATATTTCATTAATCACGCCAGTTTTCAATATATTACCAGAGATACGCTACAACAGGGAAATCTCAACTGTTGTGGTTTGTGTCTTTGCTAGTTAGATTCGACATCTATGTTTGTAATACAAAATGATGTTTCATACAAAATGATGTCAACGATGTTTACTCAGACGACTGTTTTTACGGTGTTTGACGGCATATAACGTGGTGCTTTTTTGCTTCGTAGACTTTCATCGGTACAGTTGGTCAGGATAATTCGAGCAACAACTGTTGCGAAAATTCTAGATCTCAAAAATCAGACCTCATATGGTTCTTTTGGGCCAAACCAACCAGGTTATTCTGAATTAACATTATCTGAATAAGACCATGACATGAATTTATAAACAAGTTTGGCAGCAATCTAGTCATACGACTTTCTCCTAATAACTTCAATTGTTTTGCATATATTGCGGCATAATTATATATTGTCTACTTTAGGGCTGTTTGAAGAATTCATTTCAAAATATTTTAAAAATATTAGGAAACTGTAAAGCATTTAAAAAAATTGAACTGCATAATTAGTTAAATAAATAAATGGTTTCCCATTACATCCCGTGAAGGAATTGGGGAGAGCTTCTCACAACCAGCGAGCTGTGCGTTTTCTAGTTGTATACTCACTGATTGGGACCTACAGTTTTTACCAGGGCTGCAAACCGGTTCTGAACCGAACCGGTTTTGAACCGAACCGAACCGTTATTTTTGCTAATGAACCGAACCTTGGACCAAACCATTGTCTAAACAAAAATGTCGAACCGAACCAAAAACCGTATTTCAATTGACAAAAAATGGTTCGGTTCGGTTCAACAATGTAATTTTACTTCAACATGGTTGGAATTTGTATAGTTATATACAATAACACTATCAAAGAGCTGCTCGTGTATTGAAATATTCAATGAAGAGAGTAAGAGAGAGAGTAGAGAAGTACTAGGATTTCACTCGTTTGGTTTGTTGGCATTTGAGTGAAGAGAAATTTTGACTGTCTACTTGTACATCGTTTTTGTTTTGATTCTGTTGATCTGGTAACGCAATAATAATTTTGTTCGCGGAAAAGCAAAAGTGCATCTTGATCTCACAGAAAAAGAAAAAATAAAATGTTTTTTTTACAAATAATGTAGTGATATAGTTAAAATCAAATAATTAAATATATTTTTTAATAAATGTAATGAAAATTGCTTTCAAATTGCTTGGAGCCTATGTCACAGTTGCTAATTTTATTAAATTTCGACAATACATTCTCATTTATACATTTTCAAATAACATTGAACCGAACCGAACCAAAACCACGGTTCGAGCCGGCTGAAAAACCGTTTCACTAACCGAAACATGGTTCAAAAGTAGTGTGAACCACTGAACCGAACCAACCCAAATCGATAAGTGGTTTGCAGCCCTGGTTTTTACACCGATTCCGAACGGTATTTTGAAAAGCTTTTTCATGGCTAAATTCTCGATAGTGTCGCCTTCACTATGCGAGGTGACCGAAAGAAATTTAGGGTGATCTGAGCAGGGATCGAACCCACGATCTCATGTACAAGAGGCGCGCATACTATCCATTGCACCACCGACGGCCACTTATCAGTTGTTTATCGTAAAATAATGGATTCATAAAAAATTTTTGTCACACGAATTTGTTTTTGACGGCATAAGCTTTTTACACCGAGTTTGATCTTTACAGTGTATGGCGGTCTATATCTGAACCGCCGTTCCAACATTACGAGTAGAATTTGGCGAATGACGCTAGTAATGGTGGCATCCAATTCTTCTATCGTAGCCGGCTTATCCAGGTAGGCGGTGGACTTTACGCAGAACCAAAGAAAAAGTCTAGAAGTTTGATGTCACTTGTTCTAGGCTACCAACTCGCGGATACGAAGAGTGAAATTAACTGTAAACTGAATTGTTCTCGCAATATTATCATGGTTTCATTGGCTCGGTGGAAAGTAGTCCGGTCTTGTTGGAATCGAGACTACGGATATCAATTTCAGGGAGAAAATAATCATTTATCTGATGCCATCACTGGGCCCATTCATAGTTATGTTCCGGTTGGCTTCATTTTTGAAGAAATATACGACGATGATTCCACCGGTACATAATCTACACCAAAGTGTGTATTTGTCGGGATATGATAGTACCTCTTGAAGCTTTTCGAGTTGCTCTCTAGCGTAAATACAGAAATTTTGTTTATTTGTGTAACTAGCCAGTCAGTTGTGGGTCTCATCTCTGAATAAAATGTTGTGCGAAAATAGTGAATCTTCTTCAAGCTTTTGGAGTAGACGCTGCCCCTGGTGAGTATTTCCCTGATGAAATAACAAACAATACTGCACAAAAATACCATGACATTTTAATCTATCATAAAATCCCTACTGGAAAAATTATCTCTAAATGAATCACATTTAGAATCAATCTGTTCGCTTGATTTCCTGCGATTTTGAAAATAATTATTTGGATTAATATACACGTGGCCGTCGGTAGTGCATGAGAACGTGGGTTCGATCCCTGCTCTGATCCCCCTTACAGTTCCATCGACGACCGTCACCTCGCATAGTGACAGCGATACTATCGAGTACTTAGCCAAGAAAAAGCTTCTCAAAATACAGTTCGGAACCGGTGTCAAACTGTAGGTCATAATCAGAAAGTGTAAAACTATAAAGCGCACAGCTCACTGACTGTGAGAAGCTCTCCCCTATCACATCATGGGATGTATTGGGAAACTATTTATTTTTTTAATACACACATTCAAATTGGTGTAAAGCGAAAGGGATCCAATGATTTTCATTTTACTTATATAAACAATTTGACAGGACTTTCATAAAAGGTTACAAGGAACATACATTTTTTGGTGCAAAAAATTAAGAATGTATCCTTAAAAATTGGCTCTAACCGATTTCTAAAGAGAAATTCGTAATTTATCGCAGCAAAAATTTAAATTCCATTTTAAATCTTCTAAATGTACGCTAACCAGAGATGGTGATAATCGTTGCCTACTGTTAGGGGCTAGCAAAATTGCCTACAATTGGGAATGAAGAAATATTGTAAAAATTTTAAGACATATTTATGTTTTTGTGGGAACACAGTTAAAAAATTCAGACTTAGAGTAATTACCACCATATCTGGTTGGAACTAAACCATAGTTAAAAAATTCAAATTCCTAACAAGCTAACAGTCATAAGTATTGGCTACCTCTAACTGTATAGTACAATCAGAGATGACGGTAATCATTGCCTATTTTTAGGGCTTAGCAAAATTGCCAACTATTGGGATTCAAGATATATTCTAAGAGTTTGACGGCACGTTAATGTTTTTGTAAGAATAAAGCTACAAAATGTTGAAAGGGTCATTATCATTATGTCTAGTTAGAGCTAACCTACATTTACAAAATCTCAACCTCCTTACAAACTATCAATCACAACTATTGTTTAGTTCTAACCGTACGATAACCAGAGGTGATGATAATCGTTGACTACTTTTAGGGTTTAGCAACATTGCCTATAATCGGGGATGAAACAATATTGTAAAATAAGGTAAACAATTTAGGTTTACAATTTTTAAGATTTCACTGCCTTTTTCTGTATTTATTAATCTCTCAATCAAAAAATAATTCCCGCAAATGCTTAAAGCAATCTCTCTTTCTTCACCTTTGTAACTGAATGTCATATAATTGAAACACCACCTCTCCAACAATACTACTGTTCTATTTAAGTGACCATCAATGTGAAAAATGAAAATTGCCACAATTTCCCGAGGTACTTTTCCAAAGAGCAATACCAATAATAAGTAATCATTATCATTATCTCTTTGTTATATGACGCAGGACATCCAGACATCTTAAGCTCTGCAAAGGCAGCAGTTCGCCAGATGGACGGACTTACACAATGTAAGGCAATATTTGATAAAAATTTATAAACACGTATAAAATGGCAACTGGTGATGAGTCCTTTTTCCCGATTGCTGCCTAACTAAGAATTTTCCACACGAAACGGTTTAAGGACTAAACGCTAAATGTAATTTAAACAAATAGCATTAAAGAAATACAACAAAAATACAAAAGGAAAAAGGATCAAAATGCAACAACCAAAGGATTTTATAAAAGCTTTAACACAATCAAGGTTATGTTGCATCCAGTAGCCAACGATATAAACCACAAAAAGACAAATCGACTGAAATGTATCTATGTACATTCATATATCTCGCAGTCTGCATCTGGTCAGTGTGGGATTGGTCTGAAATTTGTTGATACGAGAACGCCAATCTGTTGGGCACACTACTCAAGTTAAGGATGTTTGTTGGCAGCAGACTGGTGTCTGTTGTGGTATTTGGAAATTGTTGTATTGCACATGGAATCATGGATGAATCCTTTCTAAACACATAACAGTAAATCATTGTCATCATCGTAATCATCATCGTGGGTTGAAGGATTTTTGTTTGTTTTGGGTTCATAAGTGAAAGAAACAAAAACCAAACAAAAAACGTCAAGAAACGAAACCAATGCCCATAAAAAAGGAACGTATAGAAAGTCAAGGTAAAATTAAAATATATAATAATCGTTGTATAACTCTGTTAACTTCCAATATACTGCATAGTGTTTGGCAAAAACTATAGGGTAAATATATTTCTTACTGAAGAAAATTCATTGCAACAATTAAACTAAAGCAGTGCAACAATGAAATTAAAGCATTGCAGCAATGAAACAAATTCACTGCAGCAACGAAACAAGTTGATTTTAGCAACGAAACAAATTTATTGTAGCGGCTAAATAAATTCATTGCATCAATGACTCAAATTCGTTGCAGCCATGAAACAAATTCATTTCAGCAATGAATCATATTCATAGCAGCAATGAAACAAATTCGTTGTTGCAATAAAACATGAGGCTTGAAACGATGTAATTCGTTCACTGCCATTGTGCCGGTTTCGTGAGATTTACGACAGCAACACCTTTCCGATGCTACAACACCTAGTTCAGAACACCTCAGTGAAATGGATTCATGGAATGTGTACGTAATACGAACTTTCTATGACCGAAAGGATGTGGTAGTTCCGAGGCTAAGAAGAGTGCACAGCAGACCAACTGGCTTAGGTATATGTCCAGAAATGGGTCATGAAACGAAACATCAATGCTTCGACGTCTGCCCCTAACCTGACCTAATAGGATAGGCAGTCACGTTTGCGTTGATTGCAATTAAACATTTGAATATTATATGAAACATGAAATTTTGAAATTGATTTATAACTTACAAAGGAAATTGGGTAAGAATTATATTCAAATGTGCCATATGAATCCGTTACGAATTCGAGACGGATCCGTTTCTGCGGACATTTTATCGATCAGTCAAACTAGATATCAAAATAAATATTGTTATTTAACCAACTACATTTCCCTTATTTATCATACTCGTACTGTCTGCAATACAAAAACGGATTTTACAGGGAAGGAAACCATATAATTGTATACATGCCGTAACTACACATGCTGCTACTATCTATTGCACAGTATAGAAAATACATATGTGAGTGTGTTCGTGTTTGTAATTCTTTGAATTACCTTTTGAGGATCAAGGATGTGCTAACAATAGTAGTTTGTTTTCATTTGATTGCATTTCAAAAGAAATATTCTTCAATAACACATCATCATCATCATCATCATCATCGTAGTCATCTTCCACATCCAAACAATCACGAAGTTTCACTCATACACTCACACGTGAGGACACTTACAAACACCGCACTCGCATGAACTAGAGAAAATTTCTAAGGACAAAACTGCATTCTGAGACACGTGAATGCAGTGAAGCATTGAGAAAGGATACGCAAAAAGAAATCTACAGCTTAATGCACATCTTAAGGAAGAGTAACGTTTTCGTTACTTGTGTGGGTAAACATTTTTCTTTCACTTCATCTCAGTCATATATTGACAATATAAAGACAAATAGAAGCAAACGTCTTAAGAGCCCCAAACGTTCGTGTGTTCTTCTTGTGTTTTTTTGTATGTTTGATTCTGTGTAGTATACTTTTAGGATGAGGAAATAAAAATGTATTTCGCTTGGTTTGCTGGTTAACTTTTGTTGCAATGAACGTACAATATTTCTGGTAGTCAAGCATAAATCAAGGATTTCTGTGTACTTTGCTCTGAGACCACTCAAAGGAGTGATTCGAACAAACAAACGAACAGAGCAGAATCCAACAAACCGTTATAATACTCCGGTGTATCTTACAATCTATATATTTTGATGTTTTTCAAAGACTTAAGGAGGTAATCTTCCTAAGGATATATGATACCTTGCTAGTGAAGTAGGGGAGGGGTTTAGGATGCAATTTCCAAAAAAATAAATATGACTGAAAAAGTCTTAAAACTTCTAGTTTTATATTTGTGGTCAGTAAAAGGAAAAGAGTTACATTGACCTTTCTGCGGACTTATTTTAGAGGTTACATGATTTTAAAGGATAAAAATTTTAGGGGGGAAAATTTAAGAGAACAACTATTGGATTCGAAGGAAACTAAATTTCTCTAGATTGTAGTAACAAAAAGTGGAAACTTCCACACGTTGGCACTGAACTGCTGCCAAAGTCTGTTGAAAATGTATAAAGAATTCTCATCACATTTACAGTTTTCGTTGCATATAGTCCGCTGAATATTTTAATAGCATCATTCAAAACAATCGCTAATGAGAAACTGTGACTTGATCTGAAATAGATGTACAGATTGCCACTAATTATAAAAATGCAGTCTAATGCTATGGCAGTTTTCTTTAAACCTTATAAAAAAGGTTCAAGAATGCAAGGAATATATTTCACAAATCTCTCTTCATAGCCTATGAAAATTTTTCAAAAATGGAGGTTATCAAAGATACATGCTATCAATAAATCAATGAAAATGTTTCATGGAACCTAAAGTAATAACAATCGTGTCCCATAACATCACATAAAGGGATTGAGGAGAGCGTCTCACAATCAGTGAGATGTGCGTTTCTAGTTTTTACACTCACTGATTTGGACCTACAGTTTTACACCGGTCCCGAACGGTATTTTGAGAAGCATTTTAATGGCTAAGTACTCGATAGTGTCGCCATCACTAAGCGAGGTGACTGTCGCCGAAAGAAATGTAAGGTGGTCAGAGAAGGGATCGAACCCACGTTCTTATGTACAAGAGCCGCGCACAATTAACCATTGCACCACCACCGCCACATGGAACCTATGAAAGGTTTATTTGCCTGAGTAATAATGAAGTTAACCATAGAATCTATGTAGGATTTCATAATATGTATAATGTATAATATGTACTTTTGAAGTCATCAGTAGGAGGTTAGTTTCTACCAAGATTCATATTTCGCGAGTAAAGGGTTACCCTAGGTTACCCCACGGTAACGATCGCTTACCCATCACCCAGAGGGTATGAGGAAAATAATGGGTAGATAAATACCCACCCCCGAATATTACAAAAAAAACGTGATACCATATTAAAGAAATACATTGTTTACCCTCCTTTATATGGAGGTAAAAAATTTATCATTTTTGCGATTTGACCGTTTCCGAGAAGTTGAAATTTTTAAATTTTAGTGATTTTCTTATTTTCGCGATTTTTTGAACAAAAATTAGCACAGACGAATTGGACCGCATTATGGAAAACTCTTAGAACCCATCAAAAACTAGATATTTTTTTAATTAGGCGTTCCTTTTTCGAGATACAGAAACTTTTTCTAATATTTTCATATTCTCGATCAAAAATGGGGATGAGTTACCCTGGGTAACCCATTACCCATCGCCGTGGGTAATGTCTAAAGACCAGCTACCCATTCCCCGTGTGTAATTTCTAATAATGATGAGTAATTCCCCATCGTCGTAGGTAACTCCCCTTTTTTCCCCCAATACACTGTGGGTAATGGATAATCATGATGGGTAATTCCCCCTAGCCGAAGGTAACTACCCATTATTTTTCACGTTACCCTGGGGGTAATGGATAATCGTGAAGGGTAATTTCCCATTGGCGTGGGTAACTAACCCATTATTTCCCCCATACCATGTGGTTAAAGGGTGAACCATCATTAACAACTCCCAACAGCGATGTGCATGGGTTACATATGGGGGGAAATACGAACTCTGATTTGAAAAGAAAACACGAAAGTTTCCCAGTCTATAAAGACCGAACCTCATGAATGGGCACGAACGACCCACATGGGATTATGTGATCCTGATCCTGTTGGGCGATCCGGTTCAAAACAATGCCAGTGGGCTAAGGAAGCTGAACAAACTGGAACTGAATCCACTCATGGATATTCAAACTGGGCACTCTACATGCAGAAAAAACTGTCTTCTTTAAGTTCTTTATATTAATTTCACCTGACTGTATGCATGTATGCATGCATGCATACCATTGGTCACTACTACTATTACTACGACGGTCTGTACCAGTACTGTAATATTACTATCCCAGAAGCACCAAGGTAGAAGCACTAGTTTGTTGTAGATGGGAAAAAATTTTGCCAATTATAGAATTTGCGGAGACATACTACACGCTGAAAAATAACTGCCTAAAAACTGCAAGCAGTGTTTTCGTGAATTAAGGATCTGTTGCGTTTTGTTTCTTTGTCTGTCACGTTTTTGTTTTCGGCAGTTTTCAACAAAGAGAGCCACATTTGGGTCACAAATACATATATTATAACCAATTAATCATTGTGTCCCAAACATATTATATTGAATTGCAAACGTAATGTGTTTGCACACAAGTATACTACATTTCCCACAAGCTACAAACACGCTATATTTGCATCCAAACAACAACAAAAAGGCAAATGTTTTCGCGTTTAGTTCATAATCGATGGTTGCAAAGAAACTGATGAATTTGTTATAAATTATTTTCTATGTCCTTAGACCGTTAAATTGATAGCATCAAAAAATAAATTGCTGGAAAGCACTAGAGTGTTGTAGATGGTTGAAGGTTTTGCAACTACACACTGAAAACGCCGACTCTGTAACATATTCTCTCAAACGTATTCTGCAGGAACCATTTATATGTTTGGAACACGCTTCAAATATTCACGTATTTGCAAGTCATAAACTCACTTACATATAAACCCAAACATTGGCACGTTAACTTGCAAAGATGTATGCTTTAGGGTGAAGCGTGTTTCCGTGCGTGTTTCATTCCAAACATCCATATACTTACGCCGAACCATTCGTGTTTTTCCTCCCAAACGAACGATTGCCGACTGAATGCTTGAAAATAAAACGCCACAGAACAGTCAATAAAAGACACACTCAATTCATTTACACACACATTCTGGAATATTTATAAATCACTGACTGAAAGCGTAATGAATAAATACAGTACACTGTACTAATATTAACTTAAGCTGAAAACAGCCTTTTTTTGTCCCTCTTTTATTATTTTGCTGTCGGCAGAGTAAACAAAAATTAGTAAGCAGTGCACCAAACACAGCTGTGTTTGTATCACAAACAAAGCTGTATTTGGATCACAACAACCTATATTATAACATATTATTCATCGTGTCTCAAACTTGTAATATTTAATAGCAAACACAATGTGTTTGGACACAAGCATACTATATTTGCGACGAGCTACAAACACACGTTATATTCAAACAAGGAAAAAATAAATATTTTTCAGCGTGTAGTTTAACACACTTGTATACGGTTGCAGAGAACTTTGCTATAAACAATTAATAGTATTCGAAACATGATTGTTTCCGCATACAATAACATTTTTCAACAGATTATTAACTCTATCTATCAGAAAGGTAAAACATCGAAAAAATATATGAATCATATTATAAAAAAATAAAGGTCTCTCATTAAATCCCGTTAAAGGATTGGGGAGAGCTTGCCACAACCAGTGAGCTGTGCGCTTTCTAGCGTTACACTCACTGATTGCGACCTACAGTTTTACCCCAGTTCCGAACAGTATTTTTAGAATATTTTTCAGGGCTAAATACGCAATAGTGTAGCCGGCAACCTAAGCGAGGTGACCGACGTCGAAAGAAATGTAAGCTGTTCATAGCAGGGATCAAACCCACGTCCTCATGTACAAGAGCAGCGCATATTAATCAGATGATACCCTGCACGAATAAAAGCATTTTAAAAATTTGGTTAAAATACACTTGGCCGCCCCTTTGCTGAAAAATGTTTGACAAGCGTGGACACTCAAATTAAAGGTATTCTTCTTCACGGTTTAGTTTTGTGGTTGTGGATATGTGGTTCAAAATAACGAAATTGTTACCATATTATAGGGGTATTGAGAAACGGAAAAAGCTAAGCACTAAGTACGAGGGGATCAATAAAACTGTGACATTTCGAACTTCCCTCGTAGTTATATGAAATGCAACACTTCTCCCTTCAAGTACCACCTGTTGATAGACTACTGTCAAATTTTGAGCAAGTTCCGTCATTTACTTTGCGTTTAACAGCTGTTCAAAACATACAACCTCGTGCATTTTTTTAAAACTGAAAAAAAGTGAATTTCGGGTGCTCATTAAACTCATCAATCAAACCAAGGAAAAGCTTGATAAATATTATGGGGACTCTGCACCAGCGATTTCAATGGTTACTGACTTTCGTTGTGGTCGCACAAGTAAAAATGACGCTAAACGTTCTGGGCGGGCAATTGAGGTCAATTGGTCGATCGAAGAGTAAAAGTGCGTGAGATTGTTGATGCCATAGACATTTCATATGGCAGTGTGGTTTCGATTTTAAATGATCAGTTGGGTTTAAGAAAGCTGTCTGCAAGATGGGTGCCGCGTTTGCTCTCAATTGACCATAAACGTAGTCTCAATGGCAAAATTCCATGAATTGGGCTTAGAATTAGTACCTCATCCACCATATTCTCCGGATTTAGCCCCCAGTGACTATTTCCTATTTCCAAACCTAAAGAAATGGCTCGGTGGAAAGAGATTTAGCTCCAACGATGAAATTATTGATCAGACCAATGCCTATTTTATGGAACTCGAAAAATCCTATTTTTTGGAAGGGATACAAAAATTGGAGAAACGTTGAACTAAGTGTATTGAGCTAAAAGCAAATTATGTTGAAAAATAATATTTTTTTTTGCAAAAAAAACTGTGTTTCATTCAAAAAGTCACGGACTTATTGATCCGCCCTCGTAAGAGAAAGCTTTTGTAACAAAAAAAACAGTACAAGCCGCGAAGCTGCGTTAGGCTGGGCGACTCAGAAAGCTTTAAGAACTACAAAACTATGCCGAAGCCGCGAAGCCAGTGTTGGACCCTCCCCAGAGGAGATACACCCTAAACCCGGCCTCGCAGAAAACTTTATTACACAAAAAACTGTTTTGAGGTGTTATGCGCAAAAATTTAATAAAATTCAAGTTTTCAAGTCGACTCGTCCTCAGACTTCTTTTTTGGAACCTGAGGGCCCCATGGGTTCGAGTTAAAAAACAGTCCCGTTTTTCGTGAACTTTTATTTTTCTTTAATTTTGAACTATTTAACAAAGTAGGGGGTACTTTTGCCCAAAAGCCTTTGGCAAATCTAAGAGATGACCCTTCGAACCATCAAAACATGATTTTCCGCTAACAGCGGCATTTGTCAGGAACCTTCTGACGACTTATTAGCAAACAATGAGCAAGAATAACCCACAAACGATTATGGAACGCATCAGCTGGGGGAAAATGAAAAAGGGAAATGGACGAAATGCGCACAAATCTAGAGGACTGATAAAGCTGGATAAACTCATGGGTGTTCCAACTTGTGACTCCACTCTGCGTGCACGAATGCATAAATCTGAGCAAGTCGATGCAAATGAATGTAGGACGTCCTAGAAAGACATCGATAGGATATTGTCCTCCTCTCGCAAGATTAAGAATCCAACATCACTTTGGCGAGACAATACCTAATCTGGAAATTCCAACGACCACGGATTGGAAAACATTTTTGTACGCAACATGAACTTCATATACAAAGTTGTAGGTTTTTCCCGGTGGAAATCGAGCTGCGTACAAAGGATTACCTAGAAATGGGTTTTGAATCGAAGCAGCAATGTTTCGAAACCTCTTTCTCAATCTAATCTGACTTACTATAAACTTGTTAGACTCCTGTAGAAATTTGTATGATTTCTCCATCCCCAAATGGAAAATGTTTGCAGCAAATGGCTAATATCAATTGTATTTTAAAATATATTTCAATTTAATCTTTTCTCAAAATCTCCTTCAATTTATTCACATTTTATATAGTTCTTGCTTTTACTTGCAGTTCCTTTTTTAACTCAGTTTTCTAACCGCTGACACCAAATGATTTTGAAATAAATAAAAGTTTTCATTTCTGTTTTCGAGTTTAGTACCTAACGAATGCAGTATAACTTTAACATTTAAGTAAAATGTTAAAATCGTTTTCAGTAGTAAGTATCAGCATGTTGTCATGTTATTAACCCTGCAATGGTCGAATGAGGCTGATAAGGATCTTAAGGGTTTCAGTATAAAGATTCGTCCAAAGCATTTTTAGGTTGTTTCAACTCATCCGACATGAATAGGCGACTGGTTTAGAACTTGTTTGCCTTTCTTAACTGATTTTCATAGTATACTTTTAGGCTATAACAAAGTGGGGCAGCGGTGTACCTCACTAGCCGGAATCTTCAATTATATAAGATTTCTCTTTGGAATTTTAAGAAAGAAAGAGTTTGAAAATTTTGCAGTTTAATATTCTTTCTTACGCACTTTAACTTTTTCAATGTAGATATTATTGGAAAGCTATTAATGAAAAAATGTGGTTTACGTTTTCAAGTTAAATTAATCTATGAGAATATTTTTCATCACAAATCACACCAAATCGGAATAATAGTTAACCCATTACAAGTTAAGAGTGTCATATGGCTCTCAAATTAGTATTATGTTCCCAGAGAAATGGAAACGCATCAAGCTTTTAGTAATTTTAAAAGAAAAAGTGACGTGAATCAATATTGAAACATCCTGATTCGAAATTCCAATTAATGCACTAGACGTAGTCCAAAATTGTCACATGACACCCTCGCCTGAAGCTGGCCAGGTAAAAAAATTAAATCCGAACATAAAAATTAACATATTATATACCAAGTTTCATTAAAGTTGTTCTACGGAGAACCCATGCCCACTAATTTGTATGCACTAAAATTGTTGGTCCTAAGAGGGTTAAGTAACGTCCTTTAAATATACATAATTTATTGTATAAAACAAAAATGATGACGTCGAAACATACAAGTGTTCAAGAGTCGAAACAGTGAAGGCGTCATATGGTATGAAAGTAAATTATTTTGAAATTTGTAATGCAATTTAAAAAGTTTTCAAACAAACAAAAAAAACAAACTAAACAATTTAAAAATACGAATAAATTTGAGTATTTATTTATACTACCCAAGAATTATTTAAATAATCTAACAGAAAAAATGTCAAAAAAAACTCTACTCATTCTCAAGTGTTACATTTGCAGCGGAAAATGTTGTTTTGCTTTCTTGTAATCTAAGGATTCGTTAATCTGCAATTCTGTCCCCGTCCTTAACCGGCAGAAGGATTTAAGGAATTTATCTTTCTTTTTTTTCGGAGGATTCTGTTTGCAGCGCGTGTGTTTTCGATAATAGCAGCTTTTGGAATATTTATTTCGATTATAATGTTGTTACTCCGCAGCTCTCGCGTTGGCTTTATTTATGTTTAGTAATTTCTTTATTTCTCGCACTGTCTCCTTCTTTCTCTTCCACTATATCGCTTTCCTCCTTTCATTGTTCTTTGTTAGTTTGTTGGTTTCAAGGAAGGATATTAGTTGTAAGGATTCCTATTGTTTGTCGTCGCTCACTCGCTGCTGCAGATAGATTACGGCTTTATCAAGCTTTTCCATTTTCATTTCGAAGAAGAAAACGTGATTTCAATGGAATGAAATTAATTCGCATATTAAGGCTTTAGCTGCTGACGGTCTACTCCTGGTCACTTGGATTAGAAACCCTAATGCCAGTGCCACTAAAGATATAAGAATTTGTCTATACCATGATCTGAGTTGCTACAATAGCAGCCTGATTTTGTAAAATGCTCGCGTCGCGTTATAGTTATATAAACAGTAAAAAAATGGTTGTCTATTAAATCGCATCAAGGAATTTTAGAGAGTTTCTCATAACCAGTGCGCTGTGCGCTTTCTAGTTTTATACTCAGTGAATGGGAACTACAGTTTTGCACCGGTTCCGAACGGTATTTTGAGAAGCTTTTTCATGGCTAAATACTCGATAGTGTCGCCGTTCCTATGCAAGGTAACCGTCGTCAAAAGAAGTTTAAAGAGGTCAAAGCAGAGATCGAACTCAGGATCCCATGTACAAGAGCCGCTCACACTACCATTGCACCACGGACGGCCACAAATACAAAATACAAACAGTATGTGCAGCATATTTTTAGGCTGACAAAAAAAACTTCAGACTATATATGAACACAAGTCATGTGACTGAGCCTGCATGAACGTGTGCTGGGTAAAAATTTGTGTGCGTGATAGTACGTGATCGATCCCCTTACTTATGTGAGAGTGAACCAAAAACTTACTCACGTGCCCATCTCTACTTCAGGCGAGCTTGCTAGTCTTCCACCGAAGGAAGGTAAATCTGGATAATGCAAAGTTTTTCCAGGCAATATTGCCTGAACTTTAACAACGGGCAAGAATACCCAAAAATAGAATTTTGAACGCATCAAAAGCGGCAGAACAGCGAAGGGTATATTAGGCGGCCCGCATAATGGCACGACCACAAGATTAATGGAGCTGGACACACTTAAACTTACTCAATTAATATGTGTTCGTACTGAACACTTCACTTTAAGGGTTCATCTACAACGAATCGATCAAGTCTCTTTCGCGAGATTAAGACTCCAAACTCATCTGAATAAACTAACCCGATGTTATTGCATATGATCTGGTGATATGATGACATGATGATATAAGAATATGATGGTATGATGATATGATAGTATGATGACATGATAATATGATGATATGGTATGATGATACGATATGATGATATGGTGATATGATGATGATATGATATGATGATATGACAATATGATGGTATGATGATACGATACGATGATATGATCCTATGATGATATGGTGATATAATGATATAATTATAGGATGATATGATGATATGAGGATATTATGGTATGATGATAGGATGATTAGATGATAGGATGGTATGATATGGTGATATGATGAGGATATGATGTTATGATGATACGATGATAGGATAATATGATGATGTGATATGATGACAAGATGATATGATATGATATGATGATATAATGATATGATAAGATATGATGATACGATGATATGATGAATAATTATATGATGATATGAAGATAATATATGATATGATATGATGATATGACGATATGATGAATGATAATATATGAGATGATGATTTGATTATATGATGACATGATGTTATGATGATATGATGAATAATATGATATGATGATATGAGATGATGATTTGATTATATTATGACATGATCATATGATGATATGATATGGTGATATGATTATATGATATGATGACATGATAATATGATGATCTTTTGGGGACACATTTTCAATCGCTCTAGCGGGAACTTTGGGCGATAAGTACTCGCACTCTTGTTGGATTTTCTCTTTGATAGTTTCCAGAGTCGGTGGCTAGTTCACATAGACCCCTGACTTCAAAACCCCCTCAAAAAGAGGGAAATCTGGAGCGAGCAAATCCGGCATTCTTACCGGCCAGTGCAAAACGCCAAAACGAGACATTACACGACCTCGAAACGCAGCCTTCAAACCGTCCATAGTCGCGCGAGTTTTGGATGCAGTTGCACCGAGATATTGGTACCACATATCCTACGGTGTAGTCCGAAATCATCAATTTGCGGCAATAAAAACTAGTTGATCATGGTTCTTTATAACTCAACAGTCATAGTGATCGAGAATCGTGCCACAGTATCCTCGAAAAATAAGACAAAGTGACACCTACGGCGTAAATGGCGCGTCATGCGGACACTTTGAGTCGATGTAGTGGCTCATCCTGAACGATACGTCGATTGTCAGTGCACCAAAAGCGAAAATTTTCTTTGATTACGAATCGATTCAGATGAAAATGGCCTTATCGTTTTCGACCAAAACTCACCCACTGCGTCGTCGAGGTTCAAGAGTGTGAGCGTAGCTTAGACGCGATTGGCGGTCTGAAGGCAGTAATTGATGGACCGCCTGTACATTATAAGGGAACAGCCTAGTCTTTCTCTGAAATGCGCTGCAGACACGAACGTGTACTGGTCGACGTTGATGGCTCATCTGCCACATCTTCAAGCACAGCGTCGGAACGAGCACTAGATACTTTCTGGTACCTCTTCTGTAGCGTGTTATTTCAGTCTATACGAGGCGAGTGGATAAACGCCTTAGGGTTCGACCAGTTGCAGTACGACGGCCCAGAAATCTGCCCCTAAATCACTTCTGAATTATTCCTTAAAAAAATAGTCCCAAGTATTCCGCGTTCTTAGGGTATTGTGTATCTGGTGGCGGGAGACCGCTGCGTAAATTTTAACGCAGTACCATCTTCCTATGAAAAAGAAGATGGAAGTACTCCTGGAATCACATAGGGCGCAGCAGGCCGTCCTAATGGCTTAAGAGTATACCCAGAAGTGGTTATTGAAGCAAAGCACTAATATTTCGACTCCTCTTCCTCTACCCTAACCTAACTCTAATTCGTTCATTTGCATAAGTAAATACATACAATTTTAAATTGGCATACGCGTTTTCTGTGGTAGAATGTAAGTAATCGCGGCACCCATCTGACTTTTCTTATATCTTCATAGTCCGTTCAAATAAGATGCTCCGATCACAGTATACATACTTGTTATATCGTTAACTTGTGGCTGATGACCTGATTTCTACCATTATCTAAAATTCAATATTATGCATTTCTTTCCTTAAAATAGTTTTCAATATTCAGCATTTATTTTTTCATGCATTTGTTTTTTAATGAAAAAAGGATATTTAACACTAAAAAAAACTGTTAGCTTTTAGTGGCAGATGTCAATTGTTGGCACTCTGTCGGAAACACCACTGACAACATTTTCTTCGAAATCGTCATTAAATTTTTTTAAGTTTATTCAAGCTTATTCAAACTTATTTATTAGTTTTATATTATTTTCAAAAAATGAAACATTCTTCAATAAAAAAAGGTCCAAAATATTCTTTATTAGTTTTCTTATTTGCCTGCGTTATTCGTCGTTAAATTGTATACTATAGAATTCTCATTGCATTTAGAGTTCTCGTTACATATAACACGATAGCAACATTTAGATGAATGATACCATTATTTCCTGCGTGCTGCAAGACCGTTGACTAAGACCTTAGAATTTGTTATATCGTGAATTGCTGCCGGAGTCTCTCGTCGCGTGCTATACCTAGTGGGTGGCGAGGTGGTTGGCAAGGTAGCTAGCAAGGTAGTATGCAAAGTAGCTGGTGAAATTGTTGGTGATGTGGCTGACGAGGTGATTGCCGGTACATCTCATACTGGTAAAGGGACCGTTGATGCTGTCGCCAAAATCTTAACTGCCTTTGGGACAGGGTCATTATGGGTACCTCACCCGGCTGGATCATAAGCCGACAATGACCTGTTCCCATTACATCCCATGAAGAGATTGAGGTAGTTTTCTCGCAATCAGTGCACTGTGTGCTTTCTAGTTTTACACACACTGATTGGGACCTACAAACCGCCGGCATCACTAAGCGAGGTGATCGTAGTGGAAATAAATGTAAGGTGGTTTGATTAGGGATCGAACTCACGTTCTCATGCACAAGAGGCGCGCACACTAACCACTGTAGTTATATGAAATGCAACACTGCTCCCATCAAATAGATTGTTGATGCCACAGGCATTTCATATGGCAGTGTGGTTTTGATTTTAAATGATCAATTGGGTTTAAGAAAGCTGTCTGCAGGATGGGTGCCGCGTTTGCTCTCAATTGACCATAAACGTAATCGCGTGACAACTTCAAAGGATTGTTTGGAGTTGTTTAACCTCAATTTCAAGGAGTTTTTACGGCTTTTTTTAACTGTGGATGAAACATGGATCCATTAGAACTCTCCGGAGGCCAAGCAGCAGTCTAAACAATGGGTTTCTCGGGGTGAACCGGGTTCTCCGAAGAAGGCCAAGGTAAGTTTGTCGGCCAATAAGGTGATGGCAACAGTTTTTTTTTTGGAATTCAAGGGGGATAATCCACATCGATTACCTTCAAAAGGGAAAAACAATAAACGGCGAATAATATGCCAACTTATTGGACCGATTTAATCAGGATTTAAAAAAAAACGCCCCATATGGCCAAGAAAAAAGTTATTTTCCAGCAAGATAATGCACAGGTGCACACGTGTGTAATCTCAATGGCAAAATTCCATGAAATGGGCTACGAATTTGTACCTCATCCGCCATATTCTCCGGATTTAGCCCCCAGTGATTATTTCCTATTTCCAAACCTAAATAAATGGCTTGGTGGAAAGAGATTTAGCTCCAACGATGAAATTATTGATCAAACAAATACCTATTTTATGGACCTTGAAAAATCCTATTTTTTGGAATGGATACAAAAATTGGGGAAACGTTGAGCTAAAAGGAGATTATGTTGAAAAAAATTTTTTTTTTTTTGTAAAGAAAAACTGTGTTTCATTCAAAAAGTCACAGACTTATTGATGCACCTCGTAGATACATCATTTTTATTGAGACCGTTTTATTGGAATTCCTAAGGGAGCGTAATGGTAGGGCATACAAATCCCACCCGCGGCATTTACATTTTTTTCACTAACCGGAGAAAACATGATCTCTTATAGCCTTAAGGGAAATTACAACTTTGAACATAACGAGGATCTAGGACAACTAAATTAAGGTTTTTGATTGATAACCTTAGTCCGAGACTCATACAACGTAAAAAAAGCAACTTAAGGATTTTGGTCATATTACCCCCAATTCGCGTTATCGTATACTAAGAGTCTTAGGGGCAACAATTCTACTTTTCCCAATCCCACTGTTTAATTTATATTGAAACTAAATGTCGATTATATATATAATATTATGTCTCGGCATAAGCATTTGCGTTATTATATTCGATGCATTGCGTCCGCGTGTTTGACACAATTAGGCTGTCTATTTCAACTTTTGCTTTTGTGTACGTTAAACCTTAATGAAACTAATTTTCTGCCACTGATTTCAAATTAAAGTAATCTTTGTATGCCATTTTATCATCATAAGTATACGTCTATGTGTCTAAGAGTGTATATGTATGTCTGTATGTGAGTAGTGTTTGTCTTTTGTAGTGGATTGGTATGTTGGCCAAGACCGTTCGCTCGTGGCATAACTTGTTGTATCTTATGGTTTTAATGTGATCCCATTTTTGGGGGATTTCGTTTTTTTTTCTTCTTCCAAATTTAATAGCATTAATTAGATTTTCTTAAGAATTAAATTGACTTTGATTTAAGTTTAATTTGTACTTTATTTTATGAGATATTCGAAGCGCTTTAAAGTAGGCAATGCTTGACAATTTTGTTGAAACACCATAAAGTATGCAATCTATTTAAACACATTTAATTTCAGTTATAAATGCACAACGTTTTAGTGGCGTAAAGTTAGAAATTATACTTACGAGTTTAAGTGTCATTTCGAAAGAAATATTAAAAGGACAACAAGGACTTACCTGCAAGTAAATAAAAAAAAATATTATTAAATATTTTTGTATAAAATTATATTTATCACAAAGCACTTAATAGTTAAAAATTATGACGCCAGTAAATATTAAATCAATCCCGAAATTCTTTTGGTAATTTTCTACAACTACGTCGTACTGTACCACCAAAGACTGGATGAAAATTCATAATATTTAGGTGTTGGAAACCAGGGCTGTGGAGTTGAAAATGGAGTTTAGGAGTCGGAGTTTGGGAAACTTTCCTGGAGTTGAAGTAAACACTGAAAACATAAAATTTGTTGTTGCTTGAATGCAAATAGCTTGTCGCAAATATAGTATACTTGTGCGCAAACGTATTGTATTTGATATTCAATATAACATGCTTGGTACACAATGATTATAAGTCATATGTAATAATTTAATTTTTTCAGCGTGAATGACATGGGGTCGAGTTTTACAGCCCGACACAGGGTCGAAGTTCATAAAATTAATAACATTCTGAGAACAGTGAACTATGAGTACACGAACACGCTGAAAATCAGTTTTATTTGTTGTTTGGATGCAAATATAAAGTGTGTTTGGAGCTTATCGCAAATATAATATGCTTGTGTACAAACACATTGTGTTTGCTATTTAATATTACATGTTTGAGACACAATGATTAATATGTTATAATATATGTGTTTGTGACCTACATACATTTCTGTTTGTGATACAAATACAACTGTTTTTGTTGAACTGTCTATGCTCTCTCGAGAGCAAGAGAATAAAAGAGGGACAACGAGAAGTGTGTATCTGTATTTTTGCATTATTCTCTCAGTCAGTGAGTCGTAAATATTCCTGAATGTGCGGCAAATTGCAGATGAAGTCAGTGTTTCTTATTTTGACTGATGTATTGCGTTTTAGTTTCATGTATTCACTCGGCAATGGTTCATCGGAGAGATGATATCAAAAGCGATTAATCAGTGAAAAAAGAATATACGAAGGCTCGGACGCTTAAATGGTTTGTGATGTTATTTTGGTTTTTAATGTATGTGTTTCGTATATATGTATGTGTGCTACCAAAGTGAGAAACGATTTTGAGGAAAGAAACTGGAAAGGGCAACAATGTGAAACCCTTTGTCTGACAGAGCCTTTACTCTGAAAGGCGGACCATTTGTGAAATAAACACTTGGCTTGCATGAACTAGATTTGTATATAAATATATTCGTTGTGTACCAGCGAATAGTAGTGATAACCAACGCATAGCTGACACCTTCCGCAAACAAAAACGTGAGAGACAACAAAGAAAGAAGAAGCAAAAGAGCAGCAGATTCTCATTTCATGAAAACCAAAACAAATAATGCATTCAATGAAAGTAAATGTAAAAAAGGGCGTTTTAATACTTTTAATTCTTTGTATTAATTATTTGTAATTGCGGATTGATATTGATAAAATTAATTATGAAGTAATTGCGGATTGATATTGATAAAATTAATTATAAATGTTATTATGTTTGGGAGGAAATACGCATATGTTTTCTCGTGAAAGCATACATGTTTGCCAGTAAACATGATGCTGTTTACATTTAAAAACAAGTGAGTTTGGGATTTGCAAACATATTAATGTTTGAAATGTGTTCCAAACATATACATCGATCCTGCAGAATATGTTTGGAAGAATATGTTAGAGAAGCCGTTATTTTTCAGCGTGAAGGAGTACAATACTATTCGGAATACGATAATCGCTTGGTATTATTAGTAAGATCACTGTTATAGACACCGGTTATCGTGTAACGTTCTACTCGTCACAAACCTATTTTGTGACACCGATTTGAATTCGGGTTTTACTAAGTGTTCCATTAATACAAGTTAGAAAAATAAGAATTTCTCTTTCACCAGTATAAATATTTAACGCCATATTTGAGAGCGTAGAAAATTGGCTTTGAAATATCTACAGGCTGAAAACTCTGTCGTTTTTTTTGTTTTTTGGATTCAAATTTAACATGTGTTTGGAGCTTCACGCAAATATAATATACTTGTGCCCAAATGCATTGAGTTTGCTACTCAATATTACATGTTTGAGACACAATGATTAATATGTTATAACGTGTGTGTTTGCAACCCAAATATATCTGGGTTTGTGATACAAATACAGCCATGTTTGTTGCACTGTTTATGCTCTCTCGAGAGCAAGAGAATACGTATATTGGTTGTGTACCAACTCATAGTGATAACCAAGGTATAGGTGCAACCTTCTGAAAACAAAAACGTGAGAGTCAACAAAGACAGGAGAAGCAAAAGAGTAGCAGATTCTCATTTCATAAAAAAGGTAATGCATTAAATGTAATGTAATGCAAGTAAATATAAAAAGGGTCATTTTAAATATTTTAATTTTTTGCATTAATTATTTAAAAATGTAGATATATATTGATAATTATAATAAATAAAGAAAGAAGAATTCGTTTCAAAATATTATTATGTTTGGGAGAAAATACGCATATGTTTCCACGAAAGTATACGGAGGTTTGGGGGAAACACGCGAATGCTTCCACGTAAGTATATGGATGTTTGGGATGAACCATGCATATGTTTCCACGTAAAAGCATACATATTTGTCAGTAAATATGCTAATGTTTGCATTTAAATACACCTGAGTTTGGGACTTGCAAACATATAAATGTTTGAAATGTGTTCCGAACAAATACATGGTTCCTGCAGAATATGTTTGGGAGAATATGTTACAGAGGACGTTTTTTTTTCAGCGTGTAGAAACCAGTTACCAGTTACCTGGAAATCCAAGGATTTTCATATAAGCACCACCGACTGCCACAACAAACAAAATGTAACCTAAATTTAATAGAACTCGGACCAACTGGATGATGTAAGCAGAGGTGAAGGAGGAAGGTCACCTGATTTAGTGACAGCGACACTATCGAATAATTCTGCATGGAAAAGCATCTCCAAAATCCGTTCGGAGCCAGTGTAATACTGTAGGTCCCAATCAGTGAGTGAAAACCGGAAAGCGCACAGCTCAGTGATTGTGCGAAGCTCTCCCCTGCCTCTTCATAGGACGTAATGGGAAAATATTTGCTTATATTTTTTCTGTTTAATTTGGTTTACCTGACTGACATTTCCGTACTGGTTGTATTTTAATTTTATGCTCAGAAGTGGAAATTTATTGGGTTTTTAAAATGTTAAGAAAAAGCTTCTCAAAATACCGTTCGGAACCAGTGTAAAACTGTAGGTCCCAATCAGTGAGTGTAAAACTAGAACGCGCACAGCTCACTGGTTGTGAGAAGCTCTCCCTAATCCCTTCATGGGTTGTAACGGGAAATCAGGCAACACTGAGTGATGTGATTGAATACTTTGTGCTTGTTTTCAAAACTCTAAGATCCTCTGGGATGCAATCATATCCTGTCTGTCTTTTGTATTTTACACATTGTGCTAATACGTACGTGAAGAGATTTTGAAAAGTGATAGCTGCACATTTTCAAGTGTAATTTTGTGTTCCAAAATCTCTCCGTATACCTTTAACCTCTTTGTTAGAATTTGTAAGGGGTAACTATATATACTCGTATTCCAAATTTAAAATCTTTTCAATTGTATTGCATGATTTTAGGCACCAGCTGGTTCTCAAAAGTATTGCATACTTTTAGATGATTTCTTAAACAAATAGAATTCTAAAACAATAGTTTAACAGTTTAAATTGTGTTAATAATTCAGCAAAAAAGCATTAAATTCATTGTACGAGTATTCCTTTAAATACAAACGAAACATGAAAACGATTACAAATTGTATCAAAGCGACAAATTGTATCAAAGTTAAATACAAATTCTTCTTAACATATAATATTTCAGAACACAGTTTTATTTTCATTTCACAGTCACAGTTTTATTCATATTTCAGAACACAACTTAATTGTTCCTGTAAAATGTTTATATATTCTGCATGTTTTGAAGCAGACACTACTCAAAAGATTGTGGGCCGATAAGGTTTCATTAAAGGAAGTGCTTCATTAAGTCAAGAAAAAGAAAATGCTACCCAGACCATAGATTTGACTATTGTTCCTTAACTACTAGTGTTTTATTGCAAATTCCTTTTGGCAATTTGTTGTTCAAGTTCATAGACTGACGTCTCCGAGTTTTGACGATTCTACTACACAACTTGTATTTCCATATGAATTTACGACTGTTGAGAGTAAATTACGCGCGTAAAACTAAAAAGGAAAAATACTATAGATAAAACACTTAAATTACAACTCCTACAAGAAGCACATATTTTCGCAACTTTTTTTCCTTTTTTTCTTTACACTCAAGAACAAATGATGATGATGTAGCAAACAAGTCCGTCTGTTTTTACCCAAACATCCATCCATTCGCCAGCCAGTTAGTCAATTTGTTATAATTCCACGTTCTTTTTTCACTCTTTGCAATTGCATGAAAAAAGGATCAAGTTTCATTAGTTTCCTTGTTGTACAAAAACTTTTACGCTAGATTGTTTCTTTTCCTGTTTGTTGTTAAATAAGGGTTAGACGATGCAACAACTTGTAGTGTTTAACACTTTTTGCGCTGCCTTCGGTAGTGCAGTGTTTGGCAGGACCACTTTCAGTTGCACCATCGGCGGCAGGAGCAACAATTAAGTGTTGATGTTTTGCAATCTTTTAGCTGCCACAGCTGCAACTTTATTAAGTAAAGTTTAATGGTTTGCGCGGAGAGCAGAAAAAACTTTTATTATCCTTTTTGTGTTATTTTTGTAGCGTGTAATTTGTTTTCCGCTTCCCAGTTTGTTGTTTCGGGTAATCCCTGCAATCTGTGTTGCAACAATTGGTTAAACTATTAGAAATGAAAATTCTATATAAGATTTAAGTTTTTTGTTCTCGCAAGCAATTAGTTTTTTTTATGATTCGAAAGCGGAATCGTGTTTAGATTTACTTTTCGCTGAAACTGATTGAGATTTGTGCTGATTTCTTTAGAGATTAAATGGATCCTTGAGGATTTAGAAGAAAACTAATTATAAATTTATTAAAATTGTATAAAAGGCCGGGATTAAACTTGACGAAAATGTTGTTGAAATTGTTAAACAAACTATATTCTTTTAAAGAACACTCGTTCTATTGGTCAACTTCATATATCCCAGAATATTTGAAATTTAAAATAGATCGTTCAAATGTTCTATGAAAATAATCCCTCTTAAATTTTATTGATGACATGTGATCACAAGAAGTTGCTCAGTAAAGGCTCGTTCACAATGATAGCAACAAATTCAACAGGCGTTCACAATGCAAGCAACAAATTTGTTCGAATAAGTTGGAAAAAACAGCTGACTGGCAACATTGTTTACATTATACAGCAGTATACATATTTGGGGATTGAAAACCATGGAGAATTGCAATACAAACGAAAAAGCAACCACTAAACAAATAGAAAAATTAAATGTGAGACACGGACCTCAGATTTGTACCACTACCCGGAGCAAAAAGTATGGTGTTTTCTTTAGAAAACTTTTCAAATTTTTCTATAGAAGAGTTTTAAAATGACAATGACAACTTTTCTATAGAAATGTTTTAAAATTTTTCTTTAGAAAAGTTTTAAAATTTTTCTATAGAAATGTTTCAAAATTTTTCTATAGAAAAATTGTTAAACTTTATAGAAATCTTTTAAAATTTTTCTATAGAATTGTTTTAAAATTATTCTATAGAAATTTTTGGAAATTTTTCTATAGAAATATTCTCAAATTTTTCTATAGAAAAGTTTTAAAATTTTTCTATAGAAATGTTTTAAATTTTTCTTTAGAAAAGTTTTAAAATTGTTCTATAGAAATGTTTTCAAATTTTTCTATAGAAATCTTCTCAAATTTTTCTATAGAAATATTCTCAAATTTTTCTATAGAAAAGTTTTAAAATTTTTCTATAGAAATATTTTCAAATTTTTCTTTAGAAATGTTTTCAAATTTTTCTATAGAAATGTTTAGAAACTTATGTTCCATAATATGTCATGGCCTTGGACAGTTTCGATAAACCTGAAAATGTCAGCTTTTTTCAAACTTTTTTCTTTTGTTTATTAATACAATTGGCGCGAACTGCACTTACTACAAACTACACATTTCACATTTGCATCAGCTGATTTGTTCGAAAGCCAGCGACAGTGTTGTATTCTTGGTAATAAAAAATTATAATTATATGTGAAATTATTGTTATTGACAGATTCTACAGATAATATTATTTATTAAAATGTTTGTTTTGATACAAAATGTTTACATTTTCATTCATACTTTCAAGTTTTAAAACAAAATTCGAAGTAGAGCGCCCCTAGCGGTCAGTAGAATAAACTGATTCGAACAAATTCCAATTTGAAGTAGAAGTAGAACCTACTTCAATGACAAATTTGAATTCCAATTTCACGAAAAACATGAGAGGGCATTATATGCAATACTGTGAGTGGGAACGAGAAGGCTTGAATTACAAATTCGTTGCTGCCATTGTGAACGCTACTTAAAGTATTTCTGCATGAGTTTTTAATTTTCTTCGGGAAATATCTGGAAGGAGTTAAATCTTTGAGCGTAGCTACAGTTTTATGTATTTTGGCGGTTTGACTATACCCAGTGTAATATTTTATATACACCCCTAAGCAAACACCTTAATTGTGTTGCACAGTGTAGTTACTCTCGCTCATAAAGTTAAAGAGCCACGTTATTCCAATAGACACTTGAAAGTCTTCAAGCTCTATTGCTGTTCACTCGGAAAATTTATCTAGGTTAGGAAAATTTATCTAGGTCCCAAATCATGCTCAGAGGACGGTGAAAAACGTGACCAGGAAGAATAGCAAGAAAAAGAATAAGCATCCACAAACAAGTTTGGAAATAAAAATGATGATCTACTGGGCGTGACTAGGTCTATAGGGAATTTGTTCCTAAAAATCAAAAAAAAAAGGTCCCATTGTTTCGAGTCACCAAAATTCCACGAAACATTTATGTATATCGGCACGAAGTGGCAACGAAGTTGGTTCAGTTTGATATTCACAAAATATTTTTTTAAATGCTTGTAAGTTTGCGTGCTTGTCCTCGTTAAAGTCCGTTCGGTTTATTTTGTACACTGAAAGAAAAAGCTTCATCAAATTTATGAATTCGTTCCTCAATTTGATGAAACAATTCCTCATTTTCCAACCTACAACACATTTCATTCAATTGATGAAGAAGATTTCATCAAACTTTCATCAATATTTTACGCTGATTCAACGACAATGCTACATCAAGTAGATGTAAGTTTTTCATCAGTTTTATGTAAGTTCGTCATCAAGATGAAGTACATTTTTCACCATTTTGATGTGAATTCTTCACCAATTTGCTGTACATCAATTTCATCAATTATTTATAAGGTTGTCATCAATTTGATGTAAGTCTGTCATCAATGTGGTGTGAATTTGCCATCATTTTTATGTAAATTGTTTGTTGATGAGTAGCCGAACTCTTTTGACTATTTTTCATCATAAAAATCCACAATAACAAAGTACGAGACCACATTAAAAATGGTCATAGCGTGGATAAAGTTTTCTGTCCATTGCACTATTATCTATTATATATTTATTTTAAATTTTCTAATTCTTTTTTTCTCTTTCTCTTTATTTTTCCAATACTACGTCCATATTTTGAATCGATCCCACTAATTATTTCCAACTTCCAATGATGAAGATTGATGTAAAAAATATCATCAATTCAACGACGCTAAAAAAGTTGAAGAAATCCACAATCTTCAAATTGAAGAATTTTTTCTTGAATTGATGAAATTTGACATCAATTCAATGACGAACAATTGATGAACACTTACCATCGATTTGATGTAAAGATTTTCTTTCAGTGTAGGGCAAGGTCTCTTTGGCAATGTCATTATTTCGATGTTAAATAAACCGCCGATATTTCTCCAGGCAATCAGAAAGGAAGACCTAAAAGTTAGGATACGCCCAGTTAGATATTTTAAAATCGTCCATTTACACGATCATGTTATGCAAAAAGAATCAATTCCATTCAATTACATTAAATGCAATTGAAATCCATTGAATTCTATTCAATTCCATTGAATTCCATTCATTTCCTTTTTTAGTTAATGTCTGAGAAGTTTATACTACAACCTTACAAGGTCAGGATCATTTTTTTTAGTAACAAATGGTTGGATTTTTGTTGGAGTAATAGGCAGTTCAGTTAAGCACACTCACTGGCATGACTAGTCTCGAACTCTATAACATGTTCAACACCAGATGCCTAACTAATGTGCCTAAATTGGTAGATCACCAATCGTTTATATACAAACTCTACTATGCAATTTACATATGCGAATTAGTATCGATCGAAGATTCCTAAGTCCCAACACACACAGAAAGGTCCATAATTCCGACACAAGAACAGAAAGCTGTCCCCCTCCATGTTCTTCTTTTTCTTTTCTCTTGCATTTCCGCAGTGGTGCTGAGTTTTAACCTACATCACAGTTGTATTTTTCTGTGAATATTTGATTCCTTTAAATTCCATTGAGTTTCACTAAATTCTGCTGAATTCCATTCAATATCTTTAAATTACACAAAATACCATGTAATTTTATTAAATTCCATGCAGTTCTTTTCAATTCAATTAAATTCCATTTAATTCTATTCCAATACACTCCATTCTATTACATTCATTTCCATTCCATTCATTGCCATTCGATTCCATTCCATTACATTCCATCACATTCCATTCCATTACATTACATTCCATCTAGAGTGTCCAAAACCGAAACCGAAAAAACGGGGAAACCGGTTAACCGGTTTTTTGCTATTAACCGTGTGACCGTTTTTAAAAAAAAAAGTAATTTTCGAACAAAGCGGAAACCGGTTATTTGACATCGATTAACCGGTTAATCGAATTTTACTTAAGTTGTGTTAATATCCTAAATAATAAATGATATGATTTTCGAATTTTAGTGAAATTTTGGAATTAAGAATCATGATTTCCATTTTGAAATATGATCTAAATGACACATTCAAACAAATTTTGATGTGTTAACACCTATAGGCACTGGTAGGGGAATCTATCAAAGTGAAGACATGCAAACAACACACAGCGTTAGCATCACATAGTACGTGGTTGTTGTACAATAGTAATCTCTGCCTTAAAATAAGTATGATGGTATTGATGTAGCGGCAGCGAACAAACAAGCAGGTCGTCATCGCCAAAGAGAATTTCATAGTACAGAGAACTCGTGAAACGAATTGTATGGCTCAAAAGTACTGGCGACTTCTAGCGAGTGCTTCCAAACGAATTACTCTCTTTTTGCCATAACTTGGTCTATTCATAATTTTGAAGTGAAACATTGATGCCTTTTGAAAGATTTATGCTTTTTGTATTGTTTTATGTAATAACATTTTCGAAATGGTGAATTTATATTGAAATATTCTATAAAGATAATAAGACTAGTTTATGCTCTTTTACTCAGACTCTCTACATGAGAGCGGAAAAAAGTGCAATAAGTTCTCTATACAATTCAATACTTTTTGTCGTCACTCTGTTTATGACACAACAAAATCAATTATATCAGTGAGCAAAATATTGCGTTTTATTCAGCTGTATTCCAGCCTTCAAACAAGCACGTCGTCATCGCTCTGTTTATGACAAAACAATCACAATTATTCCAGTGACCTAAATATTGTTTTATTTATTTTAACAATATTACATCTAACGTTAAAGCAGAAACAATTTTTTTCCAATGTAACATTTACTAATGTGTTCATAGAAATCGAACAGGTACCGTGTAACAAAAAGGTGTTAACACATCGTCCATGAGTTCGAACACTCATTGATTTTGTTTCAAAATGATTTTATGATTTGAATTAGAATTAATTAAAAATTAATTAAGAATTAATTAGCTTTTCAAATATTTTTTTAATCAAATTTCAAAATTAAAATTGTTTGATAACTAAGGGCGAGTTTTAAACTCGTCATTTAAAAGCTTAATTTAAAAGCTCCCATAAAATGTTCATACTAAAAGACATTTAAATGGCAAACATCGGGCATGTAAAGTATATTTAAATGGAGAATTTTCAACTGTAAAACCGGCCATATATGTTTTAAACTTAAAAAGATTTTCAGGCACGAACATCTTTATCAAATTTGAGTGTGATTTTCGATTTTGAATCAGTTTAATGCGAATTTGAATAAATCTTTTAAATTTTATATTAAATACGCATTCCAAATTGGAATATTATATATATACTTTTTAAAATAATTATTAATTAAAAATTTAATTTTAATTTCATTATTTTTTTCATATAATTTTTAATTAATAATTGTGTTTATATTCCCGGCGATACTAACCAATGGTTAGCGAAATATTGAAGAGTAGAATATTTTAAAATACACCTAACGCTCGAAAATTTAAATTTTAAATATATAGTTTTTTTTAATGTTAAAACGTAATTAATTAAATAGTACATTTGTGAAATTTAGACTTTTCAACACGAATAAGTACAGAAATGATCGTTAAACAAATGTGTTGTAAGTTCTACATTTGTATTTTAATTTAAAGAATAAAAGAATAAAAGACTGAAAACAGGTTTCTTGAAAAACTGATTTTTCGAACAAACTAAAAACCGGTTTCTTGAAAAATTGATTTTTCGAACAAACCGAAAATCGGTTTCTAAAAAATGACGGTTTTTTGGACACTCTAATTCCATCACATTACATTACATCACATTGGCGTCACGAAATAACCCCCAATGATATAAACCCCAAACTCGAAAATGAAATAATCCCCAAAAAAACTGGAAAAACCAATTTGGGGATAATTTCCTAATTTTCAGGAGTTATTTCATTTTTAATATGGGGATTATTTCCTAATGAAATAACCCCCAAATGAAAAAAGGCCCAATTTTTTTTTTGGATAGTTTCATTGTGATTTTGGTCTTGGGGGTTACTTTATGCTATTTGGGGTTTATTTCATTTCCGCAAGAAATTACCCTTTTTACAATAATGAATTTCTCTCAATTATCGCAATAATATTATAATTAATAATAACTATTTTGGGGTTTATTTCATTTAATTGGGGCTTACTTCATTGGGGAATATTTCTTTTCTATTTCGGGGGTTTAAATTTAAAGCCCCAGCGCCTTAAAGGCTTTGTTGTGGCGCCCATCACATTACATTAGATTAGACTAGATTACATTATATTACATTGCATTCAATTCAACTCAATTCTTAATTCAATTCAGTCCAATTTAACTCACTTCAATTCAATTCAGTTCCATTCAATTCAATTCAAGTCAAGTCAATGGAATGCAATTCAATTTTATTTAATTCAGCTCAATTCAATTCAATTCAATTCGGATTTCATTGAATTCAATTCAATTCAATTAAATTTAATGAAAGTCAATTCAATTCACTTGAATTCAATGCAGTTCAATTCAATTCAATTCAAATCAATTCAATTCAACTCTATTCAATTCAATTCTATTTAATTTATGTAAATTCAAGTAAATTCAATTTTTTTTGTTTTAATTCAATTCGATTCAATTCAATTTAAGACAATTCAATTCAATGCAATTCAACTAAATTCAATTCAGTTCAATTCCAGTTAATTCAATTCAATTCAATTCAATTCAATTCAATTCAATTCAATTCAGTTCAATTCAATTCAATTCAATTCAATTCAATTCAATTCAATACAATTCAATTCAATTCAATTCAATTAAATTCAACTCAATTCACTTCAATGCCATTCAATTCAATTCGATTCAATTCAATGCAATTCAATTCGATGCAATTCAATTCCATCCAATTCAGTTCAGGTCAGGTCAGGTCAGGTCAGGTCAGGTCAGGTCAGGTCAGGTCAGGTCAGGTCAGGTCAGGTCAGGTCAGGTCAGGTCAGGTCAGGTCAGGTCAGGTCAGGTCAGGTCAGGTCAGTTCAGTTCAGTTCTCGTCAATTCAATTCAAATCAATTTCATTCCATTTCGTTCAATTCAAGTCAATTCAATTAAATTCAATTCAATTCAATTCAATTCAATTCAATTCAATTCAATTCAATTCAATTCAATTCAATTCAATTCAATTCAATTCAATTCAATTCAATTCAATTCAATTTAATTTAATTTAATTTAATTCAATTCAATTCAATTCAATTCAATTCAATTCAATGCAATTCAATTCAATTCAATTCTATTCTATTCAATTCAATTCAATTCCATTCAATTCAATTCAATTCAATTCCATTCAATTCAATTCAATTCAATTCAATTCAATTCCATTCAATTCAAAAAAGCGAAGGAATTACATATTTTGTTTTATGAATGAATGGTTTCCCATTACATCCCACTGAGGGTATTAGGGAGAGCTTCTCAGACCCAGTGAGCTGTGTGCTTTCTAGTTGTAATACTCACTTGTTTTATACAAAATGAAAACTCCGAAAGTAATCGTTTGTAGTCGGTGAAACTTATAATTGTCATAAGTTATATATAAAAGCTAAGTTCCGCATTAAATCCCTTCAAGGGATAGAGGAGAGAATGTCGAAATCAGTGAGTTGTGCGGATTGTAAACTTTATAAACAGCGCCTACTGTTCTGCACCCAGTTCAAATCGTTATGTATTTGGAAAGGATAAAGATGTTGAACCAATACGATTTTGTGAGGGCGTAAGTGGAGATCTTACTTCAAAATCTGATGAAGCGTAACACGCGGTATACCCAACAACATCATCGTCGGGTTGATTTGTAACAGCTATTTACAAAACTGTCATTAACAAACTTCGAATGTTTTCTGCCGATCGTCCAGGAGAAGATCTGCCCGCGCCGCATGTCTCCAACATATTGCTCAAATATAGCCACCACCCCACGAATAGTGTGAGTACACCGCTTGCTTAGATTATCGTTTAGTTTGTACGAAGCGCTTAGTGAAGACTTAGCGACATGACATGATTAATATGGCTTATCGCCAAATAGCCGCTTTCTTTGCAACTCAGTGAGCGATTATACTTGCTTGTAACCAAAACACGGCTATTGTAATATGGCTGCCTTTTTTCTCGAAAAGTGGCAAAAGTGTTGCATACAATTTACAACTTACTCTGAGACCTTAAGGAGTGCAATATATAGAGGTTTAAAGCTTTAAATATAAGTTTTTTTGATTCGTGCCGTTTTTCTTCCGGATCATCGATATGGTTTCAGCAAGATGGTGCAATGTCACACACCGCTCGTGGTTTGGTATTAATGGGTAACCTAAAACACTACCCAACAAACAAACTACATTTTTCAACAGACTTATTAGTGATTTTACATTGCATGTCCTATCTAAATCAAAATCTCGGTAGCTCTCTGTAAGAGATACATTTCTCTTATTACAGACCACGACGGTTTACTTTCTTACATTAAACGTAACGCAAAAAAACAAAAAATAGAAAAATACTGGCACGATGCTTAAGCTTTAGCGATATGAATAGAATTTTAGGATTTTATAAGGATTTTCCACACACGAACGCACTCCTGCCGACTGACACGACAGCAACAGCGACAGGCTACACAGCACCAAAGCAAAAGCCTTGCCACAACTTTCGAAGAATTTGAAGCAGCAGCAACTGTGAATGGGTGCATTCACCTCCAAACCCCCTGCTGGGCCAGGGATATTCATTCACTAGGATATTGCAAATCCTTCGTATGTCTCTGTGGGTTTAGATGCGCTAGAAGAAACACCGTGATGTCTATACGTTGAAAAGACTGACAGTCAATATTTTTTAAATATTTTTTGCTGAAATATACAGAATTTTATTTTCTCCTCTCCTCCCAGGGGCTCCTTGGCCTGGTGAATTTTCAAAATGACACACAATATACATAAACGTTTGATTATAGGACTGACACTTAGGTTGGCGTTTTATTTTTCCACCTTATTCTTCTTCTTCTGTTTCATCTTCATCGCATGCAGGATTTCATTCAAAACGAAAATGTGTTTCTGCAAATGAAATGTGGTAAAGAAACGTTTCAGATCTGATATTGACATAATGGGAATAAATTCCCTTCAAACACACGCACACATACATTACTTGGAAATAGCGCAGCAGTTTCTTTTGACAACATGCCCGCCACCGCTTCCGCCGTCATCGACACGATTATGTTTGACGTCTGAACGGCAAAAGCAATTCCTTAAATTGACATAACCAGACGGGAAAGATACTAAACTGAATAAGTTAGTGAGCTGAGTAAAGCTTTTGAAAGCAACACATTTCGAGCAAGTAGTTGTGTTATGGCTGAGATACACTCGAAGAAAAATCATAAGAAAAGGGATAAAATTAAAAAGGAAATGTAGTTTCATATGAAACCATACACGCTGAAAAAAAGGTCCCAGCGACATATTGCAGGAACCATTTCATGAACTGAAGATCTGGTGCTTTTCTGTTTCGTTATTGTCTGCCCGTTTTTGTTTTTAGCGCTTTTCAACAAACAAAGCCATTTGGGTCTCAAAAACATATATTATAGCCTATTAATTATTGTGTCTCCAACATGTAATATTGACCAGCAAACACAATGTGTTTCGAAACAAGTATACTATATTTGTGACAAGCTACAAGCTTGCTATCTATATTGGCATCCAAACAACAAAAACAAAAATAGATTTTTCAGGGTGTATATAGTCGTATTTACTAGGTCATTTACAGACATGAACCTAAGATGTCACACCTTTCAAGCTATCTCTGACGTTTCCACTAATCTTTTGGTTAGGCATAGACTGATTAGATTGTAACAGCTTTCTGCAGCGTCGACTTGCATGTTTACCTGGACTTAAAAGATATGGTTTCCTGTCACTCATTTCCTGAAGGGATTAGGAAGAGCTTCTCACAAACCAGTGAAATGTGCACTTTATATTTTTTTCACTCACTGACTGGGACCTACAGTTTTACACCGGTTCCGAACGGTATTTTGAGAAGCTTTTTCATGGCTAAATACTCGATAGTGTCACCGTCACTAAGCAAGGTGACCGCCCGTGAAATAGATTTAAGGGCTCAACGAAATGTGGCCCCAGTGAAAAATTACCCCAAACCCAGAATGAAAAATTAACCCTATATTTTGTACTACCTACAACAACAAAGTTTGGGCCTTTTACTTACTTGTTGTTGTAGGTAGTACAAAATATTGGGGTCAGTTTTTATTTTGGGTTTGGGGTAATTTTTCACTGGGGCCACATTTCATGGAGCCAGATTTAAGGTGGTCAGAGCAGAGATCGAACCCACATGCTCATGGACAAGAGCCGCGGATACCATCATTGCACCACAGACGGCCACAACTTACCCAGTTAAATATTCGGTTTCAAAGAACCAGTTGTGATAAATCTTATACTGTAATAAAACCTGTTCTATGCTGTATTATATTTTTCGAGTTTGTTCCAAAACCAAAGGTAGTTTACGCAAAAGCGTAACATATGTCAGTTGGTACGATGATAGCATGTTCGACTTAAAAACTAGAGATAATAGGGGTCTCGGGTTGGAACCCCAGCAGAGTTGAATAAAATATTTTTTTACATTTTTTTATTGTTTTTTTTTTTTGCTGTCGTTTTTATTTTTTTATAAATTAAAATTGATTGTATTATTTTAAATATATTAAAAAAGGTTGCAAAAGTTTTGATTATACTGATAGTTTCTTTCAGCGACATCTACATTTAAATGGGAAGAATATTTATGAATTTAAATTTATCCGACTGAAGAAATTCTATACTTTATATACATTATTATTTCGCCGATTACCAAAATTCCCCCGATCAAGACTCGAACCCACAAGCAGAGAAAACCAGCCACTGTCACATTATGCAGGAACCCATCTATATGTTTGGAACATCCACATACTTACGCGCTAGCATTGTTTCCATGAATGGAAGATCTGCTGCTTTGTTGATTCTTTATTGTCTGTCGCGTTTTTGTTTCCACCAGATTTCAACAAACAACGCCATATTTGAGACACAAAAACATATATTATAACATATTAATCATTGTGTCTCCAACATGAAATAATGAATAGCAAACACTATGTGTTTGGGCACAAGTATACTATATTTGCGTCACAAACGTTCAATTTGCATCCAAACAACAAAAGATTTTTCAGCTCGCAGGTGCAGTGATTTGAAGCCATTATGGGCGGCACTAACAGCATTAGAGTTTGTTAGCTCCCTTGTCTAGGAATCGACAAGATAAAATATGCAAACCAGCTCGCAAGTTAGGAACCGACAGGTTAACCCTTAGCTCCAGGCTCAAGAGCAAATTTGAGAACCGACTCGTGAGCCGAGTGCGTCCAGATTCAGTTGCATTCCAGCAATTTAAAACAGATTATCTTATGTCTCTAAAAGATGTAGAAACATGGCGATTGCACGCCGGGACTCCACAAGTTGATATGTAGGAGGTGGTTCTCCAGCCGGGAGCCAAAGATCAACATGTCGGCACCCGGCTCTCGCGGACGAATCAATGCGAACCCTGTTAGTGACACACTCTTCTCAGAAAGAGCATATCAGCTGCTGGTGTTTTCATTGACAGATGCATTTTCTGCTCCACGGATCCAGTAATGGAATGGAAGTCGTTACAGAGGAAGTAGTTCTGCAACATATGATGCTGGCAGCAAGTTGTGGAACAATGTAGGCGGGTACTTTCTCAGCGGATTAACACTTTTCATGATTACTTCGTGAATTTTGGAGAAGCTTGAAAATACTTGAAGATGGTTTGTAAATTGATACGAATTTATCCAAATTTATCGAAAAATGCTATAACTTTTGAAAATGGTGGTAACTGTGAGTTTTGTTTTGATATTTGTGACGTTAACAGATACAGAACACATGGAACATCTTACTGTTCAAGAACGCGGAATACTCATTAGTATTTTTTCCCGAATGATTCGACAGTGATTTTGGAGCAACGTGTATTTCAGCGCAGATTCCCCAGTCGTCATATCCCAGCTGGCGAAACACTAAAGTGTTTAGCCGCTCGGCTCGAAGAGACTGGAAAATTCCCGGGGAAAATATACCAGAGGACGTCCCACGCAATCTGTCATTGCACGTTCGTTGTCTTTTTGTCAAAGAATTGAAGATGTTTGCTTACAAAGTGCAGGCAGTCTATCAGCTTCTGCCCGCCTACCGTCAATCGCTACTAAACTACGCTCACATTGTCCTTAACCTCAACGACACAGTGTACGATGTTCGGTCGAAATTTATTGTGAGCGACAAGGCTCAGGTTCACCTGAATTTGTGCTTCTGCGGCAGTGAGAATCCACGATCATTCACAAAGAAGTAGGTGCCACCAGGCCTTCAATTTTCGAGGACGGTGATTACAGTGATTGGTAAGCGACACAGAACCACGATAAACGAGGTTTTATTACCGCAAATTGGAGGGACTGCCGAATTGGAGGGCATGTGTTTCCAACATGACGATGCACAAAATAGAAAAATTTGGTACACGCTAAAAATAATCCACATTTGGGTCACAAATACATATTTTATAGCCTATTAATCATGGTGTCAAAAACATGTTATATTGAATAGAATAGAATACAATGTGTTTGGATACAAGTATACTATATTTGCGATAAGCTACAAGAACATTATATTTGCATCCAAACAACAACAAAAAGACACATTTTCAGCATGTACGCATTGGAACTATATTTATCTAGCTCATGTACTGACCGCAAGTGCAACCCTTGTATACGAGTACATAGTTTCAATCGACGTTCCTATCATTTCTTCGCAACGTTGATCTCATTTACTGACGGCGACACTACCGAGTATTGGCATAAAAAAGGATCTCAGTGCATAACCGTTCGTACACGGTATAAAACTGTAGGTGCCAATCAGTGCGTCTGCTAATTAGAAATCGCAGATCTCACTTATTGTGAGAGGGGTGGGAAACTAAGTCTTCTTGTCCGTCATGGGATGGGATTGGAAATCAAGGTTTTTTTCTTGTTTTAACTATGAACTTGTATTCTATTTTTTTAACTGCACAATTTTCAATTGAAATTCAAAAAAAATTTGCAATTTAAATTAGAAAAAATGAATTGAATTGAATTGAATTGAAAAATACAATAATTGATATTTAAAAATTGGTTTTGAAATGTAAGAGACAGCAATTGAAAAGACGCAATTAGAAATTCAAAATGTGTCAGTTCAAATTCGAATAACAAGTCTTTGACGACCACAGTCAAGTATCTTTGCGCTAGGGTTTTTGACACCTATAATTGTTCAGGTAGGAGATAGAACAAAAGTATTTATGGGTAATTTATAAAAGATCGTAGGGGCAACAATAGCATAGTAGGTATCAGTTCTCTAACTGATTCGATTTGAACCCTATGAGCCGTCAAACTTGGTCAATTAGTGGCCTTACTTCGAAGGGATGCAACGGGCGGCGTAACTATAACGCGGTCCTAGATCAAGAAAATAATATAAAATATTTAATCGTTTCGGAAAAAAATGTGTGGTTGTCAAAGGGTTAATCGATTTTATGCTTTACGTATTTAAATTTAACTTAATGTGTTTTAAATTTCAATTGACGTCTTTTAAATTCTAATTTTTAAATTTTAATTGATCTTTTAAAATGCAATCCATGTCTTTTAAACGCAATTGACATGTTTAAAATTGCAATTGAAGTCTTTATTTTCTATTGATATGATTTAAATTTCAATTGATGTCTTTTAAAATTCAATTGGAGTTTTTTAAATTTCAATTGATGCATTTCAAACTTAAATTGATGTGTTTTAAATATAAATTAAAATTTTTAAATTTCAGTTGATGTATATTAAATTTCAAATGATGTGTAGATATTATGTATTAATTGACGTCTTTTAAATTCCAATTTTAAATTTCAATTGATGTCTTTTAAAATTCAATCGACGAAATCAATGATGATCGTAATTGATGTTTAAAATTGCAATTAATGCACGCTGAAAAATCTGTCTTATTTTGTTGTTTCGACACAAATATAACGTGATTGTAGTTTGTCGCCATTATACTATACTTGCGCCCAACCACATTGTGTTTGCTATTCAATATAACATGTTTGAGACACAACGATTAATATGCTATAATATATGTTTCTGAGAACCAAATGTGGTTTTGTTTGTTGAAAACCCCTAAAAAACAAAAAGGCAGCAGATCTTCAATTTATGAAAACAATGCTTGCAAACATGTACATGTTTCGTGCAATATGTTGCTGGGACCGTTATTTTTGAGCATGAGTCTTAATTTTATATTGCGTGTTTCACGCTGACAAAGGGAGTAATTTCGGGTAATGATCTTGGAAAAGGTTAGCACGAATTCAAATGGATTTGTACAACTTTTAATAAATATGGGTGGATGGAGAAGAGACGGATCCAAATTTGAAGTAAACCTTAGATACATGACGATAAGTCGGAAGATCACATAACTTGATCCTACTGATAACAAAGTAAAATATGAGAGGCAGTCATAATTGAACGCTTTCAATTTACTATGACCTCTAAAAAAATACCTCTGTAAAAAATTGTCTCAAACACATTCTGCAGGAACCAAGTATATGTTTGGAACACACTCCAAATATTCATATGTTTGCAAGCTCTAAACTCACTTATATTTATATGCAAACATAAGCATATTTACTTGCAAAGATGCATACTTTTACGTAGAACCATATGCGTGTTTCATGCCAAACAGCCATATAGTTACATCAAACCATCCGCGTGTCTCCTTTCAAACGAACGATTGGCGACTGATTGCATGAAAATTAAACGCAACAGATCGCATTGAGGAATGTTTATAAAACACGGGCTGAAACAATAATACATAAATACAGTTATACACTGGCAATAACAGTAACTAATGCTGAGAACAATCTCTCTTTGTCCCTCTTTTATTATTTTGATCTCGTCGGAGCATAGTGACAAAAAAAGTAAACAGTGAACAAAAAACACACCTGTATTTGTATGACAAACAAACCTGTATTTGGATCACAAACACATATATTATAACATATTAATCATTGTGTCTTCAATGTATAATGTTGAATAACAAACACAGTGTGTTTGGACACAAATATAGTGTATTTGATACAAGCTCCAAACACAAGATATATTGGCATCCAAACAAGAAATAAAATTATTTCGCGTGCGCTCATCATCGCCCATAGACGGGATAGACTCAAGATATCCCCATTGACTGACAAAAAACAGGGTAATTTTCCTAACACTGCTCTACTTACTCCTAACAAGTATTGGAATTACAGGCTTCATAAAAACATAAAAAAAATTTGTTTTAAAATACTTTTTGTTACAGCAACCAAGCAAAAGCAAGAGCATGTACAAAAATGAGAAAGGAAATCATTTGCTTCATTTAACTGGACAGTTGGTTTTTTCTGAAGCAGTCTAACGAAGCAATAGCTTTACACAGAATTGCTGTTGCTCCAAGCAGTCAGCTTTGTTTCATTGATTTACTTTCCTTCATTACTGTGTAGTTTTCGCAGCCGAATACAGCTCTGAAGCAAAGTTTGGAAAAAGTGCCTGTTCTTGAAAGCATCATATTTTTCATTAAATCATCTTCCGATTAGATTTAATTTTAATTTTTTTTATTTTATTTTAAATAGTTTTCTAATTGTTTTCGGTTTAATCACGTTGCATTCATTTTAAACTATTACCATCAACGATTTTAACTAAACTGAATGACAGAAACAGCCAGCGACAGCAACGAAGTTAGCGTCTAGTGATTTCATGCACAGCCACTTTTTTCAAACTTTGCTTCAATGCTGCATTAGGCTGCGAAAACAACAGAGTAATGAAGATAAACAACAACAATGAAAAAATAAACAAAGCTGACTGCTTGGGGTAACAGCAATTCTGTGTAAAAGTTAGTTAGACTTCGACAGCAAAAAGTACACAATAAAGAAGATAAGCAAATGGAAAGTAAGTACAAACTACAACTGACTGCCTGCGGCAACATCAAAAACATTTTCTTCTCTTGACTGCGTCAGCAAACCCCATCTCGTATTTTCTGCTTGATTCTGCTGATTTCTTATCCTTAGCTAAACAATTACAAATGCATTGAAAATAGTCAAGCAATTTCAAACACTGCTCATTTACAAATTTGCTCTCTACACATTTACAAATACTGCTCTCTACACTGCTACAGTAAATCCTTTGTCATCCACTGTATTCACTAACATTTCACGTCGAGTGCATTGCAACATGATTTCTTGGGAAATTCTTCTGTGCATCCAAAAGATTTAGACGCATCATAAAGCTTATGGTGGCATACAATCATTAAATGCGTTGACGTTTGCAACATTTGTAGCTCAAAAAGAGTCTGAAGCTGCTGTTGCAGGATTTGAAGACTGGCGATTACTATTACTACTTTAGACGTCTCGGTTGTCATCATAATCATCAACTTTTCAGCTTTACGAGCATTTCGTTTTTTGCAGTTTCATAACAACATTCCCATAATTGTCGAAAGAGAAAAAATGCATAAAATTCGTATAGAACATTTTGAATGTCCTTTTTTGTTGCACGCAAAAGTTTGAATTATTTTTTTAAATACATGAAATGTGATATGTAAACATTGTTTTCTTTCAAATTGTATTTAATTCAATGAGATTGCAGGGGCATATGGATATTTTGTATTTTTTATACACACGATCTTAAATTAATTTAAAAAAAAACAAAAAAAAACCTGAAAGAAATTAAAAATCTTCTAATAGCAACAATGCAGACTGAATAATTTAGAAAGTAAAATAAATATATTTTATGAAAATATCAGAAAAATTCAAAACTATTTTCAATTTATGTTTAATAAATTCTATAAATGTTCCTTTTGTCGATAACTTTAGTTCTTTTGTTCACAAAACCACTGCATAGTTACAAAATTATAAAATCACAACAAGCGTTGCATACTTCCAGGTGTAACACACAAACTCATTATTTCTAGCAAAACATTTAATTTCGTGGTAATTTTTTTTCATTTTTTCTTACCTCAAATGCATTTCATTAAAGCAACTCTGAACCAATTACATGATCTGAAATTTTCTCAGTCATCCATTTTCTGTCGAACAAATGACAAACGCCAAAAAGTATGCAAAACTTTTGCACAGAAGGCATTTACAATGGCCACAAGACGTCGCTACATCGAAAATGTCAATCACTAAAGCGAAAAGTGTTTCTTAAGTTTAAACGAAGCACAAACGTCTTTACATATTGTTATCTAGCACAGCAGTGTCTGGTGTAGCTGTGAATGGCGCAGTGGAAAAATGTCAAATTACTCTGAAAGTGCACGAAAGAATAAGAATGTCAAGAAAACAGAAGCAGCATTAACTGAACTTATGAATACACCAACAACGCTGGAATACCAATTTGGAGAATAGTGTTCGAAACTAACAATATACATTTTGGGAAGATTTCCGAATTTCCGTTGTCTCTTTTGATTTGATTTTAGAAATGGGAAAAAAGTGTAAATATGGTAGAAAACTGTCGTTACATTTTCTTTTTTTGTTTGGTTCATTTTGACAAAAAAAAACAAAAGAAAACAAAATTAAATGACACCCAAAACGAATAAACACGCTTAGGTAAGCAAATATCCTGCATTTATACGGATTTACATGCAAAATATTTAGTTGTTTTTTTTTTACAATTATAGAACAGAACAGAAATTTACATTTTAATGTTATTGAAAAAATCGAATTGCCAGTAAATTCAATGAAGTGAGTGAAAATGTGAGAAGTAGTCGGAGTAAAAGAAACTTTGAAATTGTACCTGCTAAGGAAGAGAAGGCTGTTGCTGTATGAGACAAGAGATAATTTTAAAACCATAAAGACTTTAAAAAAATCAATAGCAGACAAAAAGTTTAGAACACACAAAATATATAGTGCCTAAAACGGTGTTCAAAAAACGACAAGTATGCAACATATTTTGAATATTATTGCAAATAGTTAAGCCGGTTATAGCTACATACAAAGCTTTATACTTAGACCACTGTATTGTGTCAGATATAGACCCTGTTTGATTATGAGGGCAATTTTTAGTCTTGCCAAGTGCAATCTGGCAACACCATTAATAAACGTTACAGTTTTTAGCTTAACGGTCGTTATAACGTGTTGATGTGCGAGCATTGTTTATGATTTTTTCCAGTGGCTCGCAAAATGCAACTAAGTCAAAAAATTGAATTAACTTGTGAACATTTTCGTGCGATAATTATTCACAACTTTCGGTGTGGGTTATTAAGAAAACTGGTAAAACAAATAAATGGTTTCCCATTACCGTGAGACCTACAGTTTTACACCTATTCCGAACGGTATTTTGCGAAGCCCTTTCATGGCTAAAGACTCGATAGGGTCGCCGTCACTATGCAAAGTGACCGCCTCCGTACGAAATGTAAGGCGGTCAGAGTAGGGATCGAACCCAGGATCTCATGAAAAGGATGCGCGCATACTAGCCACCTTAAACTGGTATAATGAATTTAATTAGGGCCTGTAACAGTATGCAGGAACCATGTATATGTTTGGAACATCCATATAAACACTACAAAATCTGTCTTATATTCTTGTTTGGTTTGGAAACAATGATTATTTTTTTATGAAATATTATGTGTTGATGATCCAAATATAGGCTAGTTTGTGAAACAATTTCATCTATGTTTGGTGCACTGTTTACTTCAGTTTTTTGTCACTATGCTCTGTTGAAAGCAAAATAATAAAAGAGGCACAAAGAGAGATTGTTGTCAGCCTAAGTTAATGTGATTGCAAATGCACACGCTGAAAAATTTGTCTTTTTTGGTTGTTTGGATGCAAATATAACATGTTTGTAGCTTGTCGCAAATATAGTATACTTGTGTCCAAACACATTGTTGTTGCTCTTCAATATAACATGTTTAGAACACAATGAGTAATGGGTTAAAAAAAATATAAAGTAAATGGTGCTCCATAACATCCCGTGAATGGATTGGGGACAGCTTCTCACAACCAGTGAAATGTGCGCTTTTTAGTTTTACACTCACTGATTGACACCCACAGTTTTAATCCGGTTCCGAACGGTATTTTGAGAAACTTTTTCATGGCTCAGTATTCGGTAGTGTCGCCATCAGGGATCGAACCCACGTGCTCACATACAGGAGCAGCGCAAACTAACCATTGCACAACCGACGGGCACCATTATTGGGTTATAATATATGTATCTGTGAACCAAATGTGTCTTAGTTTGTTGGAAACTGCTGAAAACAAAAACGTGAAGACAATAAAGAAACAAAAAGCTGCAGCTCTTCTATTCACGAAAACAATGCTTGCAAACATGTACATGGTGCCTTCAATATGTTGCGGGGCCGTTATTTTTCAGCATGTAAGACTGTATTTTAACATTATTATTTCGGTCAGTGAATCACAGGGTTCGTATTTCGTGGTAATGGGTTACCCTGGGTTACCCATCATTATTGCCGAGGAGAATGGGTAGCGATCGTTTACCCATTACCCACAGAGTATGGGGAAACTAATGGGTAGCTACCCACGAAAATGGGGAATTACTCATTACCCTCAGGGAAATGGCGAAAATAATGCGTAGCTACCCACGACGATGGGTAATGGGTTACCCAGGGTAACCCATCCCCATTTTTGATCGAAAATATGAAAAAATTAGTAAAAATCTCTATATCTCGGAAACGGAGCGTCCAATTGAAAAAATAACCAATTTTTGAGAGTTTCTAAGGAGTTTTCATAAAGTGGTCCAATTCGTATGGAAGATTTTTTTTTTTTCGAAAAATCGTCAAAATAAGAAAACCGCTAAAATAAAAAAGGGGTTTTAACTCGAAAACGGTGCGTCCAATCGAAAATATAAAACAAATTTTACCTACATAGGAGTGTTGAACCAATGGGCGTCTCTAATATGGCATCACTTTTTTAAAAAATTTTAAACAAAAAATCGCTAAAACGCCCTTATGTTTACATCTCGGAAACGGAGCGTCCAATCGAAACAATAATCAATTTTTGCCAGTTTCTAAGGGGTTTTCATAGAGTGGTCCAATTCGTATCGAAGAATTTTTTTTTTTTCGAAAAATCGCCAGAATAAGAATATCCCTAAAATAACTCGAAAAAAAAGTGATGCTATATTGGAGACACCCATTGGTTAAAGCCTCCTGTAGAGGTAAGATTTTCATTATTATTTATTATTTACTTTTATTTATTTATTATTTTGAGGGTAATGGGTAATCGTGATGGGTAATTCCCCATTTCCGTGGGTGGCTACCCATTATTTTCCCCATACCCTGTGGGTAATGGGTAAACGTTCATTACACATTCCCACGACTATGTGTATGGGTTACACATGGGGTGGGGGGGGGGTAAATACGAACTCTGGTGAATCATAAATATTCCTGAATGCGTGGGTAAATGAAGTGAGTGTTCTTATGTTGACTAATCTGTTTGGGAGGAAACACAGGGATGCTTACATGCGGGAGACACAATGATTAATATGATATAATATATATTTTTGTGACCCAAATGTGGCTTTGTTTGTTGAAAACTGATGAAAGCAAAGACGTCACAGACAAAGAAGAAACAAAAAAACTGCCCATCTTCAATTCATGAAAACAATGTTTGTACGTAAGTATATAAAGGGTTTTTCATCAGAGAGGCTACAAAAGTAAATCGATAGGGACAGCAAACGACGCCATATTTTTTCCCGCTCTTTTGACATTTCTCTTCAGTAAGGTTTGCCATTTCATCATGGAAAGATATACGAGCCAACAACGAGTCGAAATTATTAAAATTTACTACCGAAATTTGGAGTCAGTTTCCTCAACTTTAAGAGAGCTACGTCCAATTTATGATGAGGCTCATTTCTGGCTGAATGGCTTCATCAATAAGCAAAATATGCGTTATTGGTCAGACAGCAATCCACACGTAATCCATGAGTCATCATTGCATCCCGAAAAAATTACGGTTTGGTGCGGTTTATGGGCCGGCGGCGTCATTGGGCCGTACTTCATCCGTGATGATCAAGACCGGCACATTACTGTGAATGCGAATCGCTACCGTTCAATGATAAACGAATATTTTTGGCCCCAATTGGATAATAAGGACTTGGAGGACATGTGGTTCCAACAGGACGGCGCCACAAGCCACACAGCGAATGCCACAATCAATTTATTGGAAACCAAGTTTGGTGAACGTGTTATCTCACGAAATGGCCCAGTCGATTGGCCGCCTTGGTCGTGCGATTTGACGCCGTTAGATTATTTCCTGTGGGGCTACGTCAAGTCTATGGTCTATGCCAACAAGCCAGCGACTTTTGATGAACTTCGTACGAATATCGAACGTGAAATTGCAGCAGTATCGGCCGATTTATGCTTGAAAACCGTCGAAAAGTTTGTTCAGCGTCTGGACTTCTGCAAGCGTGCCCGTGGTGGCCATGCAAACGAAATCGAGTTCCATACATATTGGTATCGAACGTACTTTCACAGGAATAAAGAATTTCATTGGTATCTAAAACCGGTTTTGTTTTATTTAAAAAAAAACTTTTGTAGCGCTCTTATTGAAAAACCCGTTATATACAAGGTTCCTGCATAATGTGACAGGGGCCGTTTTTTGACAGCGTGCACCTTCTTAGTATGGAAGTGCTGACCGGTCCCTACCTGAAAGTGCTGGTCATACATATAACACAATGGTTTCCCGTTACATTCCATGAAGAGCTTAGGGAGAGCCACTCACAAACCAGTGAGCTGTGCGCGTTCTAGTTTTTACACCCACTGAATGGGGCCTACAGTTTTGCACCGGTGCAGAACGGTATTTTGAGAAGTTTTTTCATGGTTAAATGCTCGATAGTGTCGATGTCACTAAGTGAGGTGACAGCCGTCGAAAGAAATTTAAGGTGGTCAGCGCAGGGAACGAACCCACGTTCTCATGCACAAGAGCCGCACACAGTACCATTGCACCACCGACGGCCATACATATAAGTATACTTATGGGAATACTTGACACACTTTATGACCGGTAGCAGCTCTTGTCTCGTTAAACAGTAGTTTCTGTCAGACCTTGACCAAATTCTACTGAAGTACCCAGTAACTCTTTGAAAAATTCCCCACCTTTTTCTTAATTGAATTGAGCAAAATTTGTCGATTAAAAATATTTATTTTACTTTAGATTTATACATTTTATACAAAGTACGCAATATATTTTTAACCAAATAACCTCTGGAAGTATGCAGTAGTGTTTTATTAGTAGGCATTAGAATAACTATTATATATATTTATATATATTATAAATATATTATAAATATTTCGAGTTATTCTGCTTCACACACAAGCGCAATATGTTATTATATGTGTGTGGGCATCACTGATATAGACAAACATGTGCGAAAGACTAGATTTTGAAACATACTAACTCTCCAAAAGATGTAAATGTCCTCCTTCTTACATCTTCGAAAAATCCGTGTGAAATATATCGACAAGTTGTATCTACATGTTGACTACTTTAATACCACTGACATATTAGAAATTCTTAGTGAAAATAGTTAAATAGTTAATCGTTCTACAAGGCGAGTTATAATTCCAACTTAAATATACTCGGCGTTTAAAATAGTAAGGCACGACAACACCCTTAATGCCAGAATTTGTCTTCTGTTGTTCTCCTTAAAATATGCAATACATTCAAAATAAAATTAAATAAATCCTTTCCCATTGCCTACCATGAGGAAATAGGACAGATTTAATGCCAGAATTTCTCTCCTGTTGTTCTCCTTAAAACATGCAATACATTCAAAATAAAATTAAGTAAATCCTTTCCTATTGCCTACCATGATGGAATAGGGAAGATTTTCTCAGAACCCGTGAGCTGTGTGCTTTCTAAAAGTCTTAAACTCAATACTTGTGACCTACAGTTTTATACCGATTCAGAATAGTTTTTTGAAAAGCTTTTATATGGCTAATTACTCGTTAGTGTCGCCTTGATTAAGCGAGGCGAGAGTCATCGAAACAAATGTAAGGTGGTCCGAGCAGGGATCGAAACCACGTTAAATCCAAAGATTCATTAAACAATTCAAACCTATAATTGCAATATTTATATCTTCAGAAATACCTTTTAAAATCCACCATGTTTCTATGTTCACATTGAAAAGCAAAGCGTATAAAATCCCCAAACCCCATTTTCCTTATCAATTCATCCCTATAAAACAGAACTTGAAAGTTTTGTTAACAGATTTGCTGTAAGATCATCAACATTTTGGCCTCTAACTCTCAATACCATTAATCAAAATCACACGAGTGACGAGTGAATGGAAAATCCTGGCAAGTTACTTGTTCCTTTACTTTTCATTCGCACCATTCACTTTTAACAGTTTATTATAACAAGATTTCGCAACAGAAATTGATGCTCTTAATAAAACTTTCCATTCACTTAATCAAGAATATTTGACGCTTTACCCGGACTGCGTGCCTGCTTGCGCTGTGACCTGACCGTATGACCAACATGATTTGGCCTTTTACCCACAAGCGTGAGCCTTTTTCGCTTGCGCTTTTTTCGAGAGGGAGTTTTGTATGTGAGTGATGGCTTTTAACAAAGTTGATAGTAAGAAAATCTTGTTTATTTGTATTTGTGATTTAAGGACTTCAAAATTTTCTATTCAAGGATTATTTGTTTACAATTGAGCTGACAGTTTGTCATTATAATATTATTTTCAACGGGTATTTTCAATAATTATTTGAGAAGTTGTAAGAATCTTACAATAATTCTAGGGACACAACGGAATGATTATTTTGCCATTGATGAAGTGGGTGGTGTTGTCGGGAATAAAGTTAGAAAACCGTTACCAGGTTTAATAATGTGATAGTATTTAACAACTGACAAATAGGATAAGTCACTTAGGGTTCTTTATGCAAGTAAATTAACTTAATATTTCCCCTGAGATTGAAGAACGAAGGTAAATGTATGCCAAAGGCTTTTAAAAAGAAAATTTTGTTGGAGTACAGGGGTTTTTTTTGTGTTTCAGGCCGATGATTTGGTTTTAATAAATCTTAAATGGTACAATATATTATAACAATTATGTATGAAATATAATATCGCCTAAATGGCCGTATCTGCCCGCTGGGCAAATCTGATAAATGTCAATCAAATAACTTTGGCCTGGACCATAAAAACCACGTCTATTATTTGTACTATTTTGTGATTTAAATCCAAGTAATAAAAGATTTCCAATTTTGACTGGGACCTCACTGCGTCCCTTCGGTGTAAGTCCACAACTCTCTCGGAATATTAATTATTTCGGTCAACACTTTAATTAGTTTAGTTTAGCTTCTCTACGAAGCAAAATGAGGTCAATGACCTAAAAAGTTGAAAATTTTTATCCAAGTAATATGGGCAAGTCATTAAAATATTCATCTCCTTAAGAGGTGATTTTTGAATGTAGTGGTAGTTTGCTACCTAAATATCAAGTTGGGCCGCCACCCGAAATATAATGAATATCAAAATTAAATATTCATTAGATGAAATGGTTATATTTAGTAACGCACAGAACTATACAAAAAACTTTCTACAAATGTTATACCTTAAAGTATGCAACAGATTTTGTATAATACTAAAAGTGTATTCTGATCATCATTACCATTAAGGGATCGATTGGAAATCCATCGCACAAATCCATTAACAAGTAGAGATCTAGATTTAGTATTTTAGGATTAAGCGTAAAGATCCGAACTCACCGATTCACCATTTATTGCAAGAACTTGTCGTCTGTTTATCCAATTTCTCCCGGCTATTATAGCAGGAAATCGACCCGATTATCTGAATTTCCATCATATTTGGTACATAGAGTAAATATGGGAAAGAAACACCATATCACTTATTTCATTTAACATAATTGGGTGTGATTGCAAGTGAACGTTGGATGTTGAAATGCATTGGTTTAATACTACCAGGCAGAGACATTACTACAACTCATCCAACAAGAAAAGAACAATGCAATATTGGGATTGCGTGGTAGAATAGTTCTGTTAAATACGACACAAATGTGTACCAACAAAATGAGTCAACAAAAAAAATTCAAAATACATTTAAATTTTAAACTTCTCCATCACAATCAGATGAAAATTTTAAGGCAACAGTTCTTATAACTCCACCTGGTGTAAGTCACTTTGCGTCGAACGTATGTCCTTGGTACCTACCTACCGACCACTAGTGTGAAATGAGTGAAATGGGGTCGCCATTCCAAATGGAGTCTGTGTGGTACAGACATTTTTGGTAATGCTCTCTATGCCCGGTAGCATACAAAATTGGTTACCCATTATAGAGAGAGAGCTTCTCACAACCAGTTTGGGGCTATGGTTTTACACCGGTTCAGAACGGTATTTTGAGAAGCTTTTTCTAAGCAAAATCTCGCCGCTAAAGAAATGTAAGTTGGTCTGAGCAGGTATCCAACATACGTCCTTATGTACAAGAGTCGCGCATAATACTATTGCACCATCGACGGTCACAAAAAATAGTAATAATAAAAATAATATTTACCTTCACATTTATTGTTCAATTACACACTGTGACAAAAAAAAATCAAAAGCAAACTTGTGGGATGGGACATAGCGTAGGTTGTAGGTATAGTTAAATAGATTTTTGTGGCATACTAGAATTTTTTGGTGCACATCGAAATTTTAAATTACGGTAAAAAACCGGTTTTTTCGCACATGCGCTCACTAATACGCCTATAGGTTTGTCAAATATCCACTGATTTTCATTTTGTTACCGGTTTTGGAAAGAAGAAACTTAGATATTTAAACGTTCTATACTTGACTTAACAGATTTCAATTCGCTTATTAGAGTATTTGCTAGGTAAACCAATTTTTTTTGTGTTTTTTTTTATATTTTTTGACTTTAGCGATGTTTTCGAACAGTATTTTATTAGAAACACTTTAACTTTGTTTTATTATTTAAAAAGAACACATTTTCAAGAGTAAAATGTGTGTCTATTTTCTAAAATCGATCAACAATTAGCAAAGTTATAAAAGATTTTCGGAGACGAAACTTTCGCAAAATGTTGATGAGTCGCGCCATTATAGCACTGTCGGCCTTAATATTGTTGAGCACTTTATAGTAAATTCTTGACGAATTTTTTTTAGAATAAAGTAGATACATACTGTAAAATTAAATTAAATATACCAAGCTACTTCAATTTATTAATATTTTTTTTTTTATTATTGAACTTTAAGTACACACTCAAAAATGTTTACTCGATCTTTTTCTTTTAAACTGATCATCATCGGTTTCTCGTCTAAGTGACCAGCAGTAATTTGCCGTCATGTTGATTTTATTTTTGCCATCAAAGCGCCTTTCTATAGTAGCAATTTCTTGGTGAAATCGTTCACCTTGTTCGTCGCTGAACTGGCCCAGATTATCTGGGAAGAAATTTAAGTGGGAATGCAAAAAGTGGATTTTTATAGACATGTTGCAGCCCATGTTATTGTACGCCGTTAAAAAATTGTTTACAACTGTAACATAGTCGGCGCTCCTGTTATTGCCAAGAAAATTATCACAGAGCGCAATATAACTTTCCCAAGCTCGTTTCTCAACAGGGTCCAATTTGCTTTTGAAATTGTCACTTTTCATTAGCTTTCGAATCTGTGGTCCGATAAAAATACCTAATTGTAGCGAAAAATTATTAAAAACGATCAAATACTGTCAGCAATTTGAAAAAAAAAATATACCTGCCGTTATTTTTGCTTCACTTAGTCGTGGAAAAGTTTCTTTCAGATGATGAAAAGCTTTGCTATCTACATCCAACTTCTTTACGAATTGCTTCATATAGCCTAGTTTCAAATGCAGCGGTGGCAAAATTATATTTTCACAATTCACTAAAGGGATGTTTAGGACATTTTTGCTACCAATTTGAGGTAACGCACGTGGTGGCCATTTCTTGCGTTGATAGCGATTTAGTGCTCGGCGCTCGGCTGTCCCATTCGCAAAGATAGCATGGATACTTCGTGTTTCCACCTTGCATGCCGAAGAGAATTGTCAACACCTTTAGATCAGCAACAATTTTCCATTTGTATGTTGCGTAGTTAACAAAACGGAGTATTTTTTCCATCACTTCATAAGTCTCCTTTACGCCAGTAACGTACGCAATAGGGACTGAGGGAAATTGGTTTTGATTGTGTAATAAAACAGCTTTCAAGCCTATGCAAATTAATATTTCAAATTTTATATTAAGTAGTAAATTCTAATAAATTTTTATATTTCTGCATACTTTTGCGTGACCCATCAATGAAAAGCCTACATTCATCGGCTTTGTGTTTGTGACCCAATGCATTAAATAATTTCGCTACATCTGCGCAATACACAAAGTCATTGTTATCGACATCGGACTTAAAATTCTCTGCCAGTAACATCCTTTCGCTGCTCCTTCTGTTTGATGTTATTAAGAATTCACTTTCTACCAGATTCCACTGTTTAAATCGTGAACCAAGCGTTTCTTGTTGTCGGCATGACAAGTTCATGTCCCGAACTAGATCATCGAAATCCTTTTTGGATATGATATGTCGCTCTGCAGATTTGGATCCTGACGGAAGGAACTGTTGTGGGTTCTCATATTCATACTCATCAGCATCACTATCATACGAGCTCATAACATGGTGGTTATCACTTGCGGTGATCGCCTTTATTACGGTTGGAACATCAGCGTATTTTATAGCCGTGCGTGTCTTAAAACTGTAGCCTGATAAATTGGTTTGGCAAAAATAGCAATCGTCTTGCTTATGATAAGGCTGATGATGCCAAGTCATGGGCACAGAAAAGGGCAAATTCAATGAGGAATTGTCTTTTGCTTTGTTTAGTAATGCACAACAACACATGCAAATATGTTCTGGTTCGTACCAGCGACTAGTTTTGTAAGTACGATCGAAGATAACATTGTATGTTTCCACTGCAGAAATATTATTTCGGAAATTCCGCCTACGACTAATGTCAGTAAATAAACCACAAACATAGCAAAATTTATTTCGCTTATCACACATTTTAAGTTTAAATTTTACACGATCTCAATAACCAAAATTGTCAGCGCTTCAATGCTTGTTGGGTAATTCCAAAAAAAATCGACACAAAATTCAGAATTTTCGAACCCGACACCTTTTGAATTGTATTAAATTTGGACTGAAGGTTCTCCTTGTCCATACGAATTCTATGACACCAGAATTGAGTAAAAATTCAAAGTAGTTTTTGTTTTCTGGTTCGTTGAAGTAGGTATTGTTTTGTTTTTTTTAACTTGTTCTGCCTTTGCTTGCAATAACTGTATCATACAAAAAGCTCAATTCTCTCATTCCACTCGTGTTCGGTATTCTGTTTACAGAATGTTTATATTATTTTTAGTAAAGGCGCTATCAGATAGCATGTATTTTCCATCTGACATGTCACTTTATCTACCTATGTGTAATTCTGTATGTATGTCAAAATGAGCATGTACATTCGGTTTATAATTTTTGCGTTCAATCGTGCATGCAAGCCAAGGAATCTAAAATATGGCCAAATGGATTTTTTCCTAAAAACTTGAATAACTCAATTAAATATTACTCGATTTTAATAAACTAAGCTGCAGCAGGCGCAAAATAAAATGCGTCTTGAAACTGCATTCCAAAAGTAAATAGTCTTATACAAATTTGACTTATTAATTTTCGTTCAAAGTACGGTGAAGTCTCAAAAAACTCAAAAAATGCATGTATTTTTACATGTAACTCCCTCAATTTATTTCCGAGATTACAGTGTAATACATCGTTGGAAAGGTGTTACTTTTCTCTTTCTTACAACGTATTTCAAACTATTGTAGCGTGAACAGTTTAAGACATATGATTGTTTAACCCTATCAACCTCAAAAATACGGGTTTTTTTACCGTTATTTAGAATTTCGATGTGCACCAAAAAATTCTAGTATGCCACAATGTTACATTTAACTATATCTACAACCTACGCTATGTCGCATCCCAGAAGTTTTTTGACTGTCACACCGTGTTATTATAGTCATCAAAACTTACCTAAAATGAGAGAAAGAAAACATAAATGAATATTCATCAATAGTTTAATTAAAAAAATTAATTAGTAGCACTAAAATTACACATTCATCACAGCAACGAAACATTCATCGTCACAGTGATGAAACGAATGAATCTCACTTGCGATGTAAATACTCGTTAAGGCGAAGACAAAGTCAATCGTGTTACGAAGCTTTTCCATTTAATGCAACTTTGTAGAATGAACTAAGAACTAAAGGTTGAATATCAGATGCGAAATTTAGAACGGAAATCACTCGTTCAGTTTTAGAACGGCCAAATTGTTTTCTATGCTATGCGATTTTTTGTTTCAAAAACGATAATAGTTACATTTGCTTGACTAAATATTATAGTTTTCCCCCACATTTTAGCAATTTATGACAATAGTAGTATCATAACCACATAACTTTGAACAAAAAAAATTTTTTATATTTTAATTATATTGAACAGCAAGGGAATTTATAAATTACATGGTTTTAAATAGTGTATCTGGCAAATGTCGACCTTCGCTATCCACACACTGCTGCATACCTTTTCTGAAGTTTCATGAACTCTAACAAGCATGTCGTCTGGTATTCGGCCAATTTCAGCCTAAATATTGTTAATTAGGTCTTCCAAGAAGTTGGGACGGTTGATATACACCTTCGACTTCAAGTAACCCCAAAGGAAAAAATCGCATGGGGCTAAGTCTGGTAAGCGTGCCGGCCAGTTCACATCATCCCTCAAAGAGATAAGCCGTCCAGGAAACATGTGCCTCAAACAATTCATGGTAAACCTCGCTGTATATGCAGTGGCACCATCCTGTTGGAACCATGTATCCTCTAATTGCATTGCCTCAAGAGCCGGCTGAAAAAAATCCTGTATCGTAGTCAAGTACAGTTCGTAGTCAAGTTCACAGTTACGGCAAGACGGTTTTCCTGCAAAAAGTAAGGGTCAATGATGCCCTGCTGCTCTAATTCTCTCGATGTTTTGTGGTGTTGTAATCCTTCTCTCAGGTCCCCTTCGTACACATGACACATGCCCTGCTGTTCTCAATGAAGTTACCCAATTTACAATTGATTGCCGTCCAGGAACACTTACGCGTGGGGGAACAGCAAATCGTAAACGAAAAGCACGCTGCACTGCAATGATCGAGTGCGCATTTAAAAAATACGCTTCAACACAAAATGACCTCTCCTCACTTGTCCAATGCATGATGGCAACTGAAAGGAAGACGAATACAAATCTCCCGTCAGCCACGCACACTCTCCACTCTCTTCGACCAACAGTGCCGCCACAGCCTGCAGTGCAAAAAAGCAAATTGCCGCGCTCCACCCTGTACATAAATACATATATTGTTATGTTCGTACATACGCTAGACAAGTTCACACAATTTTCGTTGCTCTCTTGCTATCTCATTTTTATATACGTATAACCACGTCATTATTCTCTTTGCTCTGAGAGTGCTCCGCACCCACACAAGACAACTATTCGCTGCCGATACATCAGTGTGTGTTTTTTTTTCGCAGTCGGACAAATCTGTATTCTATATAGGAGTGGGTCGCCCTTATCATTTAGGGGGTATGGAAATTCTAATGATTCTGAGACGTGCCCGATATGCACACAAAATTTCATACAAATCGGTCCAGCCGTTTCGGAGGAGTTTAACGCCAAACACTCTGTGATCGCAGTCGGACAAACTGTGATTGGATGTGTTCACTTTATGAGTTTAGTCCCTACCCGCGCATATAGATGTTAACACATCAACAAAGTTCAACACTGTCACTATTACTCGACAATGTATACCAGACTGGCTCGAAAAAAAAGTCGAGAGCTGTCTAGTTACATCAGTCATAACTCTCCAAAACACGCCATGTTGTTGCTTAACTAAATATATCTTACTTTCCAGAATCAACCGTCTTATGGAGAGATGACAGCCAGAATGCTTACAATTCACCACGTATGTATGCAAGTTCTATGAACTCATTAAAGTTTATTTCAAATTCATCAATAATTTCTTTAAAAAATGTTCAGCTTTAAACAGAATGAAAAGATAAAATCAATAACGCTGAAGGATTTTGTATGCACTAATATTTCAACGAAGAAAAATTAAAAAAAATTAAATAAAAATTGAAATGAAATCCTGCATGGACAAAAAGTTGTGAATATTGTGGTTTTTGGTAAAGAGTGAGGCAACCATGCTAATGGTGGGGCGGCGCTCAAAGAATGTTAATAAAAAAGAAGCAAATGGATGAAACATATAAACAGGTACGGACTAGAACTATTGAACCGGTCATTTAAGGTGTAGTTCAAGGACTGGTTTAAGGACTCTAACTATTGAACTTAAAACGCTGTAGGGCCTCGTAGGACAACGCCATATAAAACGTACCGGTTCCCCTCATATATTAGTTATAGAATCAGCACCGCTTCTTGCCTCCAAAGGGGCCAGTCACATGACTGGTTTTGAACCAGTTCAATTTCCCGTACGGTAGGTGTTCAAATAATTCTCATTAAGTTGAGATTTGTTTACCCCTATAAGGTGTGATAAAATAAAGGTTGTTCCAATACGATTTGGTGATATTTTTATTGCATTATAACATAGACATGTCCCGATTGAGTATGAATTTAAATATCTTGCATATAGCACCCGCAGCGTTTATCACAGGCCCTTTCCCTTTTCCTAAAATTGTAGATGAATTTTTGACAAAGATGTGGAGTATGAATTTAAATATCTTGCATATAGCACCCGCAGCGTTTATCACATGCCCTTTCCCTTTTCCTAAAATTGTAGATGCATTTTTGACAAAGATGTGGCTCTAACTCACCGATGACGCTGTTGATCCCGGCTCAGGGATTGTTTGTAATTTATTCGTATAGACCACATATTTCCTAAAATCCCCAAAGAAAGAAATCGTACAGCGCTAAATCGCACGATCTAGGTGGGAATTCGGTGTGGAAATTATTGCAGACAGATGGCGCCGTCCTGCTGAAACTACATATCATCCAGATCCACAGAGATCACAAAAAAACTCAGTCATAATATTCCTGTAACGAATGTCATTCACAGTTATCGCATTCGCTTTCAAAGAATTAAGCCCATCGGTGGTGGTGGTAGTGTGCGCGGCTCTTGTACATTAGATCGTGGGTTCGATCCCTGTTCAGACCACCATACATATCTTTCGACGGCAGTCACCTCGCTTATTGACGGCGACACTATTGAGCATTTAGCCATGAAAAACTTTCTCAAAAAACCGTTCGGTACCGGTGTAAAACTGTCGGTCCCAATCAGCGCACATCCTAATGGTTGTGAGAAGGTGTCCGCAATCCCTACATGGAATGTAATAGGAATCCATTTTCTTGAAAGGAATATCCGCCTGACCAAAATACGCACTAGATATTTGTTCCTCATGGATCACGTGCGGATGTGCTGTGCACCAAATTCGACAATTTCGTTTGTTAACGAACCCATTCAGATGAAACTCTCCCTCAGATAATTTGTTTCAAAAACTCGGCATTCACTTTACAAAGTCGCCCATTGAGCCAATTGCCATCTCTGTGCTGAGCTCCTAAGTGAGCTGAGTCTTATACTGGTGAAGGCGGAGGTCTCTCGTCAAAATTCACTGGGTGGTGCTTCGCGAAATTTTAAGTTGATGTGAACGATGCCGAATTCATGTTCCCATGTTCTCGGATACACAATGTTTACTAGAGACCGTTCGGTACGTCGACGCACAGTAAACCTACAGTCCATAAGACTGTGTGTAATTTTTTAAGTCATAGAAATATAACAATATACGGACACCACTACGTGATAAAAGACCAAAAAAAAGACCCGTGTCTCCCAGTTTTGCCCAAAGTCATGCACTTTTTTTATGGGCCCCCAAAGATTTGGGGCCTCGGTGTAATTTTTGCAAAAAAGTGATCATTTTGTCTGGCTCATATCTTGCAATTCGTTCGGTATTTTGATTTACTGTCTGGGTGAAAGTTGTAGCTCTTGTCGTAAAGAATACAAATTATCAACATATAAAATCAAAATAACTTCATCTTCAAGATCAAAATCGCAAAAAACTTTAAAAAATTCGATTTTTTTTTACCTTTTTTCCCCTGTTTAGGGCCATAGGTAGCAAACCGTTCAAGAAAACAATCAACTACAAGAAGAACTTTCTAGAACATATGAACTTCCTAGGAATGATTCTTAACACCGTTTAGGTAGCCGCAAAAGTTGAAAATTTCCCGAAAATTGTTTAATTTCACTGTGTGTAATTTTTTAAGTCATGGAAATATAAACATATACGGACACCACTACGTGATAAAAGACCAAAAAAAAAAGACCCGTGTCTCCCAGTTTTGCCCAAAGTCATGCCCTTTTTTATGGGCCCCCAAAGATTTGGGTCCTCGGTGTAATTTTTGCAAAAATAAGTGATCATTTTTGAGGCTCATATCTTGCAATTCGATCGGAATTTTGATTTACTCTCTGAGGGAAAGTTGTAGTCCATGTCATAGAGAATAAAAATTGTCGACATATAAAATGAAAAAAACTTCATCTTCAAGGTCAAAAGCGGAAAAAACTTTAAAAAATTTGATTTTTTTTACCTTTTTTCTCCTGTTCAGGTCCATAGGTAGCAAAGCGATCAAAATTCAAGGAAACAATCAACTACAAAAATGTACCTAAGATCTCAATAAACAACTTTCTAGAACATATGAACTTCCTAGGAATTTCACTGTGTAATCGACCCAGTTGCTTCAAATTTTTTGATCACTCTTCGAATTGATGACATATTAGGTTCACTTCCACGACCGAAAATTCTACGAGATTTGGGAGCGGTCTCACCGTAACTTTTCACATTTTTGTAATAGGTTTTCACAATGATAACGCGTCCTCCCGATGCGTAGCGCTCCATTTTTAATAATCGGAACAATCGTAGACGGAACAATCAGAGCTGCCATTTGGACAGAAAAACATGCCTAAACAGTTAAATCGTGCACTTTAATTGGGACTCCCTGTACCTAAAAACTTTTGAAGAAGAGAACTGATGACATATCTTTGTTGGCATTAAAATAGCTATATTCTCAATCATCCACCAAAATAATCAATTTCAGTTGTATTTGCGAAAATTGTTTCCGATTAAAAATTGTTTTTAATAGATTTTGAACCAGTTTATTATTGAAAAGTATGAGCTGGAAAGTTCAATTGTAATCCACTAATGGCAAATTTTTAAGTGGGTAGGTAACTAACGGATTACTTAATCATAATTGAAAGTTATTTAGATGTTAACTTTGCATTTTGTTTTTCAGTGGCGAGTTAATGTACCCCGTCATATAGTTACCGATTATTCTTCTTATTGAAAAAAACATATGTTATAATCTAAGTACCAAAACAACAAAGGGGAACAGCCAAGTGGAATTATATAAACTAAGAAATAAATGCAATCTGACAATATCTCATTTTGACAATCAGTAATCAGTAATGTGATTGTCAAAATCATACGGTTCTGGCAACAAGTTAATCTACCAACAGTGGGTGGTTAAATCATTGCTAACCGTTGACTAAAAAACACAATTCGATAGTTAACCACAATTTAACTATAGTTATAAGAAACGGGGATTATCACTGACTGAAAAACTAGCCATAAGCGGTTTAAGGTCATATAACCAAAAAAAATGTAGCCAATGAAATTCCAAATCGTAATAATACAAAAGTGCTACTTTTTGGAGCAGTTTTTTTTTAAGGGTTGCCATTGCGTTAGTGAAAAATTTATAAAGAATCTTTCAGCCGCATTAATTCAGCCTTTAATTTGAGAGAACACATTTGGAAAGTTTAACCATTTAAGAATCCGAGAAAATTCAATACTCAAATAATTTTTACTTTGAATTCAAATTACTTAAATTGTAATTGTAACTCAAATTACAATTTTACCCAATACATTCCATTCCATCAACCATTTAAATTAAAACCAAATCCCATAACAACAAAACAACAAAAAAAACAGCACTTCGACCATCGTCTTCACCAATTCCAAGCGCAAATATTAATTTGCCACATCTAACTGGTGCCTGTAGTTTGGCGACTAGTAAATAACGGTTTCCTCAAAGGAAACAACATAAATCCTCACGTAACAATATTAAGACCTTTTCCAAAGTGAAACTTAACTAAATCAACATATCACGCTACAACTATTTATCATCATAAGTCATTTCATTTCATTTCCAACCATTTTATACACCCAAGAAACCAGACCCACGAAGGAGTAGTACGCTAAGATGAAGGGATACCAAGGATACAAAACAAAACATAGCAATGACTTTTCAAATCTTTGGTGTAATGCTAACAAGACAAGGATTAACTAGAAAACCAAAAGTGCATTAAACTCTCACACCGCCCGCTTACTTATACTCGTACAGTCAGTCGGAAAGGACATGCACGCCATGCATTCATTCACTCGCTCGCTCGCTGGCTCTCTCACCTTTGCATGTGCTCACCTCAAAGGGAATAAACTTTTTAACTGACATTTGTGCAAATAAAGAAAAACAGGGGCAATGCGTGGGTGGACTTCTTACATCCTTCGGTGAACAAATTACAAATAACTGGAAGAAGGAAATAAATAGTAAACAACTGCATTTCCTTTAGACCAACAATGCTTTTCGTTTTATATGCTTGAGGTAACTTGCCAAGAAGCACATTTATATAAGGAAAACGAGCAGGTCTGAGTGAGGACTATCTTAATATCCTGCAATTGTAGGACTGTGTTAATATGTTTAACATTTATTTGCTTTTATCCTTTTAATGAAATAATAGAGTCCGTGATCTTTCATTCCCTGTCGTGAAACTAAATTTATTAATAGATGAGCACTTTGTCTATAACATTTTAAAAGTATTGAAATGAATACACGTTTCGTAATATACCATGTCTTCAGGGTATTCATTCAGTGAACACTGGGAGTTACTTCGCCACACTTTAGGTTTTAGTTGTTTCCCCTTCCTCCTTGAGATCAAGGACGACAAAGACATGAACCTTAACACACATTATAAAAATTGTATTTCCTAAGCAGTAGTTAGCCATAAATCTCAGTGCATACACGCTGAAAACCCGATATTTTTTCTTGTTTGGATGCAAATATAAGTTGTGTTTGGTGCTTAATGCAAATGTAGTATACTTGTATCCAAATACATTGTGTTTGCTATTCAATAGTACATGTTGGAGACACAATGATTAATATGATTGGTGAAAACTGCTGAAAACAAAAACGTGACAACAAATACACAAAAAATCAGCAGATCTTTAATTCACGAAAGCAATGCTTGCACGAACGAATGTGGATGTCCCAAACATATAACCCTAGAAAGATAACCTTATTTTTTCATACATAAAAGATAACCATACGTCTTAAAGACGTATGCTAGTTTGAGGTCTAATTAGTAAAGGTTCCATCCAAAATGTTTTAAAATAAAATTCGTTTCAAATTTATAAGATTAAGTCTTGCCCTATAAAAAAATGTTATCTAAAGAAAAGCCATCAAATGTTAAACTGCAAAACCATCGAACAGTATTCCCCTTAAAAATCAAAGAAATAAATAAATGCTTATTTTTCATACGTCTCAAAGACGTACGTTATCTCACTAGGGATAAAGGGTGTTTTTTTGTTTACATAAAACTTACGAAAGGGTTAGCTGTCATACTGTGCTCACTTTTTTAAAATGTATGATCATGATACTTGGAAAATCATCGTTAATAGATTCAAATCCGAATAGATACCAAATTATCCAAATTTACTTCGAAAATCAGTGATCGATTCACGCAGATTCTAAACAACTGCGTGATTTTTATGGCCCACGTAATCGTCCATCTGAGCCAGCCATCCGTTGAACGGTGGATAGATTTCATACCACATACCCTCTAAATGAAGCAATAAAGAAGCGTCAAATTTATAGATTCGCCGTCGGACGCAGGAATTGGGCCTGTCTGTCCACTACGTGGAAAATATTACACATTGATCTTGGCCTACAACCGTATAAGATCCAGCTGGTGCAGGAATTAAAGCCACGAGACCATCATATGCCTAATTCTTTCGACGATTGTGCTTTAGAGTTGTTGCAAACTGACCCGATGTTGTATCGCAAAATTGTGTTCAGCGATGAGGCTTTTTGTATACAAATTTTGTTAGTATACAAAATTTGTTAGTAACATAATTGCCGCATATAGAGTGAGATCAATCCGCAATAGACAATACAGACTCCATTACATCCCGAAAAATTCACCGTTTGGTGCGGTTTACTCGCTGGTGGCATCATCGGACCCAATTTCTTCAGAAATGAAACCCGAGCTCGCGTTGCGGTCAATGGAGATCGTTACCGCATCATGATCAATGATTTTTTGTTTGAAAATATGGATGACATAGATCCGGGCGAGATGTGGTTTCCACGGGAGGCGCTAAGTGCCATACGGCGGCCGTAATCATCGATTTATTGAAATCAAAATTTGGCGATAACTTGATTTCGAGAAATGCAACTGAACGTGGGATTTGACACCTATCGATTATTTCCTGTGGGGCTACGTGAAGTCATGCTGATAAAACAGCAACAATTGACGCCTTGGAGGCCACAATTGTTCGTGTTATTTGTGACATACAGCCAGCAATGGGCGACAGTAACACAAAATTGGACGTCCAGAATGCGCTTCGTCATGAAGAGCCGCGGTAGTCATATGCCCGAAATCATTTTCAAACGTTAATATTTCGAAATTGTTGATTCAAAATTATTTTTTGTATTATTTTTTACAATTTCAATTTCTATTCTTTTATTAAAAGCTGATGGTTTTTTTAAAGAAAAGGAGCTATTTTTAAGAAAATTTACTTTGTGTAAGAAAAACCCATATGAGTATGAATCTTTTTTACAAAGAAGTATTTATTTAAGAACAGGTACTTTTTAAAGAAGTGGTACTCTTTTTATGTAAGGGTCATTTTTTAAGAAACTGTTCTTATTTTCAGAAAGGCTACTTATCTGATGAAAAGAAAATGTATTATTTTATTTTTAGGAAAACGTACTTTTAAGAAAATGCATTTTTTAAGAAAAGGTAAAAGGTATTTTTTAAAGATAGAACATAAACGACCCCTATTTGTTGACGACCCCCGCAAATGTTATAAGGACCACGATTTACGGATATGCACCTGGAATGTGAGAACTCTATATAGATCCGGTGGAAGTATCCAATTGGCAGGTGTCCTCGAAAGTTATAAGGCTGACAGTACCGCAATCCCGGAAATGCGATGGACAGGACATGGCTGCACACGAAAGGGAAACTGCGACATATACTACAGTTTCCATGGGAAAAACATGAATTTGGTTGCGGATTTGTAGTTGGCAAAAGACTGTGACATCTAGTCTCTAGGTTCAATCCTGTGGGTGAACGTATAGCCACAATCCGCATAAAATCGAAATATTTTTATATTTCCCTAATTTGTGTGCATGCCCCGACAAAAGAGAAAGATGATGATGCCAAAGACATATTCTATGAGCTTCTAGAGGAAACGTATGACCGCTGTAGGAAGGGAGAATGTGTTTAATCCAACTATTGGCAATTTCAGTCTACATGCTGACAGTTCCGACAACGGTATGAGACTGACTGACTTTGCCGCGGCAAAAAACATGGTCATTAGTGGTACAAGATTCCAGCATAAAGACATCCACAAGGCTACTTGGGTATCCCCTGATCAAAGAACTAAGAACCAAATTGATCACGTGGTAATTGATGGAAGGCACTCATCCAGTGTAATGGACGTACGAGTGATCAGAGGAGCCAACATCGATTCTGATCACTACCTGGTAGCAGCAAAGGTTCGCACAAGATTAGGTAGAGCGAAAATCGTACGAAACCAGACGCAGAGGACATCGGAAAGCTGCAATTACTAGAGGTAGCCACATCCTACTCAAGGAAGCTCTCTCAAATTTTGGCACAGAACCCACCCCCTCCCGATAACGATTCCGAAGCGCAGTGGAAACCCATTTCCGACTCTATAAAAACTTCTGCAACAACCGTATTTGGTTTCGAGAAACCGCTTCGCAACAAACCATGGTACGATGAAGAGTGTCGCATTGCAAATGATGAAACGAACGCTGCACGCATGGCAATGCTTCAGTCAATTGCAACGCGAGCTGCGACTGAGCGGTATAGGAAGAAGAGAAGGGAGGAAACCCGTCTTTTTAGGCGTAGGAAACGGTAGTGGAGAAAGCGCGAGAGTGAGAAAATTGAGACATATAGAAGGAAGACCGAAGCTCGAAAATTCTACCAAAAAGTCCAAAACGGAACTAATAGACATGGTTAAGGGCCCTGTAAAGACAAGGACGGAAATCTCATCGCAGATGCGCAGAGTATGTTGGGAATATGGGGAGATCATTTCTCTGCGCTATTGGTACATGAGATATCCAATGACGAGACAATCGATCACAATATGGACGACGACGTCGATTGCCCCCCTCGTAACCAAGACGAGGTCAGAACAGCTATTGCCCGGCTTGAGAACAATAACGCCGCAGGAGCCGATGGATTACCGGCGGAGCTGTTAAGGCTGGCAGCGATGAGTTGATAAGTTGCATGCATCAGCTCATTAGCAAAATTTGGTTAGATGAATGCGTGTCTCAGTGTACTATGCACCATATTTAAAGAAGGTGACTCTAGTCTCTGTGCCAACTACCGTGGAATAAGCCTTTTATTCATAGCATATAAAGTGCTATTACGTATAATGTGTGAAAGACTAAAGCCAATTATCGCTTACCTGATTGGACCATATCACTGCGGCTTTAGGCCTGGAAAATCGACAACTGACTAGATTTTCGCGCTACTCAAAATCCTGGGAAAGACCCACGAAAAATAAATCGACACCTGTCATCTATTTGTCGAGCTTGGAATTCCTGCAAAACTCATACGCTTTTGCAGGTTGACCTTGGCAAACGGCAAATCCACTGTAAAAGTTGTTAAGGATCTTACCGAACCTTTCGAAACTAAGCGAGGCCTCACACAAGGCGACACCCTATCTCTTTAACATCTTAATAGAGATTAATCTGAGAAAAGCTGCAGTCAATATGAATAAAACCATCAGCAGCAAAAGTCACATGCTGCTCGCGTATGCTGATGATATAGATATCATTGGGCGCACAGTTAGAGAAGTTACTGCAGTGTTTTCGAGAATTGAGAAGGAGTCAGGAAAAGTGGGTCCGACGGTAAATGAGGGCAAGACAAAATTAATGGTTTCAACTAACAGGGCCTCCACGCGATTTGACCAAAACGTGAACGTTGATAACCGTTATAATTATAATGGACGAATGTATATACCTCGGATCTGCTGTAAACAAAAACAAAGTCAGCCTTGAGATCAAGCGGAGAATTGTGCTTGCGATGTCATTTAGGGCTAAGCAATCACTTTAGCGATAAAGCCCTCTCTCGAATAAAAAAAGTCCAGCTATACCAGGCTCTCATACTACTTGTCTTGCTATATGGCGCAGAATCCTGGATCTTATCGCACCCAGCCGAAACATCTGTAGGAGTCTTCGAGAGAAAAATGCTCCGAAAAATTTATGGCTGGTTAGTTGGTTTTCGTGGTTGCTAAAGATACTATTTAGCATCAATTATTGTCTTGAGACACCGTTTTGCATACCACATCACTCCGGAAGGTCCAAAGTACCGTGTCTATATCCAGCCTGTTAATCGGAGATACCTCATTAGATCCCCTAGACCAGTGTCAGTGTCCGGTCAGCACGCCAATTAGCCTAGATATGTCTCCCCGATTATGGCTGATCAGGGAGTTAGTCCGGTGAATGTTATATTCTGACCATGTGTTTCTGGCTATGCGGCACGTCGCCGTCTTATCCCATCTGACCTTTACTCGTTCAAGATGACCGACCCTATAGGCGTTGCGACTGACACCATATGGAGTTCGGTGGAAGAGGCAGGTACTTCGTCTGCCTTTTCGTTCCCTAGGAGACTCTTATGGCCTGGTATCCAAGGAAGAACAACATTGGCCAGCCGACCTAGCTCGACAAGTTTTTCCCTACATTCACTAACGAGTTCAGATGCAGTGTTGTTAGACTTCAGTGATAGGAGAGCCGATTGGCTATCTACAAATATTCCAATGCGCTCTGTTCTTCGCTGCAGTATAAGTGCGGCGCAGGCTTCTTTGATGGCCAGTATCTCTGCTTGGAAAACGCTGCACTTGTCTGGGAGTTTGAATGATAAATTGAGGCCTGCCTCTTCGGAGAAAACTCCCGAGCCGGTTCCACATTCCATTTTGCATACGTCCGTAAATACTTTGGTGTCAAAACCTGTAAGTGGTTCCCCTTTATCCCACTCTATTATCTTGGGAAACCTGACACCGAATCGGTTGTCGAACGTCAATGAGGGGGTGCAGTAATCGGTTGTTATATTGAGTTCTCTTGTGATTGTCTGTAGTATACTCGCATATCCATATGCGTTACTCTCCCAGAGTTCAAGAGCGTTTAGTCCGGTGGCACTCCAGGCCGCACTAGTTGTGATGTGAAGGTCGATTGGTATAATATGAAGCATTGCAGCTGGATACGTCCTCATTGCGCCTGTTATGCCGATGCAAGCTGATCTCTGTACTCTATACAATAGTTTCATGGTGGACGTCTTCCCTGCGACAGGCCGCCATACCATTGCTCCATAGGAGATAATTGGTCTGATTATGCTAGTGTACATCCAGAGCCACCATTTGCGGTCGGAGACCCCACCGGTTTCCGAACATTTTGCGACAAGCGTAGTACGCAACGGTTGCCTTCTGTGCGCGGTGCTCTATGTTACGCTTCCAGGAAAGTTTAGGGTCTAGAATCACACCCAAGTACTTGGCGGGAGTTGACAGTGGAATCTCTATTCCACTTAGCCGACGACGATTAAATTTTGGTATCTTGGTCTTCGTAGTAAAAAGCATGACCTCAGTTTTCCCTGGATTCACTCCAAGACCACTCCCAGTGGCCCAATCGTTAAGTGATTTCAAGGCCCCATTCATGATTTCGCTCAACACGGATGGGAACAAACCAGACACCATTATTACCACGTCATCCGCATACGCCACGGTTTTGATCCTCATATTGTCGAGTTTCAGCAGTATTTTGTTGATCACGAGTAACCAAAGTAGGGGAGAGATGACTCCACCCTGGGGAGTTCCCCTATTCACTCGCTTCGATGACTCTCTGTTTCCCATAGATGCGTTGATAATTCAGCTCTGTAGCATTGTCACTATCCAACTCTTGAGGAATGTTGCCACGCCTAGATCTTCAAGTGATTTTTCTATAGCCGCTGCGCTCATGTTATTGAAAGCACCCTCTATATCCAAGAAGACAACGAGGGTATATTGTTTGTGTTCCAAGGACCTCTCCATAGTTCAGACGACTTCGTACAGGGCTTTGTCGGTTGAGCGGCCTTTTAGATATGCGTGTTGGCTGCGTGATATTTTGGGCGATCCATCCATCTTCTTGCGGATTATTTTCAGAAGAAACGATGAGAGGCTGATGGGTATGAAATCCTTTACACTCTCATGACTCCGTCTCCGCCCCTTGGGAATGAAGACCACTCTTACCTGGCTCCAACTCTTTGGTAAGAAGTTAAAAGTCAGGCAGGATCGGAATATAATACAGAGCCACGGCCTAATTATGACCTCCGCGCATTGCAGCATCTTTGGTATAATACCATCTGGGCCCGGAGATTTATATGGTGAGAAGCTATGGATGGCCCAGGATATTCTGTCTGGACTGATTATATCCTCTATACCATAAGTATCCGAGTATTGGGTTGATAATGTCGGCACCTCCCTGGATGTGTTCGCGCAGCCCGGGGAGTGAGTTTTCAGGAGTATCTCTAGCGATTCAGATGAGCTATTTGACCATGTCCCGTCATCCCTCCTCAAATAGGTGGGATTTGAGTACCCCTTGGCCATTATTTTGCTCAGTCTGGCTGTGTCGTTTGTGCTCTCCATCGATCCACAGTACTTTGACCAGGATCGTATTTTCGCAGTGGCTATTTCTTTCTTATACTCTTTAAGTTTATCGTTGTACGGCTGCCAGGACCACTTATAAAGCTTGCATTGAAAGCTTTGCGAGATTCTCTTCTTAGTGTTGTGAGCTCATCTGTCCACCAAGGCGGATTGGTTTTCTTGGAGCGTGTCTGAGGACATGGCACTTTGAATGAGGTAACCATGGATTTCTCCAACTTGGAAACAGCTTGTTCCACGTGTGTAGGGGTGTTAATGAGCTGCGCGGACTTAGGAATCTTACTTTTCAGAACCCTGTTGCACGTGTGGCCCTATAGTGCACAACGGCGAGTATCGGCAACGCATGGCCCATGAGCTGTATGAGCTTTATCCCGACATTGACATAGTTAAGCGGATCAAAATAACGCGATTGCGCTGGCTAGGCCATGTCAGTAGAATGGATGACGACGAACCAGCTCGAAGGGTTTTCGAAACCGAACTCGAAGGAAGACGAAAAATATAAATACCAAGACTTCGCTGGAGGGATCAGGTTGACGAATCCCTGCGTACACTTGAAGATCGAAGTGGTTTTCGAAATACGTTATCTTCGTTCTGTAAGTCCCCCGAGCTTGTTCGAGACCGGATAAGTCAGTAATTAAGTACTAATGTCTCATGAGTAGTCAAAATTCTGATAAATTATAAATATGCTATAAAAATCAAAACTGTATGGGGTTATAAAATAACATATTTCTTGATAGACTCGATTTATTTAACGCCTGAAGGTTTGTTAGAAGGTCTTTCAAGTCAATTGACTTTTTGCAGACGAAATATAACTGATTTACTCTACAAAATTTAAAAAAATATATAAAATTTATAAAAACTCCTTGATAATGCAAAACTTTATCTTCAGCTCATGGTAGATATCTAAAGAAGTAGAGAAACATTATGGAATAATTGAAATTAAAATGAATATAAATTGTTGATGTTACAACTAATGAACGTTGCATTACATTACAAATGGAACATTGTAATGAAGTACAACATCCAATTCAAAACTTCATCTTCCAACTTTAAGATGCCACAACACCGCCTCGCTACCCTCTCCCCCCCCCCCTGTATGGTGGAACGCATTAATACCAATTGTGGTCTTATTATGTTTCTTATGAGATTTTAATTATCCCTTTTATTCCCGCCCCCTATAACCACCACAGTGATAGCAATAGTTTCCCAAGATATATAGTAAGTAGACAAGATTCAGGAGCATTTGCATAATACCCAATGTTATCGTCGTAGTTGGCTAAAGGATATCACAGTCTTTGGCAAATGCAACAGCAAGGATATAAGGTTGGTGGAAAATTGCACAGGAAATGTTTCCATTACGGCCACTATTAAGACTTCCATGTGGTTGGGTGTGTTCAGGGAATTTCATTTCATTTGGAAATTAACGCCTTCCACAAGCAGCAACAGGACTTTATAATATTTTGGAAATTAATGAAATTAATGAGATTTGCGATAATTCGTCGCTCGAAAGGGGAAAGAAACAAGGGCAGAACTTACAATACAAAAAGGTAGTAAAAGGATTTGTTGCATTAGAGAGTTCTTAAAATGAAATCAGCCAAATAAAATCCATTAGCATGATAACTCAATTATCCATCAAATTATTTGCTATTTGTTTATTTAAATTTTCGAAAATTAACTTAAAGAATTTAAATTCGTTGTATTCAAAGCAACAAAATCTATGAAGAAGTATATAGCATACTTTCGGGAGTAATAGGATAATTGATAGATCGATTGTTTAACAAAATAATGGATTTAATCAACTTTACGTATGATTGTAATTTATTTACACCCAATTACATTAACAACACACAATTACAAAATCAATAACAAAGTATAACAGTTATACCAATTGTATTATACTTGGCAATGTACACTTGTACGCGTCTGATATGAGGCTGGCTCAAAGATATCCAATCGGGTATTTACATCGGTTTCCAGAACCATCTCGAAGTATCGCCATCTGTTCTCGATTGTTCAAGTGAATGCCGTAGGGATTTAATCCTTGGTGGTGAGATCGCACAGTAACACCATCTGTTCTCGTGGTGAGATCGTATATGATAGTTTTTAATTTAACATCACCACTTACTTCTACTACGCCTAACAGACATGAAGCTCTACTAATTTGCAAACTGCAGTATCAAACTACAAAGCACAATACAAACTGTTCGTTGACATTCTGATGTTACTTTGGCAAATTTTAAATTCGAATGTTAGTTAAGCCAAAAAATTGAAGCATTTTTATCGTACCCACACGCTGAAAAATCTGTAGTTTTTTGTTGTTTGGATGCAAGTATACGGTGAGTTTAAAGCTTGTCGCAAATATAATGTACTTGCGTGCAAACACATTGTGTTTGCTATTCAATATTACATGTTTGAGACACAATGATTAATATGTTATAATATATGTGTTTGCGACCCAAATATATATGTATGTGTTTTTGATAGAAATACAGCTGTGTTTGTTGCATTGTTTGTGATCTCTCGAGAGCAAGAGAATAAAAAACGGGCAGTGTGAGTGTGGTTCGGTATTTTTGCATTATTCTCTCAGGCAGTGGTTCATAAATGTGATTTCAGTAATTTCATGTATTATATCGTCAATGGTTCTTCGGATGGAGGATATCAAAAGCGCTTCATCAGTAAAATATGACTAAAAGGCTCGGACGATTAAATGGTTTGTCATGTTGCTTTGGTTTTTGTGTACTTGTTTCGTGTATGTGTGCTACCAAAGTGAGAAACTATTTTGAAGAAAGAAACTGGAAAGGGCAACAACGTGAATAACTTTGTCTGTCCGAACCTTTACTGAGAAAATCGGAACGTTGGACCATCTGTGAAATATGATAAAAAAAAAACGCACAAGTAATTAATACATGCTTGGCTTGCATGATCTAGATTTGCACACTGAAAAATTTGTCTTGTTTTGTTGTTTATATGCAAATGTAACGTGGTTGCAGTTTGTCGCAAATATAATATACTTGAGTCCAAAAACAATATGATTGGTATTCAATATAACATGTTTGGGACACAATGATTAATAGGTTATAATATATGTATTTGTGACCCAAATGTGTTTCTGTTTGTTGGCAACTGCTGAAAACACTGTTGTCTGTCACCATAACGAAACAAAAAGCAGCAGATCTTCAATTCACGAAAGCATTGCGTGCAAACATGTGGCTGGTTCCTGCAATATGTTGCTGGGACCGATATTTTTAGCGTACCAACGTTTCAACTTCTGAAAACAAAAACGTAAGAGACAACCAAGAAAAGAGAAGCAGATTCTCATTTCATGAAAAAAAATTTTTGTATTAATTATTTCTTTCCTTTTACAAAATTATTGTTTCGTTGGAAGCCATTTTTTGCAGATTATGTTACCCGCGGATTCTGCTGGAAGAGTGTAGACTAGGGTGTCCCAAAAATTTTTTTTTTCGATATTTTCGAACGCATACTCTCTAGTTTTTTTTACATTTTATCTAAAAATGACAAAAAAAAGTTTCATTACGATTGGACAGTGGTAACCCGTGCCTCCTTGACGCCAAAGTTTGAAAAAATACCTATTTTAAGCGTATTTTTCTCTTTGGGTTATCCTTGGAGAAAATTAACCAAAAAAAAAATACCAGAATGAATTTTTTTTAAATAGAAGAGACGAATACAATTCCAAAGTGCATTCATTTATTAAAATCGGTTAATAATTGATAAAGTTATAATATTTTTAACACAAGAACCACAGTGCACAGAACGTTGCACAGTGGGGTTTTCATGAATAAATTAGGCATAACTCAGGATTTTCTAAACTATTTGTTCGCTTAGAACGAAACGTAACATAGTCATTGCTGAGGTGTTATTCCATCGAAATATGGTCATTGTGGCTATATAGTCCCAAAGGAAATTGCACAGTGGGCCTGCAAAGATGACAACCTCGCAAATTTGAAAAATTAAAAACGATGCTGCACTCGCTTGACCGCTCTTTCAGCTGTATCATTAACCACTCTCAATGTGGAAACTTGTTTCCTGGCTTCTTGAAATGAAACATTATTCGACCACAGAGTTGGACATTGTTTTAGAAAACTGGCGTCAATATTGAGTCGATCGAACAAGAATTTACTTTTGACCGAAACAAAGTCAAAAATGTTTATTTCTAAATTAAAAAAGAGAAACGTGGTGTATATTTGTATAAATATAAAACGTAGCAAACAACTTGTAAGTAGGATTCAATACTAACCGTATAAAGGACCACATATTTCTTCCTTCGATGGGGTATACCTTTTGCCATGACTTATTATGTGTTCGTTGCTTAAATTTGCTACCATTTTCACCTTAGTATCTAGATCGACATCCTCGTCAAAAGGCTGCCTTTGAAATGTTTTTATCAATTCTTTCGTAGTCCTTCATAGCTTTTAAAACGCACAAATCTTGGTAAGGTGCCTTTATTGCTGATGCGCATTGTAACCACGGCTTGACGTAGGAAGTCACTATGAACAGACCGACTTCAAACAAGGCTATTTTATCCTGACTTTCAATGTTCAATTGAGCACTAAACAGTGTTATTTTTAAAGAATAAAGGGCTCTTGCTATCCACCGAGCTTGATGCATGGCTCCTGGGGGCCTTATTTTTAATTTCTTTTCGGCATCTCCACCTAGGAATATTATTGATAGCTCTACCAACTCCCGATAATCTTTTCTGAGCGTTTCGTCAGTTAATTTGGCTTTGTAAAAAGCAAGCAAGTCCTCAATTTCTGAATCAGCAATGTACGTTGACAACTTGTCTCTATATAACTGTACTTTCTTTGTGTTGATATGCTTCCAGTTATCTTGCAACTTTTTGAAGAGGGGAATGTCAGGGCTTGTGGTCACATGAGTGACTTTTATTTCAAAAACAGCTTTCAGCACCAATTCATATATATGATGACGGCAGGCAAATATAATAACTTCCCTATTAAGTCTTTGTTCGATAAGCGTACAAGCACCATTAACACGGCCTGTATTAGACGCTGTAGTATCGCAACAAAGAATTTGTACCTTATCTTCTAGATTCCAGTCTGCAATTGCATTCCATACCGCCTGAGCCTGTTCCCTTCCTGTGCAACTTTCCAAATGTGGCACAGCAAGTAGCTGTTCTTGACTGCCATATGATATTACTATGGGAAGCCTCTCTTCTTTCGATTTCCGTGAGTCCAAAGCTGGAAAAAGTTTTCCATCCCAATGAATTGTTACAACATCTGGCACCTTGTCTTGGAAGTTGCGTTTTATGGCTTCAGCACGATCTTTTCGTCTTGTAGTACGAATTCTTTGAATTGTACTTTTGCTGATAGTAAAATCTTCTGAAGTGAGCCCAAGTGCCTCAAGCGTAGCTTCAAGAATAAACATAGAGTCTCGTATGGTTAGCTGGCATCTATCTAGAGCTGCTACTAGTTTTGGAGTAATAAAGTTTTTTTTTATATGTTTTACGTGTTTTGTGTTTAATTTCTGTAGTTAAAGTTGGTACACTGTCGTGTGAATCTACTGTTCCATCTGAGTCGGAAGATAAATAGTATTCTTCCTCGTCAAAAGAAGACGTTGAGGGTAATGGTTCGATAAAACATTTTCCTTGCCGCTTCTCTTCCTCGATCGTCCTAAGATGAACCCTTTCTTCCTTATCAGCCAGCTTTTTGTCGACTCCAGCTAAGCAGCCAGGTCGCCAAGGCTCCCTCTGGCGCTGCAGAAATGTTTTGTCTTCGCTTATTTTGATTGTTTGAAGTGCGTTTATTTGAGCAATGTCGAATAAATTGTCTAAAGTATTTAAAAATCCTTGGCGCTGTTGAAGATAACCTTCTTGAGTTTTTTTAGTATTCTTTTGTAAATTTCTCCAAAATTCATATAGTTGCACAAGCTTTTTGACACAATTAGGGATAGCTTTGGTGGGTATGCGAGCCTTTTCCCAATATATTATGCATTCACGAATAACAAGGTTTGCGCTTGCGTTAACAGTTAAATTTACTACACGTAAATTGTAAAATAAAACACTCATAACTTGCCTATTAGAAGGAAGTTTTGACCCAGTTATGTGATGTTTTTCTTTTTACCACTTCGTAATCCCACCGACATATTGATTTATTCAAAGTTTATATTATAAATTAAAAACACGTCTTCACTGAACGAGAAATTCTAAAGAATGAAGACGAAAAGAGAACAAAATATTCCATACTGATGCCGAGACTGTATCCATGTGTTTACAAATTGGCAAAATAACGGGACTTTGATAATACAACGCAACTTTGCACTGTGGTCCTTGTGTTAAAAATATTATAACTTTATCAATTATTAACCGATTTTAATAAATGAATGCATTTTGGAATTCGTCTCCTCTATTTAAAAAAAATTCATTCTGGTATTTTTTTTTTTGTTAATTTTCTTCAAGGATAACCCAAAGAGAAAAATACGCTTAAAATCGGCATTTTTTCAAACTTTGGCGTCAAGGAGGCACGGGTTACCACTGTCCAATCGTAATGAAACATTTTTTTTGTCATTTTTAGATAAAATGTAAAAAAACTAGTATGCGTGTCTAATTTCGATAAAAAAAATTCTCCCTTATGGCTTCGGACAGGCTAGTGTAGACATATAAAACACGAAAATAGAGTACAACCAAAGTTCCAGAACCAGTGTGATAAAACCTCGAGTACACCTCTGAAAGGAGTATCAACCCGATTCGGTTTTGTAGACCCGATAATTAGGACAACAATTCGGTAGAGAAAAACACTTAAAATGGAATACTAGCCCATGAAATGCATTACGTTTCAGTGGTCTAGGGATCGAATGGTATGATATACAGATTCAAATTTTCATTTTGAAAATTTGGTAAATTGCTTACAATTTAACATAAAACGTAAAAACTATTTTCATTTTTAAATTGCCACAGAAAGAAGAATAAATTTAAAAAACGTGCCATTCAATGAAGTCACGTTGAATTTGTGAAGCAAATGCTATTATTGCCATTACGATCTATCTGGGTGCGAGTACAAGTAATATGGTTAAAGATAATAATAACGTCTGTTACCAGGACTCTTGCAGTATTTGTGCATCTTTGGACAGCTTTTAAGGTATGAGTTGTTTTATAAAACTACATGTTATGCGGCCAATGTGTGGGTACACTAAAAAAATTATATTCGTAAATATTTTTGAAATGCTTTATAGATTTTATTAAATCCTTCACAAATTTTCAGCTTAAGAAACATTTCATAGGATCTATGAAACATTCTCATATTGCCTGAAAATGTTGCCTTTTTTGTTGTTTGGATGCAAATATAACGTGTTTATAGGTTGCCGCAAATATAGTATACTTGTGTCCAAACACATTGTGTTTGCTATTCAATATATCATGTTTAGGACACAATATAATATATGTATGTATTTGTGACCCAAATGTGGCTTTGTTTGTTGAAAACTGCTGTAATCAAAAACGTGACAGCCAATACAGAAAAAAAAGCAGCATTCTTCAATTCGCAAAAACCATGCTTGCAAAGATGTGCATGGTTCCTGCAATATGTTGCTGGGGCCGCTATTTTCCAGCGTGTATGAAAGCGTTACCCAGATTCTATGAAAAGATATATATGTATACAATTTTTTAAAAAATCTATGAAAATTTTGCATGGATTATATTTAAATAAATGAATGAAATATGTTCATAACATATAGGAAACATTTTCATAGAATTTATGAAAATTGTCATAGAATTAAAATGCATCTCTTTGAATGCTAACAAATCGTTTAGCTGTTTCATATCTCATTACAGTTCCTCATCAGCGATGGTACTAAATGATGCTATTGCAAAAAATCATCATGTTACATAAAAGATGGGCCATGTAAAATTTGAAACTTAGTTTCGTTTTAAAAAAATACTAATACAAATTTCTCACAATTATGATTTTAATGAATAAAACACAATATTGTTCAAATGGCTTCCACGACTTGCTTTATAGTACCTCATTCGATCTATCCAAATTTTCAGTACATTTTCGATTCTCGTGAACGAAACCGACGATTTTGTGCTTTAATGCGTCAATGGAGTAGGGATTGTTCGCTTTGCAATTATCTTTCACGGCGCCCCATAGATACACGCTGAAAATCTGTCTTTTTTTGATATTTGGTTGTGTGTTTGGAGGTTGTCGCAAATATAATATACTTGTGTCCAAACATATTGTGTTTGATATTCAATATTACATGTTTGAGACACAATGATTAATATGTTATAATATATGGCCATTTCCAGAGAAAGTGCCACCCTATATCCCATCACGTCACCCTCGTTAATTGCTTATATTTTAAGACCATGTGGTACGATTATTTTACATTCTTTTCATAAATACAGAATGTAAGTAACTACATATTTAGTAAGAGAAAAGAAGACAACCAAACTAACAGGTCCTAAAATATAAGTAATTATCGAGGGTTACGTGATGTGACAAAAAGTTGACCTTTCTGTGGAAACGCCCATATGTGGTTGCAACCCACATATATTTATGTTTATGATACAAATACAGCTGTGTTTGTTGCACTGTCTATGCTCTGTCGAGAGCAAGAAAATAAAAGAGGGACAACGAGAGAGTCTATCTTCTAAGTGTGTATCTGTATTTTTGCATTATTCTCTCAGTCAGTGAGTCATAAATATTCCTGAATGTGCGTGCAAATGAAGGGTCGGACGGTTAAATGGTTTGTGGTATTACTTTGTCAAGTGCGAAACAATTTTGAGGAAAGAAACTGGAAACAACAAGGGCAACAACGTGAAGCCCTTTGTCTGTCCGAGACTTTACTGAGAAAATCGGAACGCCGAATCATTTGTGAAATAAGTGTAATAAAAAACACAAGTAATTAATCCACGCTTGGCTTGGATGAACTTGATTTGAATATAAATATCTTGTTTGTGTACCAACGCATTGTGATAACCAACGCATAGCTGAAACCTTCTGAAAACAAAAACGTGAGAAACAGCAAAGGAAGGAGAAGCAAAAGAGCAGCAGGTTCTCATTTCAAGAAAAAAAACAAATAATGCATTCAATGAAAATAAATGTAAAAGGGGTCGTTTTAAATCTATTAATTGTTTGAATTAATTATTTATAAACGTGGATTTGTATTGTTACAATTAATTATAATAAATAATAGATACGATATATATTCAAATCGAAGAATAATTCGTTTCTAAATATTATTATTTTTGGGAGGAAATTCGCATATGTCTCAACGTAAGCATATGTAGGTTTGGGGGAGACACGTGAATGCTTCCACGTTAGTGAATGGATGTTTGGGATGAAGAATGTATATGTTTCCACGTAGAAGCATACATGTTTGTCAGTAAACATGATACTGTTTGCATTTAAATACAAGTAAGTTTGGGACTTGCAAACATATGAATGTTTGAAGTGTGTTCCAACCATATACATGGTTCCTGCAGAATATGTTTGGAAAAATATGTTATAGAGGCCGTTATTTTTCAGCGTGTAATAGTCTAACGGAGTCAAATCGAAGTTGTGAGGCTGATTATACGGTTTTCGAGCACAGTGCGCAAAAACTCGATTATAACGTTGGGCGTGTGGCACGTAGCGCCGTCCTGTTGAAACCATACGTCGTTCATGTCATCTACTTCAACAACACAAAACGAAACAAACAAAACCTGGTGAACATGACACGGTAACTGTCGCTATTGACGGTAACGACTGCTCCCTGCTCAATATGGACCTATGATGCCGCCATGCCAAAAACCCCACCAAACAGTCACTCTTTGTGAATGCATCGGCTTCTCTTCGACAACGTGTGGATTTTCCTAGTTCCAAATTTGACAATTTTGTTTGTTTACGTAGCCCCCGAGGTGAAAATTAGCTTCTTAGGAAAATATGCTTTTTCGGTAAAATGTTCATCTTCAGCCAAACGATCTTCAGCCCGTTCAGCGAAGCGAAATCGCATCGGATGGTCATGAGTCTTTAGTTTTTAGACTACATGGGCTTTATAATCCTTCATACCAAGGTCTTTTCGCAAAAATAAGCGCAAAGAAGTGCGAGAAATGTTCAATTGCTGGGTACGGTGGCGAGTTGATGCTGATGGCTGTTCGAGCACACTTTCAGCTAAAGTGGCAATATTTTCCACTGAACGCATTGGACGAGCACGTACACAAGTTATTTTGCCCAATAAGGACCTAGATGGACGAAGTCGTTTCACAAGTTGATCCACAAACTGCGTTCATAGCCCTCTATTTCTATCGAATTTATTTCGTAAATATCTTAGGAGCATTTTCTCAATCTCCGGTTACAGTGTCTGCTTACTAATTGGTACATTAATTTATCGGCCTATTAAGGTTTTTCATTTTCTCATATTCCGGTGAATTTAACCAAGATGTTAGATGTTTTACGCTGGTAACTCTGATGAAATGTATGACTACAGTTGTCAGCACTGTAAGATATCAGCTGTTTACGTTATTATTGTTCTTATGCAAAGTGCAATTTATTCAAATTGCGGCGGAAAACCATGAAAAAGACACCGTGGGAAGAACTTCTCAGCTGCCGAGGAACATTTACTTGTTGATCTAGTGGAAGACTGCAGGTCAATTTTGGAAAACCAAATACTTAAATCATAAATAAATAATTAAATCATAGCAACATGAAAACAAAACAGCTGTTGTCCACAGTTGTCAGATGTTTGTCTTTACAGTTCCGATAAACCACTAACCGGCGTACGTAGGGAAAATTAAATTCTGCTAACACTTACGATAAAAGATAATCAGATATTGTGAAAGTGGCCTTAGAATATGAGTTGAAGAGAAGTAAGTTTTACTTATAATATTTCCCAATTTCATTCAAACGTACTAATAATCTGTCACTTCATAAATGTCAAATTGACCATCTGTTTCGAAATAACGGGGGTTCCAAATACAAATTTTACATGTCCCACTCTTTACAACGAAAAATCTGAATACAATGAGAATTATTTCGTACACAAAGGGCACCCAAAAACATAATGTACCGAAAATGAAAGTTAGTCATTCACCGAATGACACATGCTTAATGAAACTGATAACTTTGTTTATTCAATATGTATCTCCCTAAAATAGAAATATAAATTTCATAAAGAAATTTTGCATCCTCATGATGCCATGACCGCATCGGTATTTCAAATCTGGCTATAAATCTTGTGTACAAACACATTGTGTTTGCTATTCAATATTACACGTTGGAGACCCAATGATTAATAGGTTATAATATATGATTTTGTAACCCAAAAGTGGCTTTGTTTGTTGAAAACTGCTGAAAACAAACCCGGATTCATGGAATCCGTACTTGCAAACATGTTCATGGTTCCTGTAATATGCTACTGGGGCCGTTTTCGAACGTGTGATTTTTCTGAAACTTTTATGACTACATTTCGTAAATTCGTAACAATTTTATGAAAGTTTTTCAACAATTTCTACAAAATATACGAAAACCTGCTTAGTAGAAAGAATTAGAAGAATGAATAATAGAAGAATAAATAATAGAAGAAATTTTAATAAAGAATATTTCATAAATATTACGACAACAAAATTGTTCAGTGTATTTGAAGGAAATTCGTATGTTTGCATGTATTTGTCTATTTGTCACTTAATATGCTGCTTAAACACATCCTTAACAAATGTTTTAACTGCATTCTCTCTTCATTGATGCAGATGTTGTGTGTATATGCTGTGCGTGATGTTGGTGTGAATGACAGTGCATGGGTGTGTTGGCATTAAGGATATTCATTCATTCTTATCATTATTCCAAACAACTACTAGCAATGCATTTGCACAATTGCTTAAGGACAATAGAAATGAGGGAGAAAACAGACATTCCCAAACAAAAAAAAAAAAAGATAGAAAAGGTGCTTAGCAATTGTTGCTGATACATGCAGTAAAACGACAAATTCGAGGCTTAGTTTGATAATTGGGAGAATATGTAATGTTACGATAAAAAATGCTTTACACTAACTAAACTTTACATCTGCAGTATGACATATATCTGCAGACAAAATAACAATAGAATGTCAACAATCGACTAGCACAGGCGTTGGCAATCTATGGCCTGCGGGACAAATCTGGGCCGCCAGCTGTTTCAATTTACCCCGCAAGCCCATTTTAAAGCTTTATTATTTTGACGGTGTATCAACCAAATGCGCAACTGTATCCAATTCGAACAAAACCACTGAAGTATATTCGTCTCAAAAGCTAAATATTTTAAATTTTTCCCATGCATAACTACGGAATATTTAAGGAACTTAGTATTCATCTCATACAATCGAAATATTCCGCGTCGGTGACAAGAGCGTTTTATGATTGAGTTATAACTCTTAAAATTAAGTTGAAAACAAAATAATAAAATTTTATTTTAATCCAGCGAAAAACTACGGTCCGCGAACTCATTTGATCACATCTGCATATATACAAAAAAAATCTACCCAAGAGACACAAAGTAACTAGTTGCACATATGCATTCACTTCACTTTCAGTGAGAAGCAACAACTTAGGACAAAAGTGACTTGAATTACGTAAAGTATGAAAGCCTGGAACTGGTTTAACTTGTAGCATTCACGCAAATCACGTTGCACCGATAGGTAAGCATTGAATATGCTTGCTCGGTATTAAACATCTGCACAAGACGTCTTGAATGTGCGTTCAAAACATTTGCTTTTTTCCAAGACATGTACTGTACCGAAGTTGCGGCAACCAAATACTTCAGTGTTCTGAAAAAAAGCATTCGTGTATGCGAACGAAGCTGTGAGCACAAAAAGACAAGTTAAGAAACCACTATTGTCATGATTTTTTTATATCTCAAGATGTCTAGCTTCCATTTCCATTTTAAAATTCTGCAATCGGTTACAAATTGCAAAAGATAGTTGGTTGGTCTAGCACACTTCGGCTAAAGAAGCCCATTGTGATACCTGCAGTTTCCTCTATAGCAACTATTGAATAGTTGTCTAGCCAATTTGCCCTTTCAATGAATTTGTCTATAAGACCTACAGGAATATCCTGTAGGGCTACGGTGCTAACTAAATGTGTTCCGAATATCCTAATTCTCAGTCCTGCCAGATCAGAGCAATCCAATAGAAGGTGTTTGGTTGTTTCCTCGTCCTCTTCCATGCAGCATCTACAGAGAGTGGAGTTTCTATGTCCCAATCTTAGGGCGTGTTTTCCTACAAGACAATGTCCCGTAGGTGTTCCTATCATTGTGGATAACCTGCCTCTCGCCAAGTTAAGTAGTTGCCTAGTCCTATTCCTGTCCACCTGTGGCCAGAGGACCCTGGCTTGTATTCAAGTTGAAGTAAGTCTCCACTTGTCCTTGAACAAATTATCGGCCCACTGCCTGATCTGCAAACGGCAGGTAGAGATTGGTATACTAACACCTTCATTTGCCGGAAGAACCTGTGCCGTAGTGCCCTGTCTAGCTAAAGCATCCGCTACGCAATTGCCTGGAATGTCGCTGTGTCGCGGTACCCAGATGACCCTGATGTCAAAATACTCTGTCATCACCCTAAATGATGAGTGGCATTCTTTCACCGTCAGGGGCGTAGCAAACATGGCTTCCAGGGATTTTATGGCAGCCTGGCTGTCTGTGTAGATACATATTCTCCGGAGCGTTGTGACACTACTTTTCAGTAGTTCAGCAACCTCCAGTATGGCAGTAATTTCCGCCTGAAATACACTACAGTGATCAGGCAGCTTGAAGAAGATATTTACATTTAGGTCCGATGAATGGACCCCATAGCCTACTTGCTCGTCCAACTTTGATCCATCCGTGAAAAATCTGATACTACTGGTATCCCCTACCAGTGACTTTCCCAGGTATTCCTATTCGGAATAGAAGTCCATAGATTTGTCGCCGGTAGAAGGTAGCGGATACAGTAGTCCCTTTTTTTACGGGAATAGAGTTGATAAGTTGTAGTAATTCAGCGTGTCCGGAATGCCCCGATATCATAACGCCACAATCTCTGATTCTCACCAGGGTTGTAGCGGCTGCCGATTCGGCCATGATATCAGCAGTACAGATGTTCAGGATAGCACTAAGTGCAGTACCTGACGTAGTGTCCATTGCCCCACTAACGCTAATCAGTGCTTAACTTTGAATTTTCATCAAGGAATTCAGAATATACTTCTTTTGGAGGGACCTCCACCAAACTACGATGCCATAGAGAAGTATTGGTCTGACTATTGCCGTATAAATCCACATGGTGATCTTAGGAGACAGTCCCCAGCGCTTTCCTATCGCCCCTTTACAGCAGTAAAGAGCAACAGACGTCTTTTCACCCTCCTCTCCACATTCGGTTTCCAAGACAGTTTTTTCTCGAGAATTATTCCCAGACTTGACCTTTTCCGTCATCTGTAATTAAGCTCGGTTTTAAGTGGGTTAAGTGATAGTCCGTTGTTAGCGGTCCAGTTCGAAATCAGACTAAGTAGGCTGGTTGTACGAATGCTAAGTAAATTGAGGTTTCTACCCGTACAGATGATAGCAATATCATCGGCATAGGCAAAGACCTGACATTCGGCCCTGTCCAATTCAAGAAGCAGTTCATTGACAGAAGTTAACCATAATAGTGGAGACAAAACTAACTCCCCTGCGGCGTCCCCCTGTTAACATTCCTAGCAATTGTAACACCACCCCATTCAGCTTTGATGGATCTATCCACCAGAAGCTTCCCAATTAGGCGTGTCACTAAGCTGTCGACTACTAGATTCCGGAACGACCTAAGAATCTCCGAAGGTTGAATGTTATTGAAGGCTCCCTCGCTGTCCAGGAAGGTCTCCAGAGCGAAGACCTTATTCTCAAGAGAGTTTTCTATTATGCTGACATGCTGAGAACTCGATAGTAGATTCTGTGGAAGATTATTTCGAACATGAATGTCCAGTAACCTTTCAAATGTCTTAAGAAAAAGATACAGACTGCTGAAATGGAATTTTTAGTGCCTTTAAATAAGTGAACCGGAGTGTATAATTTAAATGTGTCATCCAAGTTTGTATACCACCCTCGTTTATTGCCTTTATCGCATAAACATTTAGAATGTAGTAAATGGATAATAGTATTTGGTAGTTACAGTTAATCATAAAATTAAATAACTTCACAATGCAACATAAGAACATAACCTCACTATGTGTTCTTAGTGTTAACCGGGTCAATGATGCCAACTATCGTAATAAAGTTAATAAAAACTCGTAAAAACTGTAAAAATCGTTAGTATTTATATACAGCAGAACGTACATAACAATTATGTACACGGAAGGGATAAGCCATTTCAAACGTATAGAGTTATTCGTCGCCTTAACGAATTCTTTATCGAAGGTGAGCTAACGAAAATGCACCAAAGTTTGTAAGCACTGTTTGAATTGCTGGCTTCAAAATAACAACAGAAGAGAATTCATTGATTTGCTTGAATTTGTTTGTCAGCAAAATAAACAAAATTCTTTTCAAACACTGACTTAACTTGTTGTTAACAATCAAGCAAAAGCAAAGAGAAAAATATGAAAAAGAGAAAGGAAATCAATTGCTTCATGTAAAGCACAGTTTGTTATTGTTTACGCAGTCAAGCAAAGCAATGGATTTTCACAGAATTGCTGTTGCTGCAAGCAGTCAGTTGTTGTTTATACTTACTTTGCTTTTGCTTATCTTCTTTAGCGTGTAGTTTTCGCAGTCGAAGCAAAGTTTGAAAAAAGAGTTACTCCAAGCAGTATTTTTCATTAAATAATCTTCTATTCTTATTAAAATTTTATTTTGTATTTTATATTAAATATTCAAAACCTTTTCCGGTAAATACATGGCAATTTCAACCTACACGCTGAAAAATCTGTATTTTGTTGTTGTTCGGATGCAAATATAAACTGTGTTTTGAGCTTGATGCAAATATAATATACTTGTGTCCAAACACATTTTGTTTGCTATTCAATATTACATGTTTGACACACAATGATTATATGTTCTAATATATGTGTTTGCGACCCACATATATTTATGTTTGTGATACAAATACAGCTGTGTTTGTTGCACCTTCTATGATCTCACGAGAGCAAGAGGATAAAAGAGGGACATATAGAGCGAGTCTAACGTGATCTGTATTTTTGTATTATTCTCTCAGTCAGTGAGTCATAAATATTCCTGAATGTGCGTGTAAATTGCAGATGAAGTGTTTCTTATCTTTCCTGATGTATTGCGTTTTAGTTTCATGTTTTCAGTCGTCAATGGTTCATCGGACAGAGAATATCAAACGCGCTTGATCGGTGAAAAAGAATAAACGAAGGCTCGAACGGTTAAATGGTTTGTGATGTTACTTTGGTTTTTGTGTATGTGTTTCGCATATATGTATGTGTGCTATCAAAGTGAGAAACGATTTTGAGGAAAGAAATTGGAAAGGCCAACAACGTGAAGCCCTTTGTCTGCCCGAGCTTTACTGTGAAAATCGAAACAGCGGACCATTTGTGAAATATATTTAAAAAAAACACACAGAAGTAACACACAGAAGCATAGTGATAATCGACGCATAGTTGACAAAGAAGAATGGAGAAGTAAAAGAGCAGCAGATTCTCATTTCATTAATAATAATGCATTCAATGCCATTAAATGTAAAAATTGCCGTTTTAAATCATTTAATTTTTTGTATTCATTGTTTATAAATATGGATTTATATTAATAAAATTAATTATAATAATTAACACGTATATACAATTCAAAGAATAGTTCGTTTCCAAATATTATTATATTTGGGAGGAAATTCGCATATGTTTCCACGTAAGTATGTATAGGTTTGGGGGAAACACGCGAATGCTTCCACGTAAGTATATGGATGTTTGGGATGAAGAACGCATATGTTTCCACGTAAAAGCATACATGTTTGTCAGTAAAGATGATACTATTTGCATTTAAATACAAGTAAGTTTGGGACTTGCAAACATATAAATGTTTGAGGTGCGTTCCAAACATATACATGGTCCCTGCAGAATATGTTTGGGAAAATATGTTAGAGAGGCCGATATTTTTCAACGTGTAACATTTTGCCATCCCGTGTAAAAAAATGTTGATATGTTTGGATCTTAACGGACATAATTATATCACTTTAAAACCACAAAATTGATCTTCGCACACCTAACTAGATGTTATTACATCCAAAAATTGTTTACATGAAATATGACCAAATTTGATCAGAAGTGATCTATTGCAATTTATCCCAGCAAGATATAATTGGATCTTGCGTGAGATATAATTAGATCTGGTGAGATGTAGGCTTATATCTAGCTGTAGATATAGCATATCTTGTTAGATATAATCAGATATTTGGCTGGATATAACCTTATCTCGGCCCAGATATAATTATATCTCGCATTACATAATTAATTATATATCACGTTAGATCCAATTATATCTGGCCGAGACAAATTTGAGATCAAACTAGATCGAACTATACCTAACTAGATAGTTATAGATCAGGTCTGATTTAATCTGATACAATTATTTACAACCATTTTGCGGATCTAATTAGGTCTGTTTTACACGGGATCAACGATTTTCACAAAACTGAATGACTGATACAGCCAGCGAAAGCACAGCCTCATTTTCAAACTTTGCTTCAATGCTGTATTCGCCAGCAGAAGCTACACACTAAAGAAGATAAGCAAAAGCAAAGCAAGTATAAACACCAACTTACTGACAACAGCAGTAGGAATTCGGTGAACAGCTATTGCCTCGATTGGCTGTGTAAGTAAACCCCAAGTGCGCAGTTGAATGAAGCAAATGTTTTTCCTTTTCGAATTTGCTGTTTGATCTTGATGATTTATTACTCTTACACGTAGCTAAGCAATTACAAGTGTATTGAAAATACTGGATGTAAGTTGAAAAAAATTGGTCTACACAAAAAAACATCAGTTACTGGGGGATTTGTGAATATATCAAAAATGGTTTCCCATTACATCCCGTGAAGGAATTGGAGAGAGATTCTCACAACCAGTAAGCTGTGCGTTTTGTAGTTTTGTACTCACTGAACGGTGTTTTTGAGAAGGTTTTTCATGGGTAAATACTCGATAGTGTCGCCGTCACTATGCGAGGTGACCGTCGCCGAAAGAAATTTAAGGTAGTCAGAGCAGGGATCGAACCCAGGATCTCATGTACAGGAGGCGCGCACACTACCCATTGCACCAACGACGGCCACCATTTGTGAATATAAGATGCTGAAAACGAAGTTCCACAAATTTCGAAATATTCAACAATATTCAGTAATAAAATCTGAATTCGCAGCCCGTATTAAGTCATACCTTCTAAGATTATTACTATTCTAAAATTATTATATTATTAACTGAAAACGATTCGTCACTGTAACGAATGTCTTTCACTACTGGAATTAATATGTTTCATTGTTACGATGATAAATATGGATTTATATTAATAAAATTAATTATAATAATTAACACGTATATACAATTCAAAGAATAGTTCGTTTCTAAATATTATTATATTTGGGAGGAAATTCGCATATGTTTCCACGTAAGTATGTATAGGTTTGGGGGAAACACGCGAATGCTTCCACGTAAGTATATGGATGTTTGGGATGAAGAACGCATATGTTTCCACGTAAAAGCATACATGTTTGTCAGTAAAGATGATACTATTTGCATTTAAATACAAGTAAGTTTGGGACTTGCAAACATATAAATGTTTGAGGTGCGTTCCAAACATATACATGGTCCCTGCAGAATATGTTTGGGAAAATATGTTAGAGAGGCCGATATTTTTCAACGTGTAACATTTTGCCATCCCGTGTAAAAAAATGTTGATATGTTTGGATCTTAACGGACATAATTATATCACTTTAAAACCACAAAATTGATCTTCGCACACCTAACTAGATGTTATTACATCCAAAAATTGTTTACATGAAATATGACCAAATTTGATCAGAAGTGATCTATTGCAATTTATCCCAGCAAGATATAATTGGATCTTGCGTGAGATATAATTAGATCTGGTGAGATGTAGGCTTATATCTAGCTGTAGATATAGCATATCTTGTTAGATATAATCAGATATTTGGCTGGATATAACCTTATCTCGGCCCAGATATAATTATATCTCGCATTACATAATTAATTATATATCACGTTAGATCCAATTATATCTGGCCGAGACAAATTTGAGATCAAACTAGATCGAACTATACCTAACTAGATAGTTATAGATCAGGTCTGATTTAATCTGATACAATTATTTACAACCATTTTGCGGATCTAATTAGGTCTGTTTTACACGGGATCAACGATTTTCACAAAACTGAATGACTGATACAGCCAGCGAAAGCACAGCCTCATTTTCAAACTTTGCTTCAATGCTGTATTCGCCAGCAGAAGCTACACACTAAAGAAGATAAGCAAAAGCAAAGCAAGTATAAACACCAACTTACTGACAACAGCAGTAGGAATTCGGTGAACAGCTATTGCCTCGATTGGCTGTGTAAGTAAACCCCAAGTGCGCAGTTGAATGAAGCAAATGTTTTTCCTTTTCGAATTTGCTGTTTGATCTTGATGATTTATTACTCTTACACGTAGCTAAGCAATTACAAGTGTATTGAAAATACTGGATGTAAGTTGAAAAAAATTGGTCTACACAAAAAAACATCAGTTACTGGGGGATTTGTGAATATATCAAAAATGGTTTCCCATTACATCCCGTGAAGGAATTGGAGAGAGATTCTCACAACCAGTAAGCTGTGCGTTTTGTAGTTTTGTACTCACTGAACGGTGTTTTTGAGAAGGTTTTTCATGGGTAAATACTCGATAGTGTCGCCGTCACTATGCGAGGTGACCGTCGCCGAAAGAAATTTAAGGTAGTCAGAGCAGGGATCGAACCCAGGATCTCATGTACAGGAGGCGCGCACACTACCCATTGCACCAACGACGGCCACCATTTGTGAATATAAGATGCTGAAAACGAAGTTCCACAAATTTCGAAATATTCAACAATATTCAGTAATAAAATCTGAATTCGCAGCCCGTATTAAGTCATACCTTCTAAGATTATTACTATTCTAAAATTATTATATTATTAACTGAAAACGATTCGTCACTGTAACGAATGTCTTTCACTACTGGAATTAATATGTTTCATTGTTACGATGAACATGTTTCATGTGATGCGTTCAAAAAATTCTGTTTCGAAAAACGAAGCATTCGTATATGGATGCATTCGTATGAATATTAAGAACAATACCTTCTTCTTCTTCTTATTTTATAATTTCATCAAAATTCTCCCTTGGATAAAAAGTTAAAATTTCTAATTTGTATTTCGATGAATTAAGAAGTAAACCAAATATAAATAGATTCAAGCATTGAACAATTATATTTTTTAACTTTTTTGCCCCAAACAAAATGCACACTTAATGTATTCGTTGCAGCAATTAGGTTTAAGTTGTTGCAGCAACGAAAGATTTTTCGTTGCAACAACGACAAAATTGCCGGATGTACAAAAATTGTCATTACAGAAATGAAAATACACTAACAAACATAATTAATGTCTTATTATTATAATCGACTGGACTTCTCCAAGTCCATTTGAAATTTGTGCTTCAAAAAATATATTCCCATTTTTTGAACAGAGGGTTCCGTGAATCCTCGAACGAACTTTATATTAGGCGAGGATTTTCCGAGAATTTTCCACTATGCAAGTGCTCGAAAAACATCGCAAGCAAAACACACAAGAAAACATTCTCAGGAGATGGAACGAAGGTGTGTTATATATTTCGTGTGTTATATATTTTGTTTGCATTTAGTTTGATGAATTTGTCAAACGGATCAAGTCAAACAACCGCTGATGAAGATCTGTGGCTAGATCTGAAATAGCTATTTGGTTTGCCAGGAATCATGAGGATGCATTTGCAAAACATCTGCAAAAAAAAAAAACTATATCTCTACTTTTAGAGATGTAGATGGTCTTGAGCTTGAATAATAAAATAAAAAGTATTAATTTAATACATTATAAATTTCTACACGCTCCATTAACGTTTGTTATTGATACAAAAAATGTTTTGACAAGTATGACATATTTTTAGGAGAGATAGAAATTTACATTTGTTTGGAGTTAATTAATGTGAAAGTATACTTTTGGGGGTAATTGTGGCAAAATAGGGTGTTGCATTTAGTTGAAGTAACATCATTTCGAGTCGATACTAAACAGTACATCCTAATTATTGAGTACAACAATCGAAACTCAATGATTGTCCGAAACTTTTACCAATTCCTTGAAAAGTTGTAGTTTTCCCATTACATCTTCAAATTATTTTACCGTTCAATATAAAAAAGCGTCTGCCCTCTTCTAAAAAATCGTCAAAATGACTTAAATTTTTCTAAACAGAAACTTAGTCACAACTAACCACGAAAATCGCCCCGCTCTCTCTTGCTTCAACCCACAATTCTTAAATAATAAAATTTAATTTTTTTTAGTTCCTTCTTCCCTCTTTTAACAAGTCTTCCCATGAATTTTCAAACTTTGATTTTCCCCCTCCCCAGTGGGTTGGTTTAGGATTTCAAACATTATTTTATTATTATCTCTAGCTTAATAACCATGAAATCTTAAATTTTGTGCGAAAATCCTGAAACTTACCCCTGAGGTTAGCGAGGAGTATCACTATGACACAGGTTGGGGGGGGCGAGCAGGAGCCACATATGTACCTTTGGCGAATAGATATGCATACTAAAGACATCTCAGTCATATATTACTTTTATGCGGAGAGGGGTAGAGGATTATAGATTTGATTTGGTCAATAATAAATTTTTATGATATGCTTGAAAAGTTTTTCATGATCATCGTTTTATGGACTTTAGGAATGTTTTAATTTGTAAATTCAGGAAACAATGAGGACAAGGATAGGGGAAGTAGTACGTGTTCGTTCTGTGTACAAAAGATATGAAAATTTGATTGGATTTGAATTACGCGCACATAGAATGTAGTAACTGTTCACATATTAAAGCATAATTTTAGGCGAATTTAAAGAATGTTAAATACTGTGTACTTTTTGGGATGCAAATATATAAATTGTAATGGTATTCTTCTGGTTACAATTTATATATTCGTATCCCAAAAAATACAGAATAATTAACATTCTTTAAATTCGCCTTAATAATCTAATTCTTCGACCTTTCTTATGAAGCTGAAGTTTGAAATATAATTTATTAGATAATAGTCAATAACTTTTTGCCTTAAGAATCTCCTAAGTTAAAATCCCATAACCACTTTCACCGTTATATTTCATTTAAAGGAACAAATTGCATTCATTTCATACCAACTACTTAAATGTTTATTGCAATTTTAGATTACTATATCATCTGCTGAATTTTCTGTCGATTCTGAGGAATTTCTTTAAAAATTATTGCATATATTTAGGAGGGGAAGATACACGTTACATCTAAGGCAATTAAACGTATACGAAAGTATACATTTGGGAATAATTATCATAAACCGAACATTGCATACATTCAGGCATATTGCAAAAGTTGTAATAAAAGTTAATCGACAATCAATGATTAAAGCATGTGTCAAATGGTAGTAACAATTAGCCTGTATGTACTCGTACATATATGAAACAACTACGTATGAGTTGATGTTTGGCAAGAGGATGATAGAAATCAATGCTATCTTCTCTTTAAATATGAAAGTTTGTATTAAATAGTGTAGCATTCTATCAACTGTACACTATCTTTTCGGTAAATGAGGCATATTTTAAGGATAGAGTACACTAAAGTCTAGTTTTATTTTCAGACCACAGTTAGTATTGACCTAATACTTGAATCTGCTTGTTCACCATCTAAGTGATCATTACTGCAGTATTTGCATCAAAAAGTTGGACAAACAAAGCGAATTAGGATCACTCAGATGGTGGACAGACAGATTCAAGTATTGAAGAAATACTTACTGTGATTTGAGTTTGAAAATAAAACTAACTAACCGAATTTAAATTTAAATTCGGTGTATCTATTTATGACACAGGCGGTCGGGTTGAAACACTATATACAAGTGACAATTCAATTTCCTTCTTCCCTTCTCTATCTCCTCATTATCTCTTCAAACGTCACCCACGACATAAGAGATGGTATTTAGTTGAGGTCGATCAGGTCGTCCGTAATTATATCGTCCTCGATTGGGACTCGATCCTCGACAAAGCTATTTTGAGTATAAACCAAAATGTTAAAGGCCAATTTTTTTTTAAATTATTCTGTACTTCAAAGTATACAGAAAATGCTTCTAATCGCATTTGACATTGACCAGGGATGGGAAGATAACATGCCAACTTTGTCTTTAATCTTTTACAAATACGAGAACGACATTCATATAAGGCTGACTATTTGACTGATATATAATAAGGATGACTATCTACCGATGGTTGAAAAAAAAAATATATTTCTGTGGTCAATATGCGGTTCAAAAAAATCATAATGTGGAAAAGAAATTTTTAAAAACTTAACAGGATATTTTTTTACAGAAGAATATTTGCAATTTCTTGTGAGCTAACAGATGAGGTTTTTTACAAGTAGCGAACAAATTGCAAAAATCGGTCTGCTTTTGTTGGTTGGGTGCAAGTATAACGTGCTTGTCGCAAATATACTATACTTGTGACCAAATACATTGTGTTTGCTGTTCAATATAATATGTTTGAGACACAAAGATTTATAGGTTATAATGTATGTGTTTGAAACCCAAATGTAGGTTTCTTGACAGACAACAAAGAAACAAAAAAGCAACAGATCTTCAATTCATGAAAACAGTGCTTGCAAACATGTACATGTTTCCTGTAATATGTTGCTGGGGCCGATATTTTTCAGCGTCTAATAGCAATATTTTTCTTTTGTTTTCTGTCCCATTGCTCTTTCATTTTACATCTGCATCTTGAAGTTGTAATAATATTAGAATTATTACAGTAAAAGCAAGAAAAATTATCCAAGTATTTCTATTTAAATTGTCGTATCATAAATTTTTTCACCATTTATAGCAAATGCGTGTATCTCCGTCTAGAAGCTGCCACAAACATCCCCAATCATCTGATGAAGAACACACAATAGTACTGTTCTATAGTTAGCCAATTCATCAACCTTTGTTATGTCTGTCGTGAATTGGCAATATTCGTTGCAGCCACAAAGTATGCAAAGGTATTACTACAACTAATTAGTTATATTACACTATGTGTTATTAATGGGCTATTGGTCAGGGGATTGTGTTAATTAAACGAAATTATGGTGAGAGTAGAAAAAAGAATAGACTAGTGTTTATTGGTATTTGGCTTAAACTTTTATATATTGAGAGCTGTAGAAAAAACGGAAGACGGAAGAGTATTCTGCTTCTACATGCGGATTGTCCCACAGAAAAACTAAATATTTAGAAATTTCAAAATTTCAACAAAAATGTATAATTCTTTTCATATATGTAAGTATATTAGAAAAAAATTTATAAAAATTATGCAGGGAGGGTCCAGTCAGACAAAAAAAAAGTAAAAGCAAGAAAATATTTCGGATCAACCACATTCTCTGAAAACACTAAAAGTATAACCTTTTTCGAATCATATCATTACGACTCGCCATTTTAGCGTTGTTTTAATTGGCGTCAATAAAACAAGATTCTTTATAAATTTCGATTATTATAATAGTAATGTTTGTATTAACACGATAGAACAATTAAGAATGGGAATTTTTCGATATCCCACAGCGACTCGACGTTGCATCACTTCGCGGATTCAATTCTTATTGGCAAGAACAACGAAAATTTATAGCATATATTTATATTTACATTTATAATCTTACACGAACCTCTCCCAACATTTTATGGAAAACACAGCAGACATTTCTAGACTGTTCTATAGTTACCCAATTCGTCAACCCTGTTCTTTATGTGGTGAATTCATAATATTCGTTACAGCCAAAAAGTATGCAAAGGTATTACTATTACTCATTAGCGATATTAGCCACCCAGCGACGGAAGTCGCTAGGCCTTCCACAGATAAGGCATGCGGAAGGAATGGTTCTTTTGTACTGCCTTCCTAAAATAAGGCCTGCGGAATACATGCATTTTTTTCATCAGATATAACCAAGAAGATGATTTTTAGGATTGTGAGAAATTTATTTTCCGATTCTTTTTAACCGTAATTTAATTGGAAAATTTTCATATAAATTTTAAAATGATATTGTTTCTTTAATATTTTTCAGTGTGTTTTAAAATTTATCAATTTGAAGTTGGGCGTGGTAAAACTTTCTAAGACAGATACATACATACATAATTATAAATAAATATGTAGAAGTGGATAATGATTTTGTGATAAAATAAATTATTTTAATTTTATTTTTGTTTAACAAACATAAATTAAAGTAAATGCCTTCTAAGGCATTCCTCTTTGCATGCCTTCTAAGGCCGTCTTTAGGCAATGGGCAAGGAAGGCATTGCCTCCCAATCTCATGCAATGTTAAAAAGAAAGGAGGAGGTAATGTGTAGGGAAGGCCGTACGTATTTTAAAGAAGGCCTGTTTGGTCATGATTTCAGGCCTTCCAGATCATGACTTCCGCGGCTGGGCATCTTCTATGAATGCAGTGCAATGTATATGTTTACCGGAAAGTATTGTAGTATTTGTTGATATTTCACTTAAACTTATGGATGTCGAAACTGGTAGGGAAAATGGAAGAGTATTCCACTTACGGATAGTATTGATCATAGTGGAGTTATTACATAAATAGGGGAAATCCTCTTATTTAAAACTCTTTAAAAATGAGTTGTTTTGAATTAATATTTTTTTTTTTTTGTTTAAATTTTAAATAATTTTCATATAAATTAGCTCACGCAAAACTGTGGTGAAAACTATGCTTGCTCCGGCTGGTCAATCAAATTCAAACAAACCAATCGAAATGAAGCAATAGCACTCGACAACGTGTAAAACTCTGCTGATTACGAGAAAAATAAAGAAATAAGAACACTTTTCAGCCCAATCGTGTCGTTTAAAAAAGGTTTTTTTTTTGCAATATGGGCCTCAAAAGTTCTGTAATACTTAATACTTCACGACCCTAGAATAACAAGGGTCTAAATAACAACTTTTGATAAATTGATCTGAATATCGCATTGTACTAAATCGCAAATCTCTTACCATTTACGAGATATTCAAGACAACACACTTCTAACTACACATGTATCTATACTTATTTGGTTAAACAAAGAACAAGACGCAAACCAATTTACTTTGTAGTGCTCTGTTATATAACTAACACAGCTCTTGGCAAGTTTTGGGCCCACTGTGATCAAACGAAGAATTCTACCAGATCAAAATATGTTTGTTTACAGAAAATTTTAAATTCTGAATTTCCACAGGTCTTTGGGAAATTATGGATCTTAAATTTCGAGGACACTCCTTAGGGACTATCGGCTAGCATATGTTTGGATGGTGCGGAATTCTTGAGTTTCGGCTCAGTGGTCGAAAATCTGTTTTCGTATATGAAATACAAATTAAAGAATTTTCGGAAATGTGTGGGTGACATATTTTGAAAGAAAGAGACACCACTGCACATATTTGGTTCTTTGAGAATTCTACGTTTGACCGCAGTTGGCAAAAACCTTGCACAGGGACCCCATACAGAAAATGTAAAATTCTGAATTTCTTCTAAATTTTAAATTTCGGACACACTCCTCAAAGACTAACGACTTTGCATATGTTTGGTTCGTGGATATATCTTTTTATCGCCATATTCTACTTGTCCCACTGTATGTGACATATTTAAAAAATAATATTTAAGATTTGGTTGCATATATGTACATTGGTTTGCGCAGCAAATATATTTAGCTTGGAATGTGTTTTTACTAGTTACTGTATTTAAAATTTCTACATTGGTTTTTTAATTGAAAAAAAAAATAAATTGCCGATTTGTCTTTAAACTAAAGTGTTTAAAAGAGCTCTGTTACTTATATAACAGAGCTCTGCTAAGTAAATTGGTTTGTGCCTTTGGTATTTTAAATACGACTTTATCTTCACGCACTTATTTTGTCAGGCTTTAAACACCGAAGAATTAAGTAAAACTCTGCGTGAGAGCCGGCTTACGTCCGGGCTTAGGGATTTTTCCTCTGGGGTAGGTCCAACACTGGTTTGGCGGATTCGGCAGTTTTCTGTTTATTAAAGTTTTCCGCGTGGTCGGGCTTAGAGATATTTTTCTCTGGGTGGTTCTAGCACCGGTCTCGCACTTTGTAGATCCCGCTTTGTAAAATATTTATCGACATTCCTGAATTTAAACCCGTGATATCTCGATAACAAAGTGAGTTATGGAAAAAAAATTTTTTTTGTTGCTACCGAAAAATATTATCGGATGTAGGGACTTTGGATATCGTACTATCCCCGAATGTAGTGGACCAAAAATATTATCGGCAATTTATTTAAATATTTTTCCCGTAACAAGCAACTCACTAAAATTTTGAGACCCATACGGCAAAAGAAAAAATCTGAACTATTTTTCAAAACTAGGTCGAATTAGACAGTCAAAATTGCTCTTCACTCGAATGCCAACAAACAAAACAGGTGAAGCGTTAAGAATTCTCTGATATCTCTCTTACTCTCTGCATTGTATATTTCAATACAAGGGCAGCTTGTTGATAGTGATATAGTGTATATCTACACAAATTCCAACCATGTTGAAGTAAAATTACATAAACTATGCAAAAAGTATGAAATACTCGTAGTCAAGAAATGACGCGGCAGAGAAATGAGTTTGAGTGAATTGGTACCACTTTTTGGTCCTCTTTTACGAGGGTTGCCCAATTACGCACATCTTCTGGTCGTCCACTTCTTGATCGAAATATGTAGCGATATATTTCCAACCATCCACCATAATAATCCATTTCTTGAACAATATATTCTATGAAAAAGTTATTTTATATTAAAAAGATCTTGAACCGAAAAATGATTAAAGAACAGCAAATCTTAAAGATCGAATAATAAAAAGTAAAACGTCTAAAAAACGTCACCATATTACGCCAAAAAATTTCAAATTGCACAACAAACTGTGATCAGTATTTCTACAAAAAATATGCCCTGTCAAAATTCCCGTTATGACCTACTCAATACACGCTGAAAAATCTGTCGTTTTTTGTTGTTTGGATGCAAATATAACATGCCTTTGGAGCTTGTCGCAAATATAATATACTTGTGGCCAAACGCATTGTGTTTTTGCTATTCAATATTACATGTTTGGGACACAATGATTAATATGTTATAACATATGTGTTTGCGACCCAAATATATCTGTGTTTGTGATACAAATACATCAGTGCCTGTTTCACTATTTCTGCTCTCTCGAGAGCAAGAGAATAAAAGAGGGGCAACGAGTGTGTATATCTTGTAAGTGTCTATCTGTTTTTTTGCATTATTCTCTTAGTGAGTGATTCATAAATATTCCTGCATGGGCGTGTATATTGCAGATGAAGTCAGTGTTTCTTATTTTGGCTGATGTATTGCGTTTCAATTTCACGTATTCAGTCGTCAATGGTTCATCGGACTGAGGACATCAAAAGCGCTTGATCAGTGAAAAAAGAATAAACAAACGCTCGGACGGTTAAATGGTCTGTGATGTTGCTTTGGTTCTTGTGTATGTGTTTCGCATATATGTATTTATGTGTGCTACTAAAGTGAGAAACGATTTTGAGGAAAGTAACTGGAACGGCAACAACGTGAATCGCTTTTTCTGCCGAGCCTCTTCTAAAAAAATCGGAATGGCGGACCATATGTGAAATATAATAAAAAAACACACAAGTAATCAATACATGCTTGTCTTGCATGAACTAGATTTGTATATAAGTGTATTGTTTGTGTACTAACGCATAGCTGAAACCTTCTGAAAACAAAAACCAGAGGGACAACAGAGAAAGGAGAAGCAAAAGACCAGCAGATTCTCATTTCATAAAAACAGTAATGCATTCAATGCAAGTAAATGTAAAATGTAAACATGTCCTCGGTTAGTGACTTGTGTAAATACACACCGCAGTGGCTTAACGGGCTAGACGCTGCTGAAGATGATGCTTCACAAACATCGAAACGATCGTCCAGCGAATGTGAATTCGAATCCCACCCGCGGTATTTACATTTTTTTCACTAGCCGGAGAAAACATGATCTCTTATAGTCTTAAGGGAAATTACAACTTTAAACATAACGAGGAACTAAGACAACTAAATTTGTAAACATTTTAAGGTTTTGTATTAATTATTTATAAATGTGGGTATATAGTGATAAAATTAATTATTATAAATAACGAAACAAATAATAATTCGTTTCTAAATAGTATTATGTTTGGGACAAAATACGCATATGTGTCCACGTACGTAAACATGCTAATGTTTACATTTAAATATACCTGAGATTGGGACATGCAAACATATAAATGTTTGAAGTGTGTTCCCAACACATACATGGTACCTGCAGAAAATGTTTGGGAGAATATTTTACAGAGGCCGTTTTTTTTTCAGCGTGTGCGCATCGACTGAGCCCTACTAATATTAGAGCAATATCATATAAAGAATGAAGTGTCCCGGCATGCCATTGAAACAAGATGCAACCAAATCAGTTCCTTAAACATGGACGATTTATTTTTAAGGCCTAATAAAAGGGTATACGAGTATAATGTAATTTTAATAATTTATTTAAAATATCTAAATACTGGATTTCTTTTAGAAAATTCAAATTGAATTTTAATCGCTCTAGTGCAATTTCTTATTTATATTCTCAAAAGTGTATCATCAATACGGCGGCATTGATATCCTTTCTACAAGGTGGCGCAAAAGTAATCCTCCTATCAGAAAATGCTATAAATTTTGCGATTGGCCCCTAATGTCAGTTCTGTTTTGACATTTGTGTAGTAAACACATGCGAAATACACGTTAATAAACAATGTTACGCTACACTGCTCCAGAACGCGGAATATTGCTGACTATTTATTTGACCAATAATCGGTCGGTGACTTTGGCACAACGTGAATTTCGTCGCAGATTTCCTGGCCGTCCAACGCCTACTGGTGAAACACTGCGACGTTTAGCCGCTCGCCTCGAAGACACTGGCACAACACGAGATGCTGCCAGGCGTGGCAGACCCCGGAGTAGCCGTTCTGGAGAGAATATTGCTGCTGTAGCCGAGGATATCATGGAAGCGCCGTCGACATCGACCAGACGACGTGCCACGCAAATGTGTATCAGTCGACGGTCTTTACAGCGAATTTTGGTACAAGATTTGAAGATGTTTCCGTACAAAGTCCAGACGGTGCATCAGCTGTTAGCTGCTGACCGCCAATCGCGTCTAACATACGCTGAAGCCGTCCTTAATCACCACCAAGAGGAAGATGATTTTTCATCAAAAATAATCATGAGTGATGAGGCCCATTTCCATCTTAGCGGGTACGTAAATAAGCAAAATTTACGCTTCTGGGGCACTGTAACGCTTCCGCGTGTAACCCACGGAGAGCCATTACACCCGCTCAAAGTCACTGTATGGTGTTCTGTTTTCGCTGGAGGAGTCAAAATGCCATAAAAAGGGCTCAAATGACAATCAACTGTGGCGGCGGCCATTTACATGACATCATATTCTCGAATTGATGTAAAAAAAATTAAAAGACCAAATAAAAATAATCCACAAGAAGAATCAAAGTTTTTCATTTTTTTTTTAAATTACAGCCAAAAAACATCGGAAGTTTACTTTTGCGCCACCTTGTAAAAGTAGCAATTGCTTGAAATGTTATTGCATATCTTTGGGCGGTAACGATTAATCCTACATCATTGGCAATTAAACAAATGTTCAAGCATACGTTGGGGAATAATTATCCTCAATGTATTGTTGCAAACTTTGTGGCTATTTTGTTTAAGTACAGGCAAGTACAGCCTTGTAATTGGGTTAATAATAAAATAAATCGTAAACAAATCGATACGAATGAGCAACATGTTAATAGCCATTTCAATGTCTACACAGAAGGAAAATAATCGGAAAAATCTGAAAGTGATTCGTTAGCTGTCATTGCATTTAAGACTTAATAAAATTCCCCGGGGAATGGTTTGTTCATTAGAAAACATACAATGAAAACAATCGAAGGGAAAACGTATAAACACGAAAAGGTATAAATTCCCTTATAGTGAAATGACTTTGACGCGGAATTCCCCCTCCCCGCAACCCAGTCTACTTTGATTTTATTACAGCCACACTACAGCTTAAAAATACAAAGAATGTAGTGTGAATAACTGGTTCTACTTAAACTGATTTCCATTGCATAGTTTTTGGCTTACTTACAAAATAAAACTTTTGCCAATATATCGTTTAAAACTTACAATATTTTCATTGTAATTATTGCAATATGGCTTTATTATTTGTCTACAGTTTAAAGGGTTTGGGATGATTTCGTATTTATTCGGGCATTTTATTTTAAAAAAGTTTGAGGGGTTTATTGAATTTTTTGATAAAATGCAAAGTTTGCATACTTTTAGGAGACAACATTTGTTTGTGTATTCGTAATAAGCAAACACATTGTAATGAGTTGTTTTTATTTTAATCGATGCAAATGGCAAAATTCCAACTGTTTAATGTGGCATACTTTTAGGGGATTATTATATTCAATGGCATTTCAGTGCAAAATATTTGTATACATTTTTTCGCATTCTTAATGTCTAAAACCAATAATAATCTTAAATCTGAAAGATATTCGAAAATACACAAATTATTGGCATTATGAATAACCTTTGTATAAAAAATTTTGAATGTTGAACTCACTCAACGAGGGTACTGAAATAAGTGAACAGACAGGAATCTGAAGTTGGCTGGGAAATTATCAAATCAATTAAGAACGAAATTCATCATCGGCGGGTTGAAACCCATTATATATGTCGAGCTCGATATTGTATCACCAGCGAAACTTCAGGCTGTGGCCGATCTATCCATCCCCTGACTGATAAGGTTGTACATTGCGTGTGAAGACATCTGTTACACACCTAAAGAATGGAAGGCTACAAGAGTAATGTTTATACCCAAAAGCGGGAAAGGCCGCAGACATTGCATATAAACCTGGTATCGTTCCTAATGAAGGCTTCGGAATGCATTATGATATATGAACATTAGCGGGAGAGTATTGATGGCAGACTTTTAGTCACCTCAGTCAGACTTGATGTCAGCACGCGTAATGCAGACGCAGATTTATAGCAACTTATCTGTATGAACTAGCGGGATGCATAGGCAAATCTTTGGCTGGTAAGGAGTACATAATGGTAACCATTATTGGCATTGAGGTTATGTTCAATAACATCACTACTACTGCAAAAGAAATGCTCAACAGTTGAGGTGTCACGGCCAGAGTTGATAACCTCCACCTCTACCAGGTATGTCAACAGAGGCACACTTCAAGATAGAGTCTCGTTTCTACTTCTGTGGAACCTTATCCCAACTGGAATACTGACCAACCTTGCGAAAATTGAGGATATTTATTATGAGGCAATAGCAGCAAGGACCAATAAGCCCAGTACCCTAACAGATTTCTTCCAGAATAAGCTACATACTTTGGGCAGATGGGCTTCCGAAAATAGCTTGGGCGTAACATAGCCCAATACCCAACTGGTCCGTTTCTACCAAAGGTATAAAACACCCACCATGGAAGCTATCTCTTTGACTGGGTCTTGCAGAGGGTGCCAAATACCTGGACGCCATTTAGGTCACCAAGCTGAGTTTTAACCGCAGCATAGTTTATAGGGTGAAAAAGGCGTCGATATCCCCCTGCACCTGCAAGAGGGTAATATGCTGCAAACCAGAACTCTATCCTCGAATTATTCACTGGATTCTCTGGATTTAAAAAATATGTATTTTGTTGTTTGGATGTAAATACAAAATGTTTGTAGCTTGTCGCAAATATAGTATACTTGTGTCCAAAAAAATTGTGTTTGCTGATCCATATTTCATGTTGCAGACACAATGATTAATGGGTTATAAAATATGTTTTTGTGACCCAAATACATATAGCTTTGTTTGTTGAAAACTGCTGAAAACAAAAACGTGACAGCCAACAAAGAAACAAAAAATCAGCAATCTTCAATTCATGAAATCACTGTCAGATTTGAGAGGGCACTATGTGAGGGCAAATGAGTGCTGTAGAAGCTATAATGGTGAGAAAAACTAATTAATCACTGAACATTGTCGTTGCAGGTGTTCAGCACAGGTACACCCTGAAAAATCGCTATATTTTTCTTGTTTGAATGCAAATATAACGTGTTTTTGGAGCTTGTCTCAAATATGGTATACTTGTGTCCAAACCCATTGTGTTTGCTATTCAATATTACATGCTGGAGACACAATAATTAATGTGTTATAATACATGTGTTTGTGATCCAAATAGTTTTGTTTTCAATACAAATATAGTTGTGTTTGGTGCACTGTTTGCTTATTTTTTTTGTAGTTTTGCCGTGCTATTCAATATTACATGTTTGCGACACAATAATTAATATGTTAAAATATATGTGTTTGTGATCCAAATACAGTTTTGTTTGTATTGCAAATATAGCTGAGTTTGGTGCACTGTTTGTTTATTTTTTTTGTAGTTATGCTTTGTCGAGAGCAAAAGACAGAAAGAAGAACAAAGAGAGATTGTTTTCAGCCTGAGATTATGTTATTGAAAGTGTATAATTGTATTTTAGCATTTTTCCCAGTCAGTGAACCATAAATATTTCCGAGTGCGGGTATAAATGAATTGAGTATTTCTTATGTTGGCTGAACTGTTGCATTTTAGTTTCATGCATTCAGTCGTCAATCGAGCGTTTGGGAGGAAACACGTGAATGCTTCTTCCTAAGCATATGGATGTTTGAGAGGAAACGTGCATATGACTCCACGTAAAAGTATGCATGCTAATGTTTGCATTTAAATATAACTGAGTTTAGGACTTGCAAATATATGGATATTTGGAGTGTTTTCCAAACATATACATACATGGTTCCTGCAGAATGTGTTTGAGAGAGTTTGTGACAGATGCCGTTGTTTTCAGTGTGTATCTCTACTATGGGATCCCACTTCTTTAGGGACAAGGAAGGATTCCCTTATGTAAGCGTTAACAGGATTATACGCTTGTTGGAGCAAAATAAATGGTCCTTCGATGGACCCAATGCTGAATCTCGTTAGCCCGTTTGACATTGCATACCATGAAGGGATAAGGAAGAGTTTCCGAAAGTCGGTGAGGCGTTCGTTTTCTGTTTTTAAAATCACTGAGTGGACTTACAAGGTCGTTTGAATCACAATAGACTAATAAGCGAGTCAGTCGTCGACTGTGACCAGCATATATCCACCAAGCCTAAGTCTGAGAGAAATTCCTGTTTTCAGTTTTCTGAAACTTTTAGCTTCTTTTTGTATTATTTTAAAAAGACTTGAAAATGTTCTGGAAATCTCTCTCACAGTGGAGCGTACCTTTTATTCCCTCAAGCAAGGATTATAACTGGTTTGTAGTCCGAACTGTTAGCAAAATGTAATGTATATATTTCATTGGTTTAAGGCGGCGCATGACCGTGGGAGCCAGAGCAAATTGTCCTACCCAAGGTCAGATATTCGGTGTTTCTTCAATATTGCTAGCAATATCGTTACAAAGGTATGAAAGCCCAGCCTAGTCCTCTCTTAACTAGAATGACAATAGTCTTATAAAGGCCATAGTTATCGATTTCTTAAATATTATGGAAAAATTTTCAATGCGATGTAACTCGCTTCGGTATCTGGTTACATCGAAGATTCAGAAAATACTTGGCAGAGCCTTACACTTATGGAGACTTGCGCCAAAGCGATTTGCTGGGCAATTCACATATAATTTTTTTTTAATATTACATACTTTGTGGTTCTCAGTTTGATTAAAAATGTGATGTCTGCTTCTAGGCATTGAGAATCTTCGAAATTGCTATAATCTATGAAATTTTGAAACTAGGTACACATGTGTGGCCTATTTTTATACAGTTCTAACTCGAAAAGTCCTAAATGAATATATTTTATGTATGTATTAAAGTATGTTTTGTCTACTATTGTTTCTTCTCCCAGGATAATGTAAAGCACATGCGATGCAAAAAACTGTAACATATCATAAGGATTACATTTTCGTTTTACAATACTCAGAAGCAATGGTTGGTTAGTTTTCGTGGTTGCTAAAGATACTATTTAGCATCAATTAGTGTCTTGAGACACCGTTTTGCATACCACATCACTCCGGAAGGTAAAAAGTACCGTGTCTATATCCAGCCTGTTAATCGGAGATAACTCATTAGATCCCCTAGATCTATCTCGTATATCTCAGTGAGGTTAAGCAGGAAGGGACAGCCCATAGTCTTCAGGCGTCTATTCATCAGAGCCGGACAATTGCAGAGGAGATGCTCCAACGTCTCCTCCTCTTCTGCGTCATCGCAGGAACGGCAGTGGTCATTATATGGCAGCTTCAACCGTCTTGCGTGATTACCGATTGGTCAGTGCCCGGTCAGCACGCCAGTTAGCCAAGATATGTCTCCCCGATTATGGCTGATCAGGGAGTTAGTCCGGTGAATGTTATGTTCTGACCTCAGAAGTCAGAGATATCGATGTCATCAATTTTATGGAAAAATTTACGATTCGATGTAACTCGTTTCAGTATCTGGTTACAGCGAATATTCAGAAAAGACTAAGCAGATCCTTAAACTTACCGGACTTGCGCCAGAGTCGTTTTCTGGTAATTCACCTATCAATGTTTTTTTTTATTATTGCATACTTTGTGGCTCTCACTTCGATTTAAAATGTGGTACCTGTTTTTAACCATTGAGAATCTTCGAAATTTGTATGATTTATGAAACTGAAATGTATATACATATATGTAGTGTATAATATTGTTTTTACTCCGAGGATAATGTAAAACACAGTAATGTAATGTAAAACAAAAACTGTAACATATCATAAGGATTATATAAGTATTATCGTTTTATATGTCAAAATCCTGTGTTGTAATGTTTAGAATTCCACATACCTTCTACAACTATTAATATAAATTAATACAAAGCCTAATTCAAAATTTAAAATGTAAAATTTTAGGCCGTTCTATCTTGAAAAGTCCTAAATGAATGTATTAATAGTGGCTTGTTTTGCATACTTTTTAAATTAGATATAATCACAATTTTTGTATGGCCCTTCGTGTACTTGTCTTTTCAAAAACCGTTGCATATCATTAGGCGATTACACTTAACGAAAATCACTTTTTTTAAATTGAAATTTTCGCAAATATTATAAGAGTTTCTCTCTCTCTCTCCCTGTCGTAAAAAAACTGGCCAAAGTGAATTAAGAAAATGACAAAAGTCACTAACAATAACTAAAATGAACTATGGTGAAAAATTGCAGCAACAATTTTAGTTGTAACATTTAGAATGGACCATTAGTTTTGACGGCATTAGTTTTGTTAGTTATCAGAGAAATTTTCGAAATAAATTCCAAAACAAACACACCCACCAGCTACTATGATGGTAAGACAAACAGACAAGCAGATAGACAGGCAGAGTGTCAGACAGCCATTAGAAAAATAGACGGACGGACAGAAAAGATACATTGCAGCAATTTTAAAGCTAGACAACTCCCGAAATCTCGTAAAATACAACTTTTACGACTTGTTGCCAAAACAACAACAACAACTACAATCCTTAAGGATATTGTCTGCCTTCCACGAGGCGGGACATAAACAGACTTTAGCACTACCAACTCTGCGATAATGGCGCTCAGAGACAGAGAGAGTATTGGCGGGCAGGAGCAGAAACAAAACATGAATATTCCCACGCTAGTAAAGCTCGCGTTGCTACAGCAGAATTCAGCTTTTTGGCAAATTATGCATGTAATAAAACCGGTGAACTCAAACTCTTTGTTCGATAGCGAATTTTTAGCCAACAATTTCCACACCCGAAATTTAACGTAACTACATTAACATAAAATGTTAGTGGCTGAGGCGGCAGTGGCAGTGGAAGCAAGCAGGAGCCTTAGTCATGATAACACCCTCTACTAAGTCATGAAATGAAGATCTCACGAATGCCAACCAACAACTAGCAACCATCATGACCCAAGTATTTGGATGAATAAATAAAGTGGCGTTTACAGCCACCACACTGCCACACCATCGGAATGCCACTCGACTCATCCAGTTGCTGCATCATTATCCACTGCCACTGATGAGTGCAACGACATTGCACTGCATTTCTGTGCAAACTAGCACTTTAGATATTCTCGTGTACATACGGCTAAAGTTTACTCCGGATTTTTGCAATTTATTTGGATAGTTATCCCGGAGTCTCTGGCCGTTGTATTGTGGCTCAGCTCCGACCCACGTAAATTATTTCGTAGCCATCAACGAAAATTACCGTTGCCCCAGGACTACAAGTACTCGAGCACTGCGTCTGCATATATACTATCGTATCCTTGATGATTGATAGGAAGGGGGAATAATAAGAGGGAAAAGTGTGATAGACGTGTGAAATTTTCACTTTTTCCTGTGAAAGGAAGGGGTCGAAATTAATGCACTGTTAAATAATTCACTGTTTATGGCCATAAAACCGTGGTTGTCTTGTGGACTTCCTAGTCTGGAGAGGAGATTTTTAAGGAGTAAATAAATTTCGTATAATGCTCAACAAATTTTAAATTTTAACACAAAATTTAGCAAAAATATATAAAACAAAAGTAAAATCTACTAAAAAAAATCCCAGTGTTTTCTTCAGCGCTGTTAATCCGGAAAATGATTACCTATTTCTTCCATATAGTTCGAAATTCGTTACTTTCCGCTTTGGATAATAATGACTTTGATTTCACTCAGAACTTTCAAGAACAGTAGTAACAGCAACAGAGGGACAATTCCACACAATTTCGGCGAAACACAATACAAGAGAAATTCAAAAATGGCGTCGTGGCAGCCAAATGTAACGCAAGTTGTAGAGCATGTAAACAAAAAAAATATTTTCCAATTACATTCCCAGAGATGACAGGAAAGAGCTTCTCACAATCAGTAAGATTGGGACCTACAGTTTAACACCGGTTCTGAACGTTTTTGGTAATACGAAGTGACCGTTGTCGAAAGAAACGTAAGGTGGTCAGCGCAGTGATCGAACCCACGTTCTCATGTACGACATTCGCGCAGGATTGTAAATAAAGGACCTGGAATGTCGACATGTAGTATATGCAGACTGAACAATCTGGAAACGAAAGAGGACAATTTCCCAGAATTTGCGGTATCTGGTAAAAACATGTAAGCGACCAACTGGAACATTCCTAAACACGATGAAATTTAAACCATTGAAACCATCCGCATCTCCCGACTTAACCGCTACAGACTTCTTCCTGTGGGGTTATTTGGAATCCAACGTTTATGTCAACAAGCAACGGACCACAGAAGCAGCCTTGAAACACAATATTCATCATGACCAGGCCGAAACACGAGCACATTGCGCCATTCCTTCCGGCGGCGACCATTTCCGCGATATCATATTCCACAAGTGATGAAAACAAATTTGCACGGTTTGAAAATGAACGAAAAATCATTTCACAGCAACTAATTTATGTTAGGTTTCTTTATCATCACCAAAAACCATTAGGATGAATTATATATTCCACCACGTAGGTGGATTTTTAGGAGTCTGTAATGCCAAAGGTAGGGGCAAAGTCTGGGAAAACTTAGGAAGCCAGGTTTATACTCTCAACTAACGTGAAATGAGAATGATTGATATTCATAATACGTATGATTAATATTAATAGACTTTGGCAGCCATGGTGTATACTTTATATATTATGTACACGCATGGGGAATTAATACAGTGTTTTGTCATATTGTCGTGTGCCGTTCGGTAAATCACAAATCACCATATATAACAAGAATATAAAACAGATTATAAATAAATGGAATCAGAAAAATGAAAATGGAAATACATAACCTAAAGATGTTAAAGAGCTTTATAAGTTCTCACGTCCGTTTTGGCTAATTTGGATTTGACAAATGAGGTTTCAAAAACGATGAAGTAATTCACCATTGCACTAATTTGTATCACCGACGAAAGAAAATCACGATAATGATTGGAAAACGCAGTATTCGGCTGTCTGTTCAATTATGAAGCAGATTGTGGTTTTAAAGTGTATAATGTCACAGATATTTTTTGCGTATGGTTGATATCAATATACGTTGCATACTTAACCTGTCCAACCATACCGCATTTTGCCGGGTTATTCCGCTTTCGATCTCCCATACCGACCTAGTAGTAAAGTATAATTTTGCATAGAAGTTTTTTTTAACATTCAATTTTCAACAGTCACAAGCAGAATTTGAATTGTTTAAAATTTTATAGAAATCTTTCTCTTAGTTGAGCATAACTTTTATTCCCTCAAGCAAGGATTCCCATTCCAATTCGATGTAACTCGCTTCAGTATATGGTTACAGCGAAGATTCAGAAAATACTAAGCAGAGCCTTAAACATAGGACACTTGCGCCAAAGCGATGTGCTGGGCAATTCACTTATAATTTATTTTTTTAATATTGCATACTTTGTGGCTCTCAGTTTGATTCAAAATGGGAGGTCTGCTTCTAGGCATTGAAAATCTTCGAAATTTCTATAATCTATGCAACTTTAAAATTAGGTACACATGTGTAGCCTGTTTTCAGGCAGTTCTAACTTAAAAAGTCCTAAATGAATGTATTATATGTATGTATTAAAGTATGTTTAGTATACTATTGTTTTTTCTGCAGGTATAATGAATTGCAAGGATTTGAATTCACAATGTCTCGATTGTTTCGAAATTTGTGAACTTCATCATCAGAGGCTTAGTTGTAGGCTACTGACATATGTTCAAATCTGTCATTAACTGAAATAATCAGATAGGATTCTATTTTTGTGCCACAATAGTGACGTAATCACATGCTTGTTGTGGGCATAATATCTACAAACAGATCTCAAAACTAAATATTTTCAAATTACAACTTCAAACGCCAGTTAAGAGGAAAATTGTTCTTGTGAAAGAAAATCTTTAAATCAAATCCATGAAAAATTGTCATCAATTTCTTTTCATTGAATTGATGACAAATTTCATCAATTCAATAAAAAAGTTATTCCATTTGAAGATTTCAAAAGTATCAGCTTCATTGGCCTGATCTTCTTTACACCAATCTTCATCATTGGACTTTAGAAATAATTAGTAATTGAAAAACTAAACAAATATAATAATAAATTCATCAATATCCACACTATGAGAATTTTTTACGTGGTCTATACCCTGTTCTTTTGGATTTTTTAGGATTAAAATAGGGCAGAGTTTGGCTACTCATTCACAAACAATTTACATCAAAATGATGACCAATTTACATCAAATTGGTGACAACATTCCATCTAATTGACGAAATATGTATTTGCTGTAAAAAATTTACTTCAACTTGATGACAAACATACATCAAATTGATGTAAAATTGTCGTTGAATCATCAATTCAATGAAATGTGTCTTAGGTTGGAAAATGGAGAATTTTTTCATCAAATTGATGAAGGAATTCATAAATTTGATGAAGCTTTTTGTTTCAGTGTGGTTACTATTTATCTTTTTAGTCTCGCTTTTAAAAATAATAACAAAAATATGTAAAAATATATAAATAAATGTTAATAAATCGAAAAAGATACATTTTATTTTTAAGTATAATTTAACTATTTTTAAATTTTATATTTTTATTTATTTAAATGCAAACTCGTTTGTTAAAAATAAAAACCCGATTTCTGGGTCATAATCCCGTTTTTTTTTTAACAAAAACAGTTGGCGAGGTTAGGTATACTTTGATCCCACTTCTTGGTGTTTGTTTTCGACTTGAATATAAAATAAAAATATGCTTATATACAAAATTATACGCTTTGTTTTATATATTTAGTCGTATTTTAGCTAAATACATGTATTTTTAGTTAGTTCTTTTATTTAAAACCAAAAAGTTCAGATTTTTTACCCAATCAGTCCCGCTTTATGATCAGAAACAGTTGCTGCGGTATACTACACGCTGAAAAATTACGGCCCCAGAAGGAACCATGTACATGTTTGCAAGCATGGTTTTCATGAATTGTAAATCTGCTTCCTTTTGTTTCAGTGTTGTCTGTCACGATTTTGTTTTCTGCTGTTTTGGTTTTCAGCAAACAAATCCACATTTTGGTCACTAAAACATATATTACAACCTATTAATCATTGTGTCTCAAAAATGTAATATTGAATAGCAAACACAATGTGTTTGGACACAAGTATACTATATTTGCGACAAGCTACAAACACATTATATTTGCATCCAGCAGCAAAAAAATACATATTTTTCAACGTCCAACCATTCAAACAACAAAAAAATACAGATTTTTCATCGTATACGTATATATTTTTCAGTACATATACGCATTTTATGTATAGGGTGGTCCAAATACAAGTATATTTTTAAAAGTTAAACAAAATAAACTAAACTTAATTTCATTTGGTATGTTATGGTTATATTAGGAATAACAAATATTCCCATTTTTTATGAAAAACGATGTCATTCATGTGGCTGCCACAGCCGGCTTCGCAGTAGTTCATCCTGCCAATCCAAATTTTCTAGACTTTGTTGAAGGTTTCTGGTTCTATCTCACGAATGGCTCGCACGATAGGGTGTGGATCTTTTCTGGATTATTCCACTAGCATCGGTCTTTAACCGCACCCCACAAGAAAGAGTTTAATGGGGTCAAATCCGAGCTTCTAGACAGCCAATTGACATCGCTAAAACGGCTGATAACACGATTTCCGAACTTAGTTCGCAAAAGATCGACTTTTTGATAAGATGTGTGATATGGTGTACCAACCTGCTGAAGCCAAAGATTATCCAAGTTCATATCAGCCCTTAAAGTGTCCGTAATCATGGAACTGTAGCGCTTGCCGATGACTGAAATGGCGTTTCCAGAAATATTTTCGAAAACTGGACCACTGATGACACCACTCTAAAATCTACACCAAACTGTCACTCACTGTGGATGCATTGACTGCTAGTCAGAGACATGCAGGTTTTCCGACTCAGATACGGCAATTTTGTCAGGAAAGATGATTTTTCGCCCAAATTCGATGCCCGATTGACACTACTGTAAGGCCCATATTTTTCAACGTTGCTCAAGCGTAAAATCACACCTTTCACCTTGTCTGCGGAGATATGATATTGACTGATAGTCAAACCTATCAGTATCATATGAATTTAAAAGATACCTGGATTTGGACTATCCGTTATAAGTAAAGTACTTACTTGTGTACTAAGTATACACATGGGTAATTAATACTGCGCCTTAACATATAATCATGAGAATGTCGGTAAATCACAATACTCCACCTAGGTATAACCGCTAGAGACAGAAATAAGCTAAAGACGTTAATAGGCTTTTTCATGTTGGATTTGGCTAATTTTGATTTGTCGAATGACGTATTGTTTTGTTGACCAATCCTTAAAGCAATTTGTATCACAAATTTGACGGAAAATCAATCAATGATATTGAAAACTTGTAAGAACGATTGATTGCGTATGATTACTATTAATAAACTTTGTCAATCATGGCGTATACTTTACATATTAGGTATACACCTGGGCAATTAATACAGGGCCTTGACATATAATCCTGTGGTGTTAAATTAAAGAACAAATTTATAAAATAGATTATGTATAAAGTAAAATATTAAGAGTTTAACAATAAGAATTATTTAAAATACTTCTATATTCAAGGTTTATATATATTGCTTTAGGCCGTATATTTGGAATAATTGTTATTGCCAAACTATTAATGACAGAAGGCTGAAATGTCGTCACAATATATGACTGTTTCAGTTCTTTATCATAACTTCCAGATTTCAAAATTTTTCAATCATTTCAATTTCAATAGTCAAGGCTAAACCGTATTTCGTATCCTTGGTCCTTGAAAATTTAGATTAAAATTTGCAGCAAACAGTGAGGTCGTCCTCTTTTATGTGATATGCATATTGATCCCATTCGCATTATCACAAAGGTCAAGAAAATACTATTAAATACTCAAAAGGACCTGTAAAAAGGACCTGTAAAAAGGACAAACGATCACGAAATAAAAAACTCACTATACACTTGGCACATAGTTGCAGTTGCATATAGTTTCGTTCCTTAGGTCGTGTTAGATTATTAGAGAAATCCTTGGATATGTCAAAATTTTATTTGGTGAGAGCTAATGGAGTAGTGTTAACTTGAGGAGAAAAAAATATGCTATCAGGATTGCAATTCGAATGAGATGGAGAAACCTAAAGAAAACGGCAATAAAGGCTTTTAAAAGCCACTGTGACGACGAGTTGCCTCTGGTTGCTGGGATACGCTCGCGGCGGCCAGGGTTCGTCACGGAAATTTATTTATTTTCAGTGACTGAGTGTAAAATATGGCGTTATGCTTTAATTTGTGTTCATTTACTTAAAAATATTCCTTCTTTAACAGTCGCGAATGTAGAAAATACGAACTCTATAATAATAGTCGCCAAAATTAAGCCAGACCTTGTCGAAGAAGTGACCTCTCACGGAACACTCGCCGGATAAAAAACCGCAATTTTAAACTGAAGGTTACAATATTGAAAATAAACATAATAAGAACCAGACATTGATTTAAAAAATATTCGAGAAGGGAAAATTTACCTTTGGGCGCTAAAAATCAAAAACAACGGGTTGATAAGTAAGTACGGATACGGTGCATTTCCTCTGCCACATGTCATCTTAGCTAGACCCACTACTAACTCAAAGGAATGGGGACGATGGACATCACGAGTGTTTTGTGCACCACTGACGCTGCTGTACTGAATGTAACGGTTTATTTGTTGCAGGTGGACATTATATGCACGTGGATTGATTTTACGTCTGCCATTACGTTAAAGAAATTCTCATGATGGGACATGGTCGGAGTCGGTCATGGCACAGTGCTGTAAGGTGTTCCCAATATTCCTACATTTGCCACCTCTCGAAAGCGGAACCATTATTCGATCGGAAATATCACACTCTCGTACCGGAAAGGATATAGAGACATGTGAATTTCTATCCAGGTGGGTCAAAAAGTAATGATCAGGTAGGGTATGGGGTTTACTCTAGGGAACTAGGGTTGTATATTTCTCGTTGTATTAGGGAACTGGCCGAATGGCTGAGGGATAATAGTCCAGCAGTCTATGCGGTCAATGTGTTTTCTGACAGTAAATCATGTTCAAGTCCCTGCAATCCATATTTCTGAACTCACCACCTTCCAAGGACTGCCGCAGATCTCTTAAACGCAATCACCCAGCAGTACTATATTCACCTAATATGGGTACCAGGGCACAGGGACATCCCGGGGAACTGCCTTACACTTTCCACAGGAATTGGAACATGTTGGCACCTCCTTGTAACCTCCCATATATGGATGCGGGGGCGGTGGACCAGGAGCACAGATTGTGTACGTGAAAGACAAATCTGGGCGATATTATTTGGAAGTCTTTAATATCAGAGGTAGCTGAAAAAGTTTGTATCAGCCTCACGAACAAAAGCATTCCTCTCAAACAGAAGGAGCATTACTCTTTTACCCATTAACCTTGTAAAAATATCGTATTGCGTATGATTGATATTAATAAAATTTGGCACTCATGGCGTATACTTTGCATGTTAAGTATACGCATGTACATACAGGACTTAAGGCAAGTTTAGAATCGTGAGAAAATTTTATTCACTGGAGTACCTAAACTAGGACAAAATTGTTCTCACTTGTTCAACTCTGAGGATATTTTGAAGGGAATGTCAAGTTTGAATTTTTTTTCAAGCGTACGTGACCAAGGTTGCAAAGTTCAGCCAGCATTTTATAAACACTAGCCACCTTATTTTTGTATGATAAACTGTATCTCAAACCTCTCACAACTTTTTATGAATAAGGCCGTAAATCTAAGATCAACAAAATTTTTAGTTTTAAGAACTTTGTAGTTATGTATATTATTACAGCAGTTTACTAAATAACATTTTGTAATTAATATCACAGTCACCAGTCGTCGGTGGTGCAATGTTAGTGTGCGCGGCTCTTGCGCATGAGAACGTGGGTTTGATCCACACTCTGACCAACTTAAATTTCTTTCGACGGTGGTCACCTCGCTTTGTGACGACGACAACATCGAGTATTTAGTCATGAAAAACCTTCTCAAAATATAGTTCGGAACCGGTGTATAACTGTTGTGAGAAACTCTCCCCAATCCTTTCATGGGATGAAATGCGAAACCAATTAATAACACAGAAAAAATATTAAAAATTAAATGGCTTGGTTTATATTTAAAAGGCAGTCAAATGCAGTTGGGACAACCTCTTTTAAAAACTACTTCAGTTGTAGCAACGGAAATTAGAGGTTGCCACAACCCCATCAAATTTTTGATTATATTCACTTCTGACAACCTCTAAATTCAGTTGTAATGAAATCTAAATTCGATTGTTTCAACAGAATTTTTAGCTACGAAAGGTCCTACGAAGGTTGCTATTTACATTGTGGGTCCAGCAATAAAAAAACAATAATTTTGGAAATGATTTTATTGTTCTTCAAAATATTCTCCGTGAAGATCAATACACATTTGCATGCGCTCAAACCAATTTTTCCATTCCGATTGAGACACCTCCAAAACGTGATTTTTGTACGATTCGACAGCTGCTTCAGGCGTCGAAAAACGTTGACCGCGCAGTAAAAAGAAGTCATTGGGTCCAAAATCAGGGCTGTACGATAGATGACCCATCAATTCGACATGTTGAGTGCTCAAATAGCCCATTTTTCCAGCTGATGTTTTAGAGATCGCATTGTCCTGATGCAAAATGATCCGTCTTCCCTTGTTGTTTTTCCTTATTTCTTCGAACAGTGCTGGCATTCAGATGATGGTATACCACTCAGAATTTATTATCCTACACGGTGAAAAATCTGTAGTTTTTTGTTGTTTGGATGCAAATATAACATGTGTTTGGAGCTTGTCGCAAATATAATATACTTGTGTCCAAACACATTGTGTTTGCTATTCAATATTACATGTTTGAGATACAATGATTAATACGTCATAATATATGTGTTTGTGACACAAACATATCTGTGTTTGTAATACAAATACAGCCGTGTTTGGGGCACTGTTTTTGCTCTCTAGAGAGCAAGAGAATATGTATATTGTCTGTGTACCAACTCATAGTCATAACCAAGGCTTACTTGAAACCTTCTGAAAACAAAAACGTGAGAGACAACAAAGAAAGGAGAAGCAAAAGAGTAGCAGATTCTCATTTCATAAAAAATTAATGCATTAAATGTTATGTAATGCAAGTAAATGTAAAAAGGGTCATTTTAAATATTTTAATTTCGACCTCACATGCATAGGACCATGATTCTTCGTCACCTGTGACGATGTTATATACATTTGAGTTACCGCGACTGTATTTTTCAGTATTTTTTTGCTCCAATCGACACGAGTCTTTTTATTTTTTGAGCATTCGTCAAATTATGTCGGTTCCAACAAGAATAAATATTTTTCACGGCCAAATGAACATGCAATATCTTATTGATGCTTGTCATACTAATGCCCAAGGATGCCTCAATTTCACGGTTTGTCACATGTCGGTCTTGCTTTATCAGTTCACGCACAGCATCGATGATTTCCGACAAAACGACCGAAGTAGGACGACCTTCACGAAATTCATCCTAGAGCGAACGGCGTCCGAGACTGAACTCTTGGTACCAGCGATTTACAGCGGTTTTTGATGGTGCTTCATCACAAAAAGTCGAAACAAGTTGATTGAGACACTCTTGTCTCAATAATGCATGCCGAAAATCGTAAAAAATCATGGCACGGAAATTTTCACGGGTTAATTCCCTTTTTTAATCGAGACGAATTTGTCAATTTTACAAATAGTGGTCGTAAGTGACAATGTTATATGTGTGTTTATGCTAAAAAAATATCAAACTTTGCAATGGAAATTCCAGTTTGCATCTGGCAACACTAGTATTGCCAGGATCCAAAATATAAAAGTGAGCTATGAACAAAACTCGTAAACTCCAATTTATGAAAATATTAACTATTAAATGATTAACGAATTATTGTTATTTTGTCTTTAGCATCGCTCTTTACATTTGTGCATCCTGCTAAAGGACTAAAACATAACTGCACCATAATGCAACATGTAATGACATTTAAAGTATCTCACGTATATGACACTTGTTTGTATTCCTCCGACAACAATTGTCAACCTTAGTAAATGTCGTTTTATTTGCCAAGAAGTATTTCAGGGTGAGGGAGGGATTGGAACTTGAAAACTATTCACAAATTTTACCACGTACAATTGTAACAATAGAGGAAGAACAAAAAAAAGAGAATTATCCAAATTCCATGAAAAACAGCAGATCCAAAGAATTTCTCGGCAAGGAATAATATGAGAAGTTTAACAACAGGACACCAAGTTTAAACAGCAACATTAAACCGCTAAAAACTAAAACAATTGTCAATGTAACATCCGGTAGAAGTTTGCCATTGCTAAGGAAGTCAACAACACAACTACTATCAAACATGGAATACACAAGCTCTGCTGCCACTGCCAATGCGTGCGTGCTAGTATTGATATTCCTTGGGTCCTTCTAGTTTGCGTGCCCGTCTGTCCAAGCATTTCTGAGTCCACACCATCGGAAAAAGTTGAAAGTTGAATAACTCTCGAATGCCATGACAATGAACGCATCAAGAACCAAACCGAAAAATGAAAATAAGAAACAAGACAACACCAACGACTTCTCCAAAACGATGAATAACACCCGCAGTGTCATTTGGAATAGTGCTCCTTACTCGTATTATTGAATGGCTGTTTGGCAGAAATTGCACTTTTGCAATGCACACAAGTAACAATGGTAAAAAGTGGTAATATTATTTTGAGTGAGTATGTAGGACTTGCAGTATGAGTTTTCCCAAACACCCTACATCTATGGAAAATTAAATAATTATCAATCAAATCGAAATTGATTACAGAGCGGCGCCTAAGGTGTTTCACCAAGACGTCATTTCAAGAAAGACAAAACTAAAGGGATAGAAATTCAAATTTGGCTGCCCCAAACACCCTACATCCCGAAGGAACCCGCTTGAAATGATAATACAAAAAGATTGTGGAGGAGAATGAAATTGCATCAAAAGGAAATGCATTTTCATGTGCATGTGAATGCGAGCAAGTTCCTTCATTTCCTGTTTAACAAATGTCCATTCATGACACCACTTCCTTTTGTTGTTATTGCAGAGATGAAGATGGCAAACAGAAAAAAAGAAAAGAAAAACTTTGTTAACAAACTTATAGCAGTTTGTGATTTTCGTCCTTTTCCCCTCCTTTAGCTGGTTGCACAATAAATGCAAATAGGAAAAATCTTACGAAATGGAAACAGTTGGAAACGGAAGTAGTTTTTTGAACTTATGCCATTCATTGACACAAAAAAAACCAACACCAAATATTTGTTAGTAATCGAGGGAGAGAGAACGAAAGAGAGAAATCAAATCATTAGTGTCATTGTATCAAAATGCATTTTTACATTTTTATAGATGTGAGTGCAGCAAAATAAAAGGTTTTCAGCATCACAAGAGAGAGGGAGAGCGCGAGGGAGAGAAGGAGTTGTTTATATTCCTAAAAGTGTAAATGTATTGGCTAAAGGATGCTACTCCAGTCATATGTGTAAATGCTATTGTGTGTACGTGTATGTACATACAAACATGCATATGTGAACTATGGTGATATGTTTATTTGGTCCTTTACTGAGCGTGTGTTAGTATTTCATTGTAAAAAATTATCCATTTCTTTAGTGTTTATCTTCATTTTGTACAATTTTGTTACACGTTTGTCATTGCTGTGGTGGCATGTGGTTGGGGGTGTCTTCTGTTTTCTCCTGGAAACATAAGACGTTTTTCTGTTCATTCATTTGGTTCGCATGACAGCCAATATTTATCTGGTACATTAAACTTATTATTTGCTTTTGTGCTTTACAATATCTTCCTTTGAGCTGTTTTCCTATGAATCATATAAATAAATACGCAAATACCAACACCAATTTGCCATATCTGCTTGTGTATAAAATGATTGTCAACGAGGATGATTGTTCAAGTTTTGGAAATCTCGCGTAATGCAAAGCAAATCCTTTAGATCCTGGAACATTTGACTGAATATAGAGAAGTTTTAGTATTTGAACTAATTTAGGATAAGAGAAGACGACACTGCTTGTCTAGCATTGTCGCATTTTTTTGCCTCAGTGTTGATTCCTCCAATGTGCTCCTTCATCGGACATTCATTAAATTGCCAAGGAAAACAACTCAGGTCTGAAGAATATCGATGGATATATATAAAAGTTATGACCCATTATATAAAAGGTGGTCCAAGTACAGATATCATTTTAAATCATATGTGATTTTTACACTGATAGATTTTTGTGTTCAAATTATTGACTCAGTCAAATCAGTATCTTCCGGCGGACAAAATGAGTCGCATTATGCTTTAGCTACGTTGGGAAATTTTGCAAACTTATTTTCAAACTTTATGTTGTTGTGAGTTGTGAGTGAGTTGTGCAAAAATTTCATGAGACTGGCTTCCTTATGGACCCAGCCGTCGTATGGGGCGTACCGACGATAATGGCCGGAAGTGTGCAACTCAATCGAAGAATATCGACTCGCCATCGATCTCAACATCTCGGCATTTCACGCACCAGCATGATGCACGCTGAAAAATCCTTCGCTTTTTGTTGTTTGGATGCAAATATAACGTGTGTTTGGAGCTTGTCGCAAATATAATATACTTGTGTACAAACACATTGTGTTTGCTATTCAGTATTTAATGTTGGAGACACAATGATTAATACGTTATAATAAATGTGTTTGCGACCCAAATACATCTGTGTTTGTGATACAAAGATAGCCGTGTTTGTTGCACTTTTTATGCTCTCTCGAGAGCAAGAGAATAAAAGAGGGACAACGAGAGTTTATCATGTAAGTATGAAACTGTATCTTTGCATTATTCTTTCAGTCAGTGATACATAAATATTCCTGAATGGACGTGTAAATTGATGGATTGCGTTTTAATTCCACGTATTCAGTCGTCAATGGTTCATCGGACAGAGGATATGAAAAGAGCTTGAAAAAAACACAAAGGCTGGGACGGATAAATGGTTTTGGCTTTTGTGTATGTATTTCGTATATACGTATGTGTGCTACCAAAGCGAGAAACGATTTTGAGCAAAGTAACTGGAAAGTGCAACAACGTGAAGCACTTTGTCTTACCGAGCCTTTACTGAGAAAATCGGAACGGCGAACCATTTGTGAAATATAATAAAAAAAGACACAAGTAATAATTCACACTGGATTGGTATATAAGCAGACATGGTGCAAGGGTAGTGTGCGCGGCTCTTGCGCATGAGAACGTGGGTTCGATTCCTCGCTTAGTGACGGCGACACTATCGAGTATTTAGACATGAAAAAGCTTCTTAAAATACCGTTCGGAACCGTCGTAAAACTGTACGATCCAATCAGTGAGTGTAAAACTAGAACGCGCACACTTTTTGTACATCCTTTGTTAGGTCGACTAGTTTTGGGACCACCCTCGTTTGTCACGAATAAAACGAACAATTGTGGCCTCCAAGCTGTCAATTGTTGCTGGTTTATCAACATAAACCAGTGACTGCACGGAAATAATCGAGAAGTATCAAAACGCAACAAATCAACAAAAAAATGTAAAATACGAGGGCGGATCAATAAGTCCGTGACTTTTTGATTTAAACAGTTTTTTTTTTGCAAAAAAAAATTATTTTTCAACATAATCTTTTTTTTAGCTCAATACACTTAGTCCAACGTTTCTCCAATTTTTGTATCCCTTCCAAAAAATAGGATTTTTCGAGGTCCATAAAATAGGCATTTGTTTGATCAATAATTTCATCGTTGGAGCTAAACCTCTTTCCACCGAGCCATTTCTTTAGGTTTGGAAATAGGAAATAGTCACAATATGGCGGATGAGGTACCAATTCGTAGCCCACTACACTCGTGAGCACCCGTACGTTTATGGTCAAGTGAGAGCAAACGCGGCACCCATCTTGCAGACAGCTTTCTTAAACCCAACTGATCATTTAAAATCGAAACCACACTGGCATATAAAATTCCAATGGCATCAACAATCTCACTCACTTTTACTCTTCGGCCGGGCAAAACAATATTGAATATTGACCTCAATTGGCCGTCCAGAGAGTTCAGCGTCATTTGTAACTACTTGTGCGACCACAACGAAAGTCAGTAAACCCCTTTTTTTTACCATTGAAATCGATGGTGCGGAGTCCCCATAGTATTTGTCAAGCTTTTCCTTGGTTTGATTGACGGTTTTTTCCGAAAAATATAATGTTTAATGAGTCGGCACTCGTAATTCACTTTTATCCATTTTTAAAAAAATCTCGAGGTTGTATATTTTGAACAGCTGTTAAAAGCAAAGTAAATGACGGAACTTGCCCAAAATGTTACAGTAGTCTATTAACAGGTGGTACTTGATGGGAGCAGTGTTGCATTTCATATATCTACGAGGGAAGTTCGAAAAGTCACGGACTTATTGATCCACCCTCGTACATTAAGTTTCAAAGTTTTTCATAAAATGCCATGAAAATGTCAAGTCAACAGTCCTTGTAACTTCACCTGATGTAAGTCAATTTGCGTCGAAGATGTCTCTTGCACCTACCTAACGCCGAAAATTGTGAAGTGGAACGTCAGATGAGACAGACGCTATCTCTATAGTCATTTTACTCTCTATGTTTACAGCGTCGAGCAACGCGTGCAAATGCTAAACCGTTATTATAAAAATTGGTGTTATGTTGTGGCAACGATGGGCGGGTTGCACTAGCTTTGGGACGACACCAATCCACACAAGGTCCATAAGGTACCAATGCGTCCGAAGAAAATCGCAATTTAGTGTGTATTACACAGTACAACACATGATTTCGGGACTCAATTCTGATAATTGTTTGTGAAAGTAGCCCCAAAAAGAAGAACTTCTGCGTCATTCGTTTGGTCAAGTTACCTCAAATAATAATTTAATAATTAATTTGAAGTTAATAAGTATCGTATAGGGGAATTTGTCACGTTTTAGGCTCTTTTGTTTGTCATAACTCCAGAACCACTAGTCCGATTTTGCTGAAACAAATTTAGAAAAATTAAGAATTACAATTCCTCTAATATTTTCTTATACCGTTTTCCTATGTGTGCAACACTTTCGAAGTTAAAAATGAATGTATTGTTACGAATAAAGTAAAAGCTTTTGCTTGTTGTTAATGACTCTACTAACAGTATGTAAATAACAGGCGATTAGTGCTGCGCCTGAAAGTATGCATTGTAACAACGTATTTATTATAACTTTATAACTACATTTATTTATAACTACGAAACTGTTGCTTATGCAGCGAAACGTTGTATGCCAAACAGCTTATGGCGTAATGGGCATTCTGCACGAGCATTTTTAGGGCATATTTATTTCCCGCCGAGCCTACGTGAACTGACCACCGAGAACGTGCAATTTTACGCCGTTTGACATTTTCTTGTGGGACTATGCAAATAAGTCACAAACGACCGATGCCCTTAAATTCAACATAACCTGTGGCATAGCTTAAATTCAACCTGACCTATGCGAGAGACTCATCGAAAATAGGACTCAAACATAATATCATTGATAAGACTTTGAGGTGAAAATTCGTAACTTGTTTCATTAAATTTGTAACTTGTTTCATTCTAATTTAAAATATACCCATCCTTATTGGAAACCCTCTTTATGTTCGAGAAATATCTTTGTTTTCTGCGTGTAATTGTAATATATTGAAGCTCCTTTTTTCAGTGTAGAAATTCGTATCGTATAAATTCGGTCGTTTTTTATTATTTTAAAGTGTTTATGACTTTAGAAAATTGTATAAAACAGGAAAAGTTTGATAAGACATTACAAATTATCCTTTGAAGTAAAATGATTGTTCAATAATGTTCTGCTAAAATCTCTTTTTTAGTTTTGAAATCCTTTTATCATTTAGTTCAGCTGTTGTCATACATCTATGTCTGTATTAACACTCAAACTCGCACATCCAAGGTTTTAGTGAAACATCAAAGTAACACACACATATATAGCCCAATATGATTATCCTTGCACACATGAATGAAATCGAGGGTATGGTGGTGATGTGTGCGTAAATAATATAATCCAATCAAATTTAAATTTATTAAATATAAATATATTGTATATTAAATATTATATATACATATATTAAATATTATTTTTATTTTAATATTCAAGCTCAAACTAACAGAAATTTAGTTTTCCAAACGAAGTTTTGCAAAATGCAGTCTAATGATTCCTGAGAAACGGTACAGCTATTTCAGACCTTGCCACAGACAGCGGTTCAACAGCGGTTGTTTGGAATGATGCTTTTGAAAAATTCATCAAACTAAATGCAAACGAAAATCTAATTTGAATTGAGAATTCACCACTATGAAAGTGTTCGAAATATATCGCAAGCAAAACACAACAGAAACCATTTGCAGAAACTTATTGACATCTCCAAAGAACCATCGGTTCCCATTAGTCACAGGCAACAACAATTGCCCGCAGTTTCGTCGAGCTGTAAGAATTGTGTTGTCGTTTTAGGCAACAAAAAAACACATGTCTAATGGGAACCGATGGTTCATCATCCATCAAAATACTCAGTGTCACAAGCAGCACATGTCTGTCTGTCTGTCGTTTTTTGTTGTTTGGATGCAAATAAAAACTTTGTCTTTTTTGTTGTTTGGATGCAAATATAACGTGTTTGCAGCTTGTCGCAAATATGGTATACTTGTGTCCAAAAACAATATGTTTGCTATTCAATATAACATGTTTGGGACACAATGATAAATGTAATTGTGACCCAAATGTGGTTTTGTTTGTTAACAACTGCTAAAAACACACTTGTCTGTCACCATAAAGAAACAAAAAGCAGCAGATCTTCAGTTCACGAAAGCACATGTTTGCATGGTTCCTGCAATATGTTGCTGGAGCCGATATTTTTCAGCGTGTGTTTATAAGTATATTGTGTGTGGACCCAACGCATAAAGCATAATTGAATTGAGCAGCAGATTCTCAGTTCATGAAAAAAGCAAATAATGCAAGTAACTGTGAACAAGGCCGTTTTGGGTCCTTTAGTGTTTTGTAGTAATTATTTATAAATGTGGAAATGTTTTATTATAAATACTACAAATATATTGAATTCAAAGAATAATTCGTTTCTGAATATTACTATGTTTGGGAGGAAGTACGCATATGTTCCCACGTACATAAGTATAAGGATTTTTGGGGGAAACATGTGAATGCTACCATATAACTATATTGATGTTTGGAATGAAGAACGCATATGTGTCCACGTAGAAGCATACATTTTTGCCAGTAAACATGCTACAAACATGCATACAAACAGTTGCATGCATATGTATGTTTGGAGTGTGTTCCAAACATATACATGGTTTCTGCAGAATTTGTTTGGGAGAATATGTTACAGAGGACGTTTTTGGTTATAACGGAAATACAAGTATCTTTTTAAAAATTAAAGAAAATTTATTAAACTAAGTTCTTTTGGTATATAATGACTTTATTATAAATAAAATATTATTCCTCTATTTATGGAACACGATATCATTCATGTGGCAGCCGCGGTTGTCTTTGCAGTAGCTGCTCCTGTGAGTCCAATATTCCAAGACTTGGTTGACGATTTCTGGTTCTATCTCACAAATGACTCGCACGATATAAACCTCAAGGGTGTGGACTATTTCTGGACTATTCGCAAAGCATCGGCCTTTAACGCACCAAACAATAAAGAGTCTAAAGCGTTCAAATCGCAGACCCGAGGCGAACAATTGGCATCGCAAAGACAGCTGATAACACGGTTACCGAACTTAGTGAGCAACAGATCGATTGTTTGATAAGCTGTGTGCCATCCTGCTGAAACCAAAGATTATCCATGTTCATATCTTCCCTTTCAGCCCATAAAAAAATCTGTAACCATGACTCGGTAGCACTCGCCGTTGGCTAAAACTCGGGATTGTTTGCGTAACACTTATTTTTCACACTCTGAAAAATCTGTCGTTTTTTGTTGTTTGATGCAAATATAACATGTGTTTGGAGCTTGTCGCAAATATAATATACTTGTGCCCCAATCGCATTGTGTTGCTATTCAATATTACATGTTTGAGACACAGTGATTAATATATTATAATATATGTATTTGCGACCCCAATATATCTGTGTTTGTGATACAAATACAGCCGTGTTTGTTGCACTGTTTATGCTCCCAGAGCAAGAGAATAAAAGAGGGACAACGTGTATTATTGTATATTGTAAGTGTCTAATCTGTATCTTTGCATTATTCTCTCAGTGAGTTGTTCATAAATCTTCCTGAATGTGCGTGTAAATTGCAGATGAAGTCAGTGTTTCTGATTTTGGTTGATATATTGCATTTTAATTTATTCAGTCGTCAATGGTTCAACGGACAGAGGATATCAAAAGCGCTTGATCAGTGAAAAAAGAATAAACAAACGCTCTCGGACTGTTAAATAGTTTGTGATGTTGCTTTGGGTTTTGTGTATGTGTTTCGCATATACGCATGTGTGCTACCAACGCGAGAAACGATTTTGAGGAAAGTAACTGGAAAGGTCGACAACGTGAAGCCCTTTGTCTTTCCGAGCCTTTACTGAGAAAATCGGAACGGCGGACCATTTGTGAAATATAATAAAAAAAGACACAAGTAATTAATTCACGCTGGGCTTGCATGAACTAACTATATTGTTTGTGTACCAACGCATAGTGACAACCTACGCATAGTTGAAACCTTCTGAAAGCAAAAACGTGAGAGACAACAAAGAAAGGAGAAGCAAAAGAGCAGCAGATTCTCTTTTCGTGAAAAATATACATTGATAATGCAATCAATGCAAGTAAATGTAACAAGGGCCGTTTTAAATCTTTTAATTTTTTGTATTAATTATTTATAAATGTGGATTTATATTGATAAAATTAATTATAATAAATAAGTCATATACACTGAAACTGAAGAATAATTCATTTCTAAATATTATTGTATTTGGCAGGAAATAAGCTTATGTTTCCACGCAAGTATATGGAGGTTTGTGGGAAACACGCGAATGTTTCCACGTAAGTATATGGATGTTTGGGATGAAGAACGCATATGTGTCCACGTAAACGCATACATGTTTGCCAGTAAACATGTTACTGTTTGCGTTTAAATATAAGTGAGTTTGGGACTTGCAAACATATGAATTTTGGAAGAGTGGTCCAAACATATACATGGTTCCTGCCAAATATGTTTTGGAGAATATGTTACAGAGTCCGTTTTTTTCAGTGTGTGAGAATTTTGCAAAACGATTTCGAATTATTCGCTTACAAGGTCCAATTGACTCAGCAATAGAAGGCAAATGACCCTCTACTCCGTTGCAGCTCCCCAGTTTGGGCCTTACAGTAGCTCCAATCGGACATGGAATTTGGCCGAAAAATCATATTTTCTGACTAGGCGCATTTTCATCTGGCGGCCATGCTAACAAATAGATTGGACAACCAGCACATCATTGACGAGAACTCAATTCATCGACAGAGAGTGACAATTTGGTGTGGACTTTGGAGTGGTAGCATCATTGACCCATTTTATTCGAAACTGCTACTGGAATCGCCATTTTTTTGTAATGTAACGTTGTAAAGACCGATTGTGACGTCTTCTTCATCTTTTGGGTACAAAAAAATCATTTTCGATGAATGCATCGGCTTCACCTCGACGACGTGTGGATTTTCCGCGCCCCAAATGCGATAGTCTTCTTTGTTAAGGTCGTCCACGATGTGAAAGTAAGCTTCATCGAAAAATATGATGTTCATCTTCAGCCAAGCGATCTGCAGAACATTCAGCGAGGCGAAAACGCTTCAGTTCTTGGACTAATTAATCTATAAGCCTTCGTACCGAGGTCTTTATATAAAATTCTGCGAAGTGCGAGAAATGTTCCATTGCTGTGAACGCTGGTGGGTGTTGATGTTGATGGCTGTTCGAGCGCACTTTCAACTACAGCGGCAATATTTTCCACTGAACACAGAATGACACTAGTTCTTTTGTCCAATAAATACACTGACGAACTCGCTTCACAAATTGACCCGTTTGAGAGGAAGACTCAGAACTTTGGAAGAAAGTTGTTAATATTTCGCAATCTTCTTCAAGCGTAAAGCGACCCATTTCGTAAAATTCTAACCTTTAACTAATAATCACTGTGCGACACCAAAAAAAATTATGGGGTTCTGTCAACGGATTCTGGTAGAAAGGTCTAAATAGATATAGGTGATAGATAATAAGCAAAAACTAACCGCCTTCTAAGGGTTAATAATGTATTTTGTCATTTTGCTGTTTCCATTAAAAATAGTCCACATAATATAATGAATTTTGTCATATTTCATCCTTTATCTAGCACTTGGGCTAAGATTTGTGTTTTGGAGTGTTCGGACACATATAGTGAAATTTTATGGCGATAATTTTTGTAGAACATTTTGACCATGCCCCGCGTCATTTTGGAGCAGTTTTTTTGCGAGTTTTCAAAAAAAGTAAAAATTATGGTTATATATATGGTATGGAATTTGTTCCACAAAAATGTTTATCTGAATCTTTTCTATAAAACTTCTGAACATATTTAGTAACTCAGAAGTAAGGAACACACAATTTTGCATGCCGATATGTTGCAGGAAAGTTCCGAGGGGCGAAAACTTTGACCCACCCTAAAAAAAATTCTGATCAGATCTGGCAAAACGCCAATACACGTATATTTTTTTTAAAGCTTTCTACCAGAATCCGTTGACAGAACCCCATCATTTTGAAAAAAATCTAACGGGATGTTGAAATTCCAAACTTTACATAGCCCAGCCTTTATAACTAATAACACCTCCGTCACATCCGACATCAGTATCTGAATTGACTTCATCGCCAGTGACTCGATTTTGGTTCAATATTTAATTTTTTACGCAATTGTCGAATTTCTTTTCAAGTCATTATTTCAAATTATTTTTGAACACATCTTGTATTTATTTTAAAAACTTAATCCCTTTTTACGATTGTCTATATGAGATTTTTCGCATTTTACTTGTTAGTAAGGATGCTCGCTCACATCTAAACATCTTGAAGTTTAATGTGTTTATGGCAACCGAAACGTCCTGATGTCTACACTATTATTTTGTTACACCACGAAAATGTCCAAAAAGAGGATGACAATCATAAAAGGAATAACCCTGGACGGAAGACAACACTTAAAATGCAACTCAAGCTGAGGAAATAAAATAATCTCATTGAAGCATTTCCTCTGCGTTAGTTAGCTGGACACCCAAGGATAGGACATCCAGTTTGGTGGTCAAATAACAACATGTTAAATTATATATTGGGGTATGAGTGCCAGGGTCATAAAAAAAAGAGACATGCAAGAATGTCCTTATTGTGGAGCGTCAATAGAAAACAAAAGCAATTGTTGTAGTTGAGTTTTTATTAGCCCTCAATGACTTTTGACTTTTTCCATTTTTAGTTTGCTGGGTGACTCGTTATAGCCACACCAGTACTCTTTAGTTTTCGATTTTGACTTTATCCACGCATTAGACTTTTCTGTTCCTTTCTAGGAGTTGCAGCGACAGCAGCCACCAAACACATAGTTACAAAATGTTCATATTTTACAACTCAACAAGATGTCGTTTGCGGACGGTGCCATTGTGGTCAATTCCATGGCATGGTGGGATTTCTTTTATTTTTCTGTCATAGATTTTATGGGTTTTCTTGTGATGCTGCAATTGGTTCGTTCGCATTGTCCAGCGGCGAACAAATCAATTTTTTTGTTAGCATTTCATTGTCAAATGGAAACTTTTTTAACAGCTATCGGGGCACAAATAACCCCCCAAATATTGCAAATAATAAAGTATCGACTAGTAAAGATGTTGTAAAAATGTCTTCACACACATAAAAATATGAGAGTTTTATTAACTTATGGACGGTCGCCTTTCCTCTTAGCCCCCCCACCCTAACAATATCACAAAAAAAAGTGCAAGGAAAAACGAGTATATATTTGAATATTTTAGCATTTTGATTTTGATTTTATATTCGTATTATTTTTAGTCCAACAGAAACTTTCTAATGTCTGAGATTCTGCAAAGTTTGTACATAAATTAAACATTCAAAGATACCACCATCCTTTCCCCTTTTGCGATGGTGAAACGTGAAACTTATTACGCATGTTTCACAGTGTAATAAATGCTATCCCACAGCGAGGTGACCGTCGTTGACGGAAATGAAAGTGCTGGCATAGAGCTACTTAGTTTCTCAAGTACAATAATTGAACTCCTCTACAATTGCGCTACCAACAATTACGATCTTTTACTGGGTATAAAAAAGGGGATTAATTTGGCATGAAAATATTTAGTTGAACCCTAGGATGATCGGCTTCTTGGGAGGTACTAAGTTATCTAATCCGTGGCCCAGTGTAGCCAAATCGGAAAAGATGTAAAATTTTAACAATATTCGATGTAGATCTTCTGCATTTCTCTTTAAATGACAGATTTAATTCCCTCATACGCGTAGAAATCAGGTTGTAATTGTAATTTAAGTGGAGCTGCTCAGTTGAGTACCGGCGTGGTAAATTGTGTATTATTTTCAAATTCTTGTTTTGAATTATTTGCAGTTTTTTGTGTGTTTTAGCTGCTTTTTCAAACCATATTTGGCATCCGTATGTCAAAATTGGACGAATACACATTTTATATAACAGTATTGTTTATTTGAATTTCAATTTTTATGACCGATTTTTTTTAGTTTTTGGTTAATGTATGAGAAACTCATACTACAAGCTTACAAGTCATGAACAGTTTTCTAATTGAAAAATGGTTAGTTTTTGTTGGAAATAATAGACAATTCAGTACAACACACACTCAATGGCATGACTAGTTTCGAACTCCGTGCCAAGTTCATTATCAGATGCCTAACTACCATCGGTTGATCATCAATCGTATATACATACATATACAAACTCAATTCTGCAATTTACATGTGCAAATTAGTATCGATCGAAGATCCCTAAGTACACGCAAAGAAACAAAACGTTTATTGCTCGGTTGCCGCAACAATACTTTGATTGATTTGTATTAATTTATTAATCGCAACCGTTCACGTAGTTCTCCCAAATAAACTCATATATCGCAAATGTGTATCATGCATTAAATGCGTACAAAATTATATTTGTTCTACGTATTCTGTACTCTCATTAGAAAAATGGCTAATTTCAGTTCTCGCAAACGTTTTTTTAGTTAGGATCAACTACAACTCGGTTGCTGTAACCGAGGGAACAGTTGGCGGAACCGTTTCTCTTTTCTCGCAAACGTTTTTTTAGCTTATGTTCTTCATAACTCGTTTGCTGCAAACATTTTTCGGTTCTGCCAAACGAAATGCCATGTATGACTTAACAGAAGTTCGTTTCTCCCAACTACAGTCCCCAAACGAACTTCAGATATCTGAGATTTCGTTTTGGAGGAACGAGTTTTTTCTTTGCGTGTATCAACATCACTGAAATGCCTATAATTCCAACAACAATAACATACAGAATTTTGTCCACCATGTTCTTCATTTCCTCATGCGTTCTCGCATTGCTTTGAGGTGAGTTTTAATCTACATCACAGAGTTGTATTCTTCCGTGGTATAGCATGTTTGATGACCGGGCTACTGTCAGTTACGATTATTAAATTTTATTTTTGATATTCAACTTTGACTTTCTGTTTAGCATTGAATATAAAGACCGTCCACTTTTAATTGCTTAAACCCGAACACTTCTTGAGATCAAGCCGACAACTGTGCTTGCGAATATATGTTATTTTGGGCTAAGCAAGCACTTTAGAGATAAAGCCCTCTCTCGAGTAACAAAGGTCCAATTATACCAGACTCTCATACAACCTGTCTTGCTTTATGGCGCAGAGTCCTGAGTCTTATGGCAAGCAGACGATACATCTGTAGGATTCTTCGAGAGAAAAATACTCCGAAAAATATATGGCCCTATAGTGTAACTACAACGGCGAGTATCGTCGACGCATGAACCATGAGTTGTATGAGCTATATCCCGACATTGGCATAGTTAAGCGGATCAAAATAACGCTATTGCGCTGACTAAGCCATGTCAGTAGAATGGATGAAGACGAACCAGCACGTAGAGTTTTCGAAACCGAACTCGAAGGAAGACGAAAAATAGGAAGACCAAGACTCCGCTGGAGAGATCAGGTTGACGAATTCCTGCGTACACTTGGTAAGCCAACTGGAGAAATAAAGCAAAAGATCGAACTGGTTGGCGAAATTTATTATCTTCGTTTTGTAAGGCGCTGACCCCTCAGGGTTATTCGAGACCGGATAAGAAAGTAAGTATCCCGGACACTTCTATGTGTCTTTTAAATGTAAGCTTTTTATTCAAAATAACTTCTAACGTCAGGCTAGCTACATCCCTGGTGAGAATCAGAGATTGTGGCGTTTTGATATCGGGGCATTCCGGACACGCTGTATTACTAAACCGGATCAACTCTATTCCCGTAAAAACGGAATACTGTATCCCCTACCTTCTACCAGCGACAAATCTAAGGACTTCTATTCCGAACAGGAATACCTGGGAAAAGTCACTGGAAGGGGATACCAGTAGTATCAGATTTTTCACGGATGGATCAAAGTGTAAATATCTATCTAAATGTAAATATCTCCTTCAAGCTGCCTAATCACTGTAGTGTATTTCAGGTGGAAATTACGGCCATAGTGGAGGTTGCTGAACTACTGAAAAGTAGTGTCACAACCCTCCGGAGAATATGTATCTACACAGACAGCCAGGCTGCTATAAAATCCCTGGAAGCCATGTTTGCTACGTCCCTGACGGTGAAAGAATGACACTCATCACTTAGGGTGATGGCAGAGTATTTTGACATCAGGCTTATCTGGACACAGCGACATTCCAGGCAATTGCGTAGCGGATGCGTTAGCTAGACAGGGTACTACGGCACAGGTTCTTCCGGCAAAAGAAGGTGTTAATATGTTCAAGGACAAGTGGAGACTTACTTCAACTTGCAAACAAGCCAGGGTACTCTAGCCACAGGTGGACAGGAAGCGGACTTGGCAACTACTTAACTTGCCGAGAGGGAGGTTAGGAAATTCGGATTCAATTTGCAAGAGACTACATGGTATGGGATGTGCAGCCAAGAGGTCATGTAAATGACTGGAGAACCGTTTTATTTACGGATAAGAAGAAGTTTAATGTGGATGGGCATGATGGCTACAACTAACGGGTCCGCCATCTAACGTTTTTCTTTTCAACTAGTGCTTATTTCGTGAATGGTAACACTTAGCTCATGTCTGATTTGACAGATAATTAGTTTTATGCTTCCGCTGAACGAATATGGTTGCGTATACGCTTGAGCAACGCTGGGAAATATGGGAAAAATGGGCATGCGATCGACTTACAGAAGATGCCGATTTTGCCAAAAAAAAATCATCTTTTAAAATGAAGCTCATTTTGATCTTGGCGGATATGTAAACAAGCAAAATTGTCGCATTTGGGGCACAGAAAACCCGCACGCATACATTGAAAAGCCGATGCACCCAAAACGATTTTGGTCCAGAGGCATAATTGGGCCAATTTTCTTCGAAAATGAGCAAGGAGTGGCCGCAACAGTCAATGGCGATCGTTATCGGGCCATGTTGAACGAATTTTTGTTCACAAAAATTGAAGAGGAGGATATTGGCAACATTTTGTTTCAACAGGACGGCGTTACGTGCCACACAGCCGAAGCTACACTCGATGTTTTGCGCCCTGTTTTTGAAGATCGCATTATCAGCCGCAGAGCTGATGTCGTTTGGCCACCTCGGAGCTGCGATTTGACACCGTTGGATTATTATTTGTGGGGTGCCCTCAAAGATAAGTGTTACGCCGACAAGCCAGAGACAATTGACGCTTTAAAGGACAATATTCGTGAAGCCATTGGTGAAATACAGCTGCACACAATCGATAATGTGCTTAAAAATTGGACCGATCGTGTAGGATACTGCATGGGCCAGCCGAGGCAGCCATTTGAATGAAATTATTTTCCGTTATTAACCGGAAGGATTGTACTTTCAAATAAAAAAAGAAATTTGAGAAAATATTCAGTAGTTTTTTTTTATAGCATTTTCAAAAAAAAAAAAGTTATTTGGCGGACCCTTTTGGATTTTGGGAAAATGTGCAAACTATTTTCGATAATTTTTCAAAATTTGAATGGCCGATATTTTGATAACAAAGCGAGTTATTCAATTTTTTTTTGTTTCAATTTTTATTCAATTTTTTTTGTTTATTTTAGCTTATATTGTCCAAAAACACTGCCAGCAAAATTCCTTTAGACGCTTTTAAATACATAGTAGCCCCCCGTATATCCGAACTTTGGACGACTATAACTCCTAATATAGAATTTTACCCAAACTTTTGTAGCTTACATTTTCAGCTTAAAATTATATCTTCTATCCCACCGGTGGAGCGGTTTTCAGTTTTTGATTACTGTAATTGCGAGGCGAATATAAACAAACTCGATCAGCTGTGTTGGTGCAACCACCTTCTTCACTACGCCTTGCTACAAATGGTAAACAAATGGTATCAGCTGATCGCTTAGTACACCGCAAAAACATAATCTGCAAGAGTTGTACTATCGTACAACACTTTTGTGTGGAAAAAATCTACTACAGTTGTAAAACTGTTGTAGAACTTTAGCACATACGACACATACAACAGTGAAGACACCCTAATTATTTCGAAGGAATAAATAATCAGCCTTATTACGTATGTCGCTCTCGTATTTCAACTACGACAGTTTTGTAAAAGATTAAAGATAACACTCAAACTTTGTCTTTAATCTTCTACAAAACTGTCGTAGTCGAAATACGAGAGCGACATATGTAATAATGCTGAATTTATTGAAAACGATGGACTAAATGTATCGAGCTAAAAGGAGACTATATTTAGAAACAGAACGTTGTTTTGCCGAAGAAAAATCCTTTATACAAAAACTTGTCAAACTGCCCTCGTAGTAAATTCTATGGAAAGAAAAACAATTTATTTATATTTTTTGATTGTAGGCAGCTTAGAAAATTATGTTTTGACCACAAAATGTAATCCAATTACCTATAGCACATCGGAGCATCATTAGCATTACCACCAACCTGGACTTTTCTAAGCTGATTGTTTGTTTTTTAAAATACTAATATAGAACAGTAATACGAGGGCGGATTAATAAGTCCGTGACTTTTCGAACTCCCTCGTAGTTATATGAAATGCAACACAGCTCCCATCAAGTACCAACTTTTAATAGACTACTGTCAAATTTTGACCAAGTTCCGTCATTTACTTTGCGTTTAACAGCTGTTTAAAACATACAACCTCGTCCATTTTTTTAAAAATGGAAAAAAGTGAATTTCGAGTGCTCATTAAACATTATTTTTTCCGAAAAAATCAAAAGTCAATCAAACCAAGAAAAAGCTTGATAAATACTATGGGGACTCTGCACCATCGATTTCAATGGTAAAAAAGTGGTTTACTGACTTTCGTTGTGGTCGCACAAATACAAATGACGCTGAACATTCTGGACCGATATGGTGTTGGCCGATCGAAGAGTAAAAGTGCGTGGGCTTGTTGATGCCATTGGAATTTCATATCCCAGTGTGGTTTCGATTTGAAATGATCAGTTGGGTTTAAGAAAGCTGTCTGCAAGATGGGTGCCGCGTTTGCTCTCAATTGACCATAAACGTAAGCGTGTGACAACCTCATAGGATTGTTTGGAGTTGTTTAATTGAGCTACGAATTGGTACCTCATCAGCCATATTCTCCGGATTTAGCCCCCAGTGACTATTTCCTGTTTCTAAACCTAAATAAATGGCTCGGTGGAAAGAGATTTAGCTCCAACGATGAAATTATTGATCAAACAAATTTTATGGACCTCGAAAAATCCTAATTTTTGGCAGGGGTACAAAAATTGGAGAAACTTTGGAGTCAGTGTATTGAGCTAAAAGGAGATTATGTTGAAAAAAAAATGTTTATTTTTTTTTGCAAAACAAAACTGGGTTTCATTCAAAAAGTCACGGACTTATTGATCCGCCCTCGTAGTATATAGATAAATTTGATTCGATATAATGTTCTCTTTATGCATACATTAATATTAGGGTGATTATTTCTTTATCTTAAATAAGAAACACATCGGCAACTCCATATCCGTCATATTTACAACTAACCTATTCTATTATGTACAATAGTCTTCAAAGCTTCTAAACACTTTACGATGTATTTTCAGATACATGGTCATAGTTTGGAAGTATGAATAAAAACTTCCTACTGTTCCTCTTCCATTGTCCCTCTCTCAATATCTTTGCACTCCCAGTGACTAATCAAATATTCATAACATCATAAATATCAAAGCAAATAGAAGCAAAACACCTAACGCAGGTGTCATTAAACTATTCAAATGTTACAACTGTCATAAACGGAATAAATACAACCGACCGACCGACCGACGGACGTCTCTTTCTGAGGTGGCAGTTAGGTAGTGGTATTTACTATAGGGAAGAAAATAAAAACATAAAATTAAACAAAACTAAATAAATAAAACAACTACGACGTTCGTTAACTACAAAATGATTGCACGCAATAACTACTACAACAAACATGTTGATGATGATGTTGTTGTTGTTGCAGCAAGACTAGGTACTATGTAGTAAGTAGTGAATAGAAGCCCTTAGTGCAGAAAAGGATCAACTCATTTTGTTTTAATAAAATTAAAAAATTAAATGTTTCTGATAAATTCTGTTACAGTTAATCCCTTATGATTTTTAAGTTGTTGGTATTGAATATACGCCATTTACCTACAACTAAAAATCGTAAGGGATTAACTGCTTGATAACATAAACTCCCAGGCAGACATTTCATCTGAAACAGATTGTAACTATTACAAATGTTAAGTTTCCCCATTTCATTTTGCAAAAAAATATCCTCAAACAACACGAAAATACACTCAATATCCCGTCACAATGATGTACTATCAATATTTTTCATAAAATTCGGAGTTGATCCCTTTTTGCACTAAGGGCGACTTGAATTGTAAAGTTACAATCCTTGCGACGAATACAGTGTAGTCGAGTCAGCATTAATATCGTTCATAATAAACACTAATGGTTAAGGACATCATTGACAGTCATAACAATGCAGACTCCATGCTTGGTCGATGAATTCATTAGACAATTCTCTCTGTATTAGTATTTTTTTTACGGACGACACAAAAAAGGCAATTACCGCCAAATTGTAATTAAATTACCAACTAAAATCATAATATAAAACAAATGACAGGAAAAACTGATTACAATCATCACCCTACAGCCAGTCATAATATTCAAGATTGGACTCGTTGTTATGATAAACGCAGATTAATATTATACGAGATGCGGCAACTCGTAATTAATTTTTTGAGTGAATTTGACATCTGGATATTTCAAATTTTAAATTTAAGAGAAGAATTGTGTTGCTGAGGTTTGAAAAACAAATCAGAAATCGTTACTGTGTATGTGTAAATTGTGTAAATACACCCGCGAAATAAATATAAAGGCAATACATATATTTTTTCTCGGTACTCTCAATGCACTGCATTTTTGGTGTAGAATTGTAATGCATTTATGAGTCATTACACTGAAAGAAAAGCACTTCATAGCATCAATGAATGGGTTACATTAATGGGTTTACATTGATGCAATGAAAAGTTTCTTTGATGCTATGAAATGTTACATTACTTCAATGAACTCCTTCATTGCTGCAGTTTTTGAATTTGTGGACCGTCATTAATGCTAAGAAACCTTTTACATTGATGGAATGAAATATGTTTTTCATGTAAATATGGGAAACTATAGAGAAAAATTGCAGACATTTTATCGACATTGTAAAGTAGAATCTATTAAATATGCCATTCTTTACATTACACTCATTTTATTGAATTTTAAAATATTTTTTCTAAAAAAGCAATAATGAAACATCTTTCGTTAATATAATGTACCATTTCATTAATTTTGAACGATTCATTAATTTGGTTAAAGGATAATATGTACATATGTAGGTACGATTTGTATAAATGTATGTATTTATGTATTATTTATGTATTTATGTACAGTAGCTGTGACACAATATATGAGTGCCAGTATGAGATAAGAAAAAAATAAAAGGCTGAAATGCAGAATCCCGCGCCATTAAAAAAAAAACGAAAATCGAGCAAAATAAGGGGATTTCAAAAACCCAAAATTTTTTTTGTCGGCCGGACCTATTGGATCCCACAGGTCCAAAAAATTTCCAAAAATCAAAAAATTCCGAAATACAAAATTTGAAACAGAGATATTCCTCTCCCTGGCCCCGTCCCAGAAAACCTAATAATCGTCGAAAACATCATGCCCCAAAAACTTTGGAGACCCATAACTCCTAAAATAGGGATTCCCTCTAACTTTTCCATTTAACATTTTTTACTTAGAATCGTGTGGTCTACCCCCCCCCCCCGACATTTTTTGGACCCTATGGACCCCATATTGTGCTGCTCGATTTTGGTTTTTTTTTTTAAATGGCGCGGGGTGCATTTTTTCCAAATAATTTACATGATAGTGTGGCAAAAGTTAAAATTGCATTTAGTTATGGAAACTGTCTTATACCATCAATGAAACATATTCATACCATGAATGAAGCCGGTTCATACCATCAATGAAACCTGCTCATACTATCAATGAAACCTATTCATACCAACTATGACACTTGTTCATACCATCAATGAAACGTGTTATACCATCAATGAAATATGTTCATACAGTCAATGAAACATATTCAGACCTTCAATGAAACATGTTCATACCATAAGTGAAACCTGTTTATTACATTAATGAAACATGCTCATAACATCATAACATCAATGACTATATTTAATTACATCAATGAAACGGTTTATAATATCAATGTAAAATTGTTCTTTAATACAATGATAATGTTCCATTCCGGTTAGAAAGTTTACATTAATTTCAGGTCTATGAAACATTTTTCGTTTAATGTAACATTGTTCATAGCATTAATGAAGCCCGACATTGGCTCAAAAACAATGACACTTTTCATTGATGCAATGTAAGAATTCATTAATGGTATGAAGGTTTTTCTTTCAGTGTAAGTACATTATGTCATAGAATGTAACCATTCGATCTCTTTTACAATTTAAATGAAAAGTGACGTTGTTTTTTCTATTTCTGGTGCGAAATATATATAAAGGCAACATGAAAAAGAACCCGACTTCAAACAGTAGTAAATAGGAACTTAAACAGAAGTGAGTTTTATTTGGTTGTTATTTTATTGTTTTAAAATTAAGGTAGGTCAATTTAAAAACAAATAATTTTTAGAGAACACCTGGAGGAAAGTACCTAAGTAAAGAAGAAAAGAGAAAAATTGAAGATTATCACGATGAAGGGCTGTCCAATCGGGAAATTTCGAGGCGATTGAAAAGATCTAGCTGTGTCATTAACAATTTTATAAAATAGGGTGACCAATATGGAAACACAAAACGACCAGGAAGGACACCACTGATCAGTGGCAGCGGCAAAAGAGAGATCAAAAGGGTTGCAGTTAAAGAAAACTTCAGCGATAAGGAAATTATTGCTGAATTGAGGTTGGGAGCAGGGTTGCGTCGTGTTCAACAAATAATGAAACGTGAGTTGCAACTGTCATATGGGAAAAAGTATGCAAAACTTGGTCTCATGCCAAAACATGAATTATCCAGATTTAAATTCTTCGAAATATACACATTTTTGGATGAGCGGTGATATTTTCCGATGGAAAAAATTAAATTTCGATGGACCTGATGGCAAAATTATGCGTCAGCGGCGAAATTTTGGCTGTGGCTCCCTTATGGTTTAGGCAGGAATGAGTTATAGAGGAACCACTCCAATATGTTTCGTTTCCACAAAAATTAACTCCGAGTATTATATTCGACTATTTGATGTCGTCTTAGTTAATTCTGGAGAGGAAATTTGTGTCCCAGAATTTATCATCCAGCAGGACAACGCTACAATACATCGGTCTAAGAAAACTCCAAAGTTTCTGGAGTCCAGAAACAATACAAACTCTCGACTGGCCAGCACTCAGTTCTGATCTCTATCCGATCGAGAACCTCTGGTATTTTAAACCCTCACCCATAGGGATGGGGGTATATGGGCATTTCCACAGAAAGGTCAACCTTTTGTCACATCACGTCACTCTCGATAATTACTTACACATATTTTAGGACCAGTTTGTTTGATTGTGTTATTTTATTTTAATAAATATGTAGTTACTTACATTCTGTATTTAGGAAAAGAATAGAAAACAATCGAACCACGTGGTCATAAAATATAACCAAATAACGAGGGTGACGTTAGGTGACATAGGGTGGCACTTTTCCATATATCATTTAATACGTACAAAAATGTAACACATAGAAGAAGCCATATTAGGCCCTTAGTATCTTTGGACGAAATTCGTTTTAGGACTTTTTAAGACGTTTGAGCCATGTCCGTCTGTCTGGCTGGCTGGCTGGCTGGTCAACAGGATAACTGCCGCAAATCTTTACAGATCACAATGAAATTTTGTCAGTGACTATTATATGCCAATATTGAGTTTGGGATTGAAAATTGGCATTGTGACCACACCCCTTCTGGTACTTCCCATACAAATCGACACATTTAGCACAAAATCATATTTTTTTTAAACCTTTCTTCTGGTAGATGTGATTAGCTTCAACTCTCACACCGGTTAATAATCTGTAAATGCCTAGTTAAGTGGAGGAAATGGGCAAGATTGTCACGCCCATTCTGGTACCTCCCATACAAAACAGGGTGTTCGTCCGGGTTGTCAATCCGATAAATCGCGTGAAACACTTCCGACCTTAATGAAATTATGTATAAGGCTTCACGTTATCAAAAGCTAATCACCGATTAAAACAAGGGTGATTTTGCCACGCCCATTGTGCCTCCCATACAAAAGTTGTTTGGGCGTCTGGTTGTTCGGCATGAGAAGTCCCGCAAAACCAAACCAATCTTTATGAAAGTTTGTACTAGTCAGTATTTAGCCAAATAAAGCTATCCTATAGAAAATGAGCTGTTTTGCCACGCCCATTCTGGTACCTCCCATATAAAAGACGGGCGGATGACCGGTTGATCCACACGATAATTCTCATAAACAACAACCGATCTTAATAAAATTCGGTACCAGGCAATATTTTGCTAAAAGCTACTATGTAATTCATAACTGACTATTGTGACACGCCCAGTTTCGTACATCCCATACAAAAGTTGGGCGTATTTGGGGTTTGCCTACTCGATATCTCCAATAAAACACAACCGATCTTATTAAAATTGTGTACGGATCAAAATTTTGCCAACAACTTGCCATGTCCATTTTTGTACCTCGCATATAAATATTGAGAGGGAAACTAACTAATTTGGGTATTCAATAATATTTAGCGCAATGTCGTCAATCTGCTGTTGAATATGGTCAATTTTGAGTATGGGCGTTTTTGAGGTACGGTATGGTGAGGGTATGATTAAGTCGGTTCACTCGACTGAAACTTATGTACTGGTTCCTACCCAAGTTTACCACCCAGGACTCCAGTTGAAGAATGTCAAGGGTCGAAGAGTAGCAATACCAGAATATGGAAGATAACTGATCCTGCGCATATTCAGTCGTTGATAAACTCAATGCCAAGATGCTTAGTAGAAGTTATTAGCGATAATGAAGATCAAATGTCTTACGAAACTTTCGTAGAGAAATTTATATATCGAAAGGTCTACGCGCTGCAGAATTTGTCTTTTTTGTTGGTTGGATGCAAATATATCGTGTTTGTAGCTTCTCGCAAATATAGAATACTTGCGTCCAAACACATTGTATTTGCTATTCAATATAACATGTTTGGGGCACAATGATTAATAGGTTATAACATATGTAATTGTGGCATATATAATTTGTTGAAAACTGCTGAAAACACTGCAGTCTGTCACGATAAAGAAACAAAAAGCAGCAGATCTTCAATTCACGAAAACAATGCTTGCAAACATGTACATGGTTCCTGCAATATGTTACTGGGGCCGTTATTTTTCAGCGTGTATGAATGTCAGAAGAAGTATTGCAAGCCAGACGGATAAGCTCTCAAGGTCAGCCACTAGGTCAGTCTGTAGGGGTACACCACAGTGTGGGGTGTTATCACCACTACTATGGCTAGTGGTTATAATCATTCTTGTAGTGGTGAACATGGATAATAAATAGAAGGGTAAAGTTAATCGTATATGCGGATGATGTCATGGTGATGGTAACAGGTCCCTTAATCACCTTGATAAATGAAGTCATGGGGAATATCTTGGGAGAGATCAGAACTTGGGTCACGGTCTGTGGTCTAGGCGTTAAGCCACATAAAACTAAGCTGCTAATACTCACAAGTAGACGAACTGTTCCAAAATATCGGTTACCCTCACTCAATGGTAAACAATTACAGTCGTCGGATGGGGCGAAGTGTAATTCTGGATCCGAAACTGAACTGAAAACTTAATATTAAACACTGAGTTAAGAGGGCGCAAGGTTCATTCTACGCTGGCAAGAAAACAGTTGGGAGAACATAAAGCCTAAACACGAAGATGGTATTATGGATGTACAGGCGGTAGTTAGCAAAAGATGGAGAAAGATAGAAACCTACCAACAGTGCAGACGACAGTTAGCGTTGGTGTGACAGGAGCATTACGTACGTGCCACTCTGCTGCTCTTGATACGATGACGGAATTTATTTCCGATTGAACAGTTTGCTAAGAGTGTAATGTTTTACGGCTTAGGGAGCCGACATTTTGGACCAACGAAGGCTATGGGCATAGGAGGATTCTGTGCAATTTGCCTAGTGGGTTCATACCTGAAATTACGAACTACCCAAGTCCAGAGGTGAACTTCCGGAAAAACTTCAGAACAATCATACCGCATAGGTAAGAGTAGAAGAACCACTAACCATTGCAGGATGTTGTTATATACATTTTTACGGATGAATCTAAGCGGATAGTTGAGTGGGAGCTGGGAAGTGCTAAAAGTCCCTGGGTATACCACTATCAATAGGTCTCCCTGTTTTTAGCAGTATCTTCCAAGCGGAAAGTAGGGGCAATACTGGAAGAGTGTTGCGAAATCAAGCTATAGTAGGGAAGAGTGTGAAAATCTTCTCGGATAGCCAAGCGGCAATATGGGCTCTATCCTCAGAGAGAATAGATCGATACCGGCTCGGGAACGCAGGTGTCTGCTAGACTAGACCGGCGTTACGACAACACATAGCCGGAAACGAAGCCGCCGATGAACTAGCCAGGAAAATGTTCAAGTGGAAATGCGGAAGACAGAAATCCCTCTAAGAGTACACGCTGAAACATCTGTCTTTTGTTGTTGTTTGGATGCAAATATAATATGTTTGTAGCTTGTCGCTAATATAGTATACTTGTATCCAAACACATTGTGTTTGCTAATCAATATAACATATTTGGAACACAATTATTAATAGGTTATAATATACGTATGTATTTGTGACCCAAATGTGGCGTTGTTTGTTGAAAGTTGCTGAAAAAGAATTAAACAGCAGTAGATTTTCAATTCACGAAAACAATGCTTGCAAACATGTACATGTTTCCTGCAATATGTTGCTGGGGCCGTTTTGTTCAGCGTGTGGTGGGTAACTTGATTGATTGATTGTAACGTGATTGATTGCCATTTCCACCAGCATGCAGAAAGAAACTGGAGAGAACTCCCTACTTGTCGCATATCATGGGGTATATGGACTACATATAGCCTTGTTCCTGTTGACTCTCAACAGGTGTATAATAACCAGAACGACAGCTGTTATAACCGGTGACTGGACGATTGGTACAGATGCTGCTAACATGAGAATACAACATCGTCGTCGTTGCGATGGCGAACTTATGGCGCAAACCCCGGAACACTATCTCGTACAGTGCCCAGTGTTGGCAAATATAAGGAGGACAACTTTGGGAAACCCCTTTTTGATGGAACACATAAGGCAGGGAGTATTGAACTCAGTCTACTTCTAAAATACATTAGAAGTGTTAATTTGGTACACTTTGAAAAACTTGCCTATTTTTGTTGTTTGGATGCAAATATAACGTGTTTGTAGCTTGTCGCAAATATAGTATGCTTGTGTCCAAACACATTGTGTTTGCTATTCAATATAACATGTTTGGGCCACAATGATTAATAGGATATAATATATGTTTTAGTGACCCAATTGTGGATTTATATATTTTATTTAAATTTTCTGAAAATATAAACGTGACAGACAATAAAGAAACTAGAAGCAGCCTATATTCAATTCACGAAGACAATGTTTGCAAACATGGGGCCGGTATTTATCAGCGTGTAGAAGTGGATAACCTCAATCTGTTACTGGCACATTCTTTTATCTTTTATTTTTAAAACATTTGTTGATCTGTATTATTTACAGAATTCGTTGTCCTTCAATTTTCGTTAGAATCTACACAAACTGGCTACACAACTAACCACACATGTTATAGCAAACTCTTCACAATTCCATTGGACTGTCGCTCTAAGCAATTGCTTTAAGCAGCATAAACATAACTAAATACAGCACAGCAGCATGGACAAAAAGCATTAAGCCATACCCAGTAGGACAACTTAATGGACTTGAAATCCTTTGCAGCAATTAAAAATGACACAAACGACAACGAGATGCATCCATTGATGACAAACTCCGTGTCAGACACTGTTACGCGTGTGATAAAACTAATTATGTGCAATAAGCAGCAGAGGAGGGGCAGAAGAGGGCCAAAGTGTGAAAAACGCAACAAATGAAGGTGGAACTAAAACAATAGACAGCGTCTGGATAGGTTGGTTTGCTTTCGCACTCTCTAGGCAAGTAGTCGTTGGTGATTCGCTCATTGAAGTCATTACCAAAACCGAAAAGGAAGCAAAAGTGTCAACATTTTGTTCTCCTCGCCCAGAGTAGAATGGGAAGTGCAAATAATGAGAAGACATTAAGTGGGAAAATTACAAATACAGTATGTAATTGCAAGCTGGTCAGAGATGACAAAGTTGGTGCATTTGTATTGTTTCTTGACGGGAAAACTGGTACAGAATAAAGGAATATATTAAAGGATATTATTGGCAGTTTTAAATATAATCCGAAAGAAGTACCCCCTTTTTCCAAAAATATAAGGGATTTAGGGGAACTTTTTGCAATCAGTGACATAAACGCTTTTCATTTTCGAACTTTTACTAATACAGTATGTAAGAGCAAGCTGGTCAGGGATGATTAAGTTTGTATTGTATTGTTTGTATTGTTTCTTGATATTATTTTTCTACTGAATAAAAGGTTTTTTATCAAAGGGCGTTAGTACATTAATAAACATAATCCCAAAAAAAAACACCTTCTTCTAAAAATAAGAGGGATTAAGAAAGGATAACTTTTTGCAAACCGTGACCGAAAGGTTTTCTACTTTCGAAAATCCTAACTCAACTTCTTCGAACGATAGTATCAAAGTCACTTCGAAGCCAAAATCAAACATGTGTCATTTCGTTTCCTAACCGCCAGTGTTCATAGTGCCGGCGAACAGGTTTTAATACCACGATACAAACAAAAAGTTTCCATTCTGCATTGGCGTTCCTAACTACATCTTTTCCAATTGTTATTCGGAGAATATCAACTGAAATTCTGAATTTCCCATTAAAATTAAGAAACGATCAAATGAAATTCAGAATTTCTAATTGAAATTCAGAAATTACCAATTGAAATTTAGAATTTCTCTTTGAAAATCAGAAAATTTCAATTGAAATACAGGAAAAATCAGTTGAAATTCAGTAAACTCAAATTGAAATTTAGAAAATATCAATTGAAATTCAGAAGCAAATCATTTGGAAATTCGGAAAATATCAATTGAAATTCGGAAAATGCCAATTAAAATTCAGAAAATATCAATTGATACTCAGAGAATATCAATTGAATTTCTGAATTTCCAATTAAAATTAATAAACGATCAAATGAAATCAGAATTTCCAATTGAAATTAAAAAATACCAATTGAAATTTAGAATTTCTCTTTGAAAATCAGAAAATATCAATTGAAATACATAAACAATCAATTGAAATTCAGAAGCAAATCATTTGAAAATAAGAAAAATTCAATTGAAATTCAGAAACCACCAATTAAAATTCAGAAAATATCAATTGAAATTCAGAAAATATCAACTGAAATTCAGAAAATATCAACTGAACCTCAGAAAAATTTCAATTGAAGTTTCATTTGCCTCAATTTCAATTGATATTTTCTGAATACTTTTGATGTTTCTGAATTTCGGTTGATATTTTCTGAATTTTAATTGTTGTGTTCTGAATTTCCATTCCCAATATCTGAATTTCAATTGATATTTTCTAAATTTCTATTGATATTTTCGGAACTTCAGTTGATGTTTTATGAATTTCAATTCACATACTCTGATATCAAGACAAGACATGCTATATTTCTATTAATAGAAATATAGTTTTTTAAAAGAAGTTTTGCACAATGCAGTCTTATGATTTCTGGCAAACCGTATAGCTATTTCAGATCTAGCCACAGATCTTCATTAGCGGTTGTTTGGAATGATGCTTTTGAAATCTCATTTGAAATGAGAATTCACCACTATGCAAGTGTTCGAATTTTAAGTTTGAATTTTAATTGACACTTTCGGAATTTGAATTACAAATTCTTGAAGTAAATTGCTCTTTTCTGAATTTCAAGTGATGTTTTCTGAATTACAATTGGTAAAGGCGTAGTAATAATAAAGGGGTTTTCAGTTCGAGTGATATGATTTCTTTAAAAAAAAAACATACACTAATTCTTAAGGAAATTCAAATGTTTTTTATTTAATGTGAAGTACAATCGATACAATTAAGTTCTGAATAAAAAGTATTTCAAATGGCCTCCACGTCTTCGTTTGCAGGAACGAATTCGATGAACCCAATTTTCGAGCACTTTTTCCACTGAATGGCACGTTCAATATTGACTTGTAAAGTTTGAAGGGAGTCTGGTTTATTGCTAAAGTCCAATGACTTCAGATAACCCCACAAGGAATAGTCTGTCACACTTTCTTGAAATAATCGAATCTCCAAACTTTCATGACGTCTCATAACGTTTACGGTTGTCCAATGGCTTCAGTCTTGAGTGATAAAAATTGTATACGAATGCAAGCCCAAATCCTTTCTCAAAATCCGCCAGGTTGTGGTTTGAGACAGTCCCAATTGTTGATATCGACTTGGAATCGACAAATTTCGGTCTTCAGCAACACTTGCCTGAACGGCACCAATATTTGCTTTACTTCGAACGGTTCTTTGTCTTATTGGCACTTGAGCATTAGGTAAAGAAAATGCCCGCTCGAAATTTGCAACAATTCGACGAATAGCGAGCACAGGTTGACGATGATTACGACCATAAAATGGCAAAAGCGCACGAAAAGTTTCAATTGAAGAACGATTATTTTGATTAAAAAAAATTGAATAATTTGTAAACGTTGTTCTTGCGTTTATCTCTCCATGATGAAATTGGAAACATTACTGAATACAATGAAAAAAAAAATTTGCCGAAACTTCACTTAGAAATCATATCACTCAAATTGAAAAACCCTATACTTAATCTAAATAATATGGCCAGCCTTTCCAACTATTCTTACTAAGTTTGGTACCATTTAGTACCAACTCTGATGTTTCGTCACACCACAGGACAATGGAATAGAGAGAATGTTTTTCATTGCATCTTTATCCATTTAATGTAACGTAATTAGCAAAACATTATATTGTAATTCATTTAATTTAAAACGTAAAACATTAAAAACGAGAGACAGAAAAACTGAATTAAAAAAAGTCACGCAAATACTAATAAATAATTTATTGTCTGCGAAATTTTCTTTTACACTTCTTTTCTAAAAATAAATAAATAATTAATCCCATTCCAGTTCCTTCCTCTAAACAAAACTAATTAGTAGAATATAAAACTAAGGCGTCATTCATGAGCATAAACTTGGTCGATAACTTTGTATTTGGCTGATGAATTAGAAAAAAAATTTGTAAAGATGATAGTGATGCGAACAACTTCGATTACATTCTTATTTGCTATCAAGAAGGGCGATAAACCGGCAAACAAATCAACGATAGCTGATGTTCATGCTCATGAATGATAAGTCTGTGGTTCGTTTTACGGATTCTCCAATAGCAACATACAATGTTTATTTTAATATAAACGCACTCTTAACCTAGAGTCCTTAACCTTAACCAAAACGTCAGTCAATATTTACTTATGTATATAGTTTTATCATTTTGCAGATATCACGAACGCACCGTTTTGGAATTATTAAAAATTACTACTGAAATTCTGAGTCAGTGGTCGCCACTTTAAGAACCTGAAGTTCGTCGAGAAATCGTCTTCAGCGGTGAAGCCCATAAGGACTTTCTCAATTAGCAAAATATGCGTTTTGGACAGCAAGCAACAACCCCACATTTACTGCAAGAGACTATATTGCATTCACCGTGTGGTTTGAATTCCATGCCTGAGGTGTGATTAGACCGTATGTTACGGCCAATGGCGTTCTATTGTGCCATGTTGGAAGACTATTGTTGAACAGAATTAGATGAACATATACAAACATATGTATGTACACATGTTTGAAATTCAATATTGTTATTAAAAACGCCAAGAAAATAGTTCCTACTTAAGAAAACCTTAAAGCGAACCACAGAATTGTCATTCATCAGCATGAGCTGGGTCGATAACTCTTTATCTGGCTGATAAATTTGAAAAATATTACCAAAAAATGGTGATAATCATGAGAGTGATGCGAACAACTTCGATCACATTCTTATATGGTATCAAGAAGGGCGGTAAACCTACAATAAACATCAACTATAGCTAATGTTCATGCTCAGGAATGAAAAGTCTGTGGTTCGCTTTAAAAGGAATGCCAGAGAACACTTAAGTGTTCTATTACACTGTGTGTGATTTTTGCATTTTAAAAATCTGAATTGAGTGAAACATAGCGAACCTGCATAATTTTGATACGCTGAATCTAATGGCATTTCCCGTTTTTCTCTACCACGTCAAAATTTCGAGATATTTGACCCCAAAGTTTGCTGGGATGTCAACAACTGTAATATTTTTGAGACTGAATTATATGCAGAACGCTTCAAAATTGAAGTTTGACTTTTGAGTAAGAAATGTAGAGGACCTTAAGAAGAATACCAACTTCATGTTTGTACCCCCTCTCCTCCCCCCTTACCCCTATAACTCGACAAAAACATTATTATTAGGGGTAAGGGGGGAGGAGAGGGGGTACAAACTTGAAGTTGGTATTTTTCTTAAGGTCCTCTACATTTCTTACTCAGAAGTCAAACTTCAATTTTGAAGCGTTCTGCCTCTAATTCAGTCTCAAAAATATTACAGTTGTTGACATCCCAGCAAAATTTTGACGTGGTAGAGAAAAACGGGAAATGCCATTAGATTCAGCATATCAAAATTATGCAGGTTCGCTATGTTTCACTCAATTCAGATTTTTGGTCACACACAGTGTTATTAAACGATTTTTAAAATTTAGGAGTAATTTCTCCACTTGGTGTAGACTATAAAGGCCATCCTTAGATTTAAAAAACTACTGCCACCTGGAGTAGATTTCAGCCCGATATCTCAATTATTATGAATTGTTTAATTACAAAATTGTTAATGCCTTATTGGAGACTCCTTTATCATAGTATGTAGATGCTTTAACTTACCATTTTTAAAGGTTGACATTAAGTTATCCGTATCGATGCCATGATGATAGTTAAATAAAGATGTTTCAAGTAAATCTTCAGGTTTATAACCCAATAAATTTAACATTCTGCAAATGGGAAATGACAATAAAATGTTGAATGACAATTTAAATTTGACATATTTTAAAGTTACTTACTTGTCATCGACGTAAATGAATTTCATGTCCAACGAATGTTTTGTTAGAAAAGTGGAAGTACCCATTGGTATCTCAATGTTAGAAGGATGGGGTATGGGACGGCCCATTGCCACCAAAACACGATCACCTTTTGTATTTACCACTAAGTGACCAGTTATGTGTATGACCTGAAAGTCAGAATGAAAAATTGATTTATTAAGATATATCAGGTATCAGTATCAGGTAGAAAGTTACGACACATGTGCATTATACATCAGTGAAATTCTCAAGCCCTATCGTGTCTTCCAATTTATTGTCGAAAAGCTTTTTGTCAATTTTTATAATTATTTTACAAATTTTATGCATACAACGATACATTAGAGCATGTGAATTTCCATAAAATGTTTCGCAAAGCATAAGCATTCAGAGTCGTTAAAAAGTTGTGGTCGCAAAAATAGAAAATAGCACAGTTTAGTGATTGCCAATAGCTGCTCTAAATAATGTAATGGAATTCGTTTAGAAGCAATCCCAAAAATATTACTGAGTGATAAACAATAATAAAAAATTGTTGCATTTTTATTTGCTCAGATAGTGCAGAACGCATGATTGTGGAATCGAATGCAAATTTAAATGAAATATGGGAATGCTTTGGTCGCTTTGAATTTATTACAGTGGTTTTTCAAGAATTGTATAGGTTTTTTTTTAAACCCTAATTTTCTGCCCTACAAACTATTGAAAATTGAAATCATTCTCGGGATACTTCAGCAATACTCATACAAAAAATATTTTATTTATTTTTTGTCATATGAGAAACTAAAAATATTTCGACTAAAATTGTATCCCTTCAGAATGGCCTACAGACTTGAAAAAATCGGACCTATAGTCTGAGGTAAGTAAAATTATTTTATTTATTTGCAATTCGTTTTGTAATACAGAAACCTTTAAGGCCAATATAACATATTACAATTAATAATTCCTGAATAGATTTATACTCAATAAACAAATTATATAAAAATTCCAATATCTATATACAAAAATAAGATCAATCTACAAATAATCATAACTACCTACACCAAATTAAAAAAGAAAGTAATTGAAAGAAGAAATGAATCCACTGACTGTTTTATCTAAAAAAAAAATACCTTTAAAATTGATCCATATCGAAAAAGAGTTGTATTAAATAGAAAGAAGTCGGGATAACTTTAACAAGGTCAACAAGTAGTAGCCACCTAATAGGGAATACTTATATACTATAGACTTATGGACTATATAAATATGTAGACGGAATTTGTTAATTATTATTTTTTATTATTTGTGCATGTTCATAATTCCCGAAAGCCCAGAAGAGGAAATCCGCAAGCTATGCCACAGGTTAGTCCTCCGGAAAACTTAAGCGTTTAAAACATTTAAAAAATCGAAAATCATGTTAAAGCTTCACTAGGGTTTAACAAATCTATGCCGCAGCGGAGAAGTCGGTGAAGGGCCCACCACAGAGAAGCAAATTCCTGGGCTAGAAATTGTGAAGCATTTTTGGATGTACCCCAGGAGAAAAAATACAACAAAAACAGCAGAAAACCATTTGCTTTTGCTATTATAAGTTTTCATATTTTTCCATAATACATTGTAATTTTAATTGTAATATTGGGCCCTATTCTGCATTGCAATCCAAGCGTAATTTTCTCCGTTATTGCAATTTTGGTATTCTACATTCCGTTTCGTTTCAATTTCTTACAATTGTGACTGAGCTGTTTACGATCGTGTGTATTCTGCGTTACAATCGTAACTGAGTTTTTCTAAGTTGGTAATTACTTGACGGAGTGCCTTTCAATTGTTGTGTTTGGTGAAAATGTTAGTGAAAAAATCAGGTTTAAGTTGCAAAAAAGGAATTGAGAAAAATTTAAGTATAAAATACAATAAAACGTTTCATAAATTATATAAATACATATTTGTTTAAAATTTTTTATTTGTTTTACGGATTTGTGAGTCTTATTTAATTTATTGCAGGTCGAAAACAACACCGGAACAGCACACGTAGCTGGCGACTTTACTTTGTTGTACAATGATGTTAAAATCATGAAAATATCACCTCCGGCACGACAGGCAGCTCCACACTGGTATTGTTTGGCCACAAATACCTTTTACTTATGTTCTGCCTTTTTTTGTCTTTCGGTACTCACTGATGTGTTCAATTAGTTAGAGTATCAACAATATTTAATTATTATCTGTGTTATCACTGAATCACTGTTTTATTTGCACTAAATTCAACTTTTTATTAAAATGTTTACATAATTGACAATTTTTTTTTGTTTCAATCTCATGCGTTTCACAACAAAGCAGCTGGTTGTGAATACACTCTTGTCTTCCTCTTTTTCTTCCAATTACGTTTTTAGTTGGAATACCATTTTACGATCGTAACGTAACGTAATGCGGGAACGTAATTGCAATGCAGAATAGGGGCCATTGTTGCTACAAAACTGCAAAATCGAAAATGATACCAAAATTTAAAAACATTGTCTTCTTTTTATATTCTGGGAGTTTATTTAGCGATGTCTTCTTTCTATCTTCCATATGATATCTCTAAATTGTTTTCATAGTGATTATCCGGGAATATTGCAATATGTATTATATTCGAGAAGTATTGCTTTCGTGCGCTTTCAGGTAACAGGGCCCATAGAAAAAATAACTGAATTAGCCGTAACCAAATGTAGAGGCTGTCACAACCACATTAGATGTCATCACAACCGAATTAGATGTTGTCACAGTCGAATTAGAGGTTGTCACAACCGCATTAGAGTTTTTTATAAGCGCATTATAGGTTGTCACAACCGCATTAGAGGTTGCCACAGCCGCATTGGGGGTCGTCACAACCGCATTAGAGGTTGATTCAACTGAATTGCAGTTGTGAGGACTAAATTTAGCCCACACCCCCAATTTGGTTGTGGCAACTGTAATTTGGTGGCAACAGCCGAATTTACGGTTGATACTTTTTAACAATTGGTTGCAGGAGTGTAGGAATCTATTCTTCAGTTAGCAATTTCGAACAATAATCATTGATGCTAGCGCATATCACCATTTTGATATCACGGAGTAACCAGATTAAGAACCATTTACTTTGCTGCAAGAAGCTCAAGATCTTGTCAACGGCTATCGGAGATAATTCACCCAGGCCCCTAAATGGAAGGATCCCATAGCAAACAACTTCTTGACGGCTTGTGCTGGGCACGTGGATTCTTCCTCATCTTTACAATTTATACAGAAGTCAGTTGACCATGCATGTCTACCAATCAGGCTGTGTCCCGTAAAAACTGAAGCAAGCATTGGCACCTTGGGCCTGGCTAGAGGGAGAAGGTTCATAGATCAATATCGGTCATATTTGTCTTGCGTGTACATAGTATGTGTTCTTCGTCCGCCTCTGCTGCATCATCATATGGGAGCGTTTTTGCAGAATATGCAAGTGTCCTGTCATGTACTCCCTAGTCTCTCCCAATCATCCGTTCTGCAGTTCCCCGGAATGTCCCTGTTACCTGGCACCCATATGATATATAACGTACAGCTGAGACATCTCGGTAAGAGATCTGCGGCAGTCCATTGAGGCAGGTATTGAGTATAAGAATAGCCGACTTGATAGCCGACTGTCAGAGGAGACAATGAACTCCCTAACTTCCTTTATCGGCAACATTTCCCCCATAACTAAGCTTACTGTCCAAAATAACACTTAAGAATTTGACACACTCTGCACGCTTAGTTTCAGAACCATTCAACGTGATAGGGTTCCACGATAGATATTTTCTACCTTCGAGTAAAAAGCACTAGCTCGGGTTTGGCCGGATTTATACCTACTCTATTTTTACCCGCCTATCTGCACCTACGGACTTGGTGCCTAGAACCTAGAAAATGTTTCTTAGGGCACTGCAATACTTGATCCTTATAGCTATTGCCACGTCGTCTGAATAATCAGTAAGTTTTCCACCCAAATTTTTGACATTGAGCAGTATTTCATTCAGCGCAAGGTTTCATAAAAGTGTAGAGAAGGCAGCTCCTTGATGTGTGCCTCTGTAGAGATCTACTGATTTGCAGAAGAGCCCACACGGGTTTATTTTACTCCATCTGGTCGCATTCTATAACTCAATTTTTTAGTTATTCCATTCCACCTTGTCTCTCGGAGACTTAATTTTATTAAATATTCGTCGGCATGTCGATACACATCCCTAAATTCTCCATCCCACAATCCCTTCTTTACCCCATTGGTTTAATTTTTTGACAAGAGATTTGCCACGACTTGTTGAGATCACTCCTGCGCTTGTGCGCTACATACTGTTTGTCATCTAAAAAGCTTATCTCTACAGATGGTTTGATCCCAAACAATTCTTGCGAGTCTTTTCAGAGCGTCCATTCAGTCCTTCTCACATTGCGACAGACTACTTCAGGCTATGTCATGTTTGAATCCAACTGTAATCCGAAGTATTTACGATCAGAGAACGAATTCATCAATTCCTGGTCATCCCATACAGGTCATCCGTTGCAAAATTGGCATCTAGTACCCCATATTTGGAGCTGGTGACGAAAGTCGGTCCATTGCCTCAATTACCTTGTAAGTACACAAAGAGTGATTCATCCCTCTCATTGGTATCAGTGCTACCCCATAATGGGTGGTGAGCGCTTCCGTCAGCGCCCACAATTACTGGGATTCCTACCCTTTTATGTGGCATGTTAAGGGTGATAATGGAAACTGGTATATTGCTCACACTACAGACGTTTGTGATCTCTTAACTTCACAATGCGGCCAACCAACTTCTGAATCCGTTCAGTTCTAGGCTGACAAAATGTTGTCCCTGTTGCTATATGCCGTTAACAGGAACATATGCAGGTCATTTCTGAAAATGAAATGCTTACGCCGTGTATAAGCACGTACCCTTCGGTCCACAACTCACAAACCCTGCCGTCAGCAACCCAGGGTTCTTGGATGATTGAAGGGTTGATCTAAAAAACCAAAATTTATTTGTCTCGCCACCACCGCCACGTACTGTTCGTCGTCGGACACCAATAAAGAGTCTTCACCTGTTTCACTATCATCTGCGTGTTGAAGCGCTTCTATGGCTTACCCAAATTGGCGTCGGATATGTAGAAATCCTCTTCCGGATCTGGTAAGGGCTTCAACAAGTTTCGATTCACTGGTACATTCCCGCTGACCCTCAACATAGCCTCGTGCTCATAGTCCCGTTTGCGCGAATCTTTCCATCCCCGTTCACAGTCGGTATGATATCAACAGCTTTGTAGTCCTAATCGCATTTATAAATCTGCAGGGTTATATGCTAAAAGCAAACTAGACTACTACACTGGATTAGTTTAGAAGTGGCAGTGATTCGTTGTTCAAAATGAACATCGTACGTCTGCAGACGTATCTTCTAGTTGATCGGATTACCATCCTTGAGAATATACTCAATTGCCAATTGGGTTGGCTGGTATACAAGCATGTTCAATGGGCCTGGATGGGAGGTCCTCCCTCCGAACAACACCAAGTGCTGCCCCTGACTCCAACTCACCCACTTGTTTCAAAGCTGCACAGTAGTAATCTACCGATCGCTGATCTCCAAACGCTACTAATTTAGGCCGACCTAGCTATCATCGCGACACCGTTGAGAAGGTCGACATCTCCTTTCGGATCTGAATGTATATTGCGGACAATGCGTCCACAACATGAATTTCCATTTACGCTTCAGATTGGTTTGGTCTTCCTTCCCTTGAAGACCTTTCTTATGGAGGACGGACTCAGTGCGTCCATGGTGGCCAAACCATGGCCATATGAAAAAGTTATATTCGTCGAAGAATATGATATTCCGAAAGTTTTTTGGGAAATCTGGGTCTGGAATTATTAAACTAGACACCAATACCTATTATTTGATACAAGTCCCATTGACGCAACCTTCCCCGTTTGGCCACCATGGACGCACTGAGTCCGTCCTCCATATGAAAAAGTTATATTCGTCGAAGAATATGATATTCCGAAAGTTTTTTGCGAAATCTGGGTCTGAAATTATTAAACTAGACACCAATACCTATTATTTGATACTAGTCCCATTGACGCAACCTTTCACGTTTGGCCACCATGGACGGACTTAATCCGTCCTGCATATGAAAAAGTTATATTCGTCGAAGAATATGATATTCCGAAAGTTTTTTGCGAAATCTGGGTCTGAAATTATTAAACTAGACACCAATACCTATTATTTGATACTAGTCCCATTGACGCAACCTTCCCCGTTTGGCCACCATGGACGCACTGAGTCCGTCCTCCATATGAAAAAGTTATATTCGTCGAAGAATATGATATTCCGAAAGTTTTTTGGGAAATATGGGTCTGAAATTGTTAAACTAGACACCAATAGCTATTATTTCATACTAGTCCCATTGACGCAACCGCCCGATTTAACCGTTCCAGACTTTTTTGTGGGGTTTTTTGAAGTCCCGTGTTTACGTGAACAAGCCCGAGACCCTGGAAGCCCTCAAGGTCAACATTCGACACGAGTGCGAGAATCTGTCGCCCGAAGTTCTCGCCGAAGTGATGAAAAATGCCATAAAACGAGTCCGTGTGGTAATCAATTGTGACGACGCCCATTTAACCGATATCATCTTCTCAACTTAACCAATAAAATTCTAAAGGTTCAAATAAACATAATCAAAAAACAGAACCGAAGTTTTTCATTTAGAAAAAAATGAGTGCCAAACAACATCGGATGACTTCTTTTCAAACACCTTGTACATACTTTATATTGACGACATCAGTTCGCCATGTCGCAGAATCTTTTCGGACATTTGTACACTTTTATTGTACGCCCTCGGAAAATTCCGCTTTTGCTCGGGGCCTGTTTATTCTTGGCGGCTAACCTCCATATCTGTAGGTCGCCCAGTCATTCGCTGCTGACCCCCATGGTAGGTAATATTGCCGCAGGCATTTAACACGAAAGTAGTATGAAAACTGTGAGTATGAGAGTATGAGAGAGTCTTTAAAGCAAACGAAACCGGTGTTAGTACTCGTATCGGAGAATGTCGAAGCTACTCTTCCCAGGAGCAAGGCCAGTAAAATTAAAATGGGTCAGTTGTAAGATAAAGAAGATAATTAAAAGCACAACATTCTTCCGTTGCTTGGGCCAGCCCCACATGGAAAAATGCGTAATGGTGCCCGCCGGACTAATGTGTGCATTAAGTGCCGGCAAAGTGGTCAAAATCGAAAGTGTGAAGGGAAAGCGGAAAATGTATAATTTGCGAGCATACAGGGCTGCACGACACCGACAACTACGTGGAGTTCAATATGTATGTACAAAAAAACTCATCCACGTAAAAACTCGAAACCATAACTTGAAAATTCTTCCAATTTAATATGGGGCATGGAAGAAAAGCAAAGGTCTTAGTTCTTTGTAAAAACTAAGGGAAACAAGTAGTGGAAACAAGAGTAGGGACTAAAATGAAATAGGTACGGGTGCAGAGATCTTCAGTGAAGACCTTCGATTTAGTCTATCATTGAGACTGGATGGAAACTGCAGTGTATTCAAAGGTGAAATTCTAACGATTATGAGGGCAGTAGACGAGATAATGGACTCGTGCTTGTACCCCTCGGGTGAGTTCACAATCTGCGTTGACAGTAAGTCGGCCCTCAGTGTGATAAGTTCAAACACATGTAAATCCAAATTGGTTAGGGATTGCAAACAGATTTTGAACTGTGTAGTAAGTTGAACTGTAAGTAAGTTGAATGTTTCAATTTTATTTTGCAGTTATTGCAACTGACATATATCATCTTATACCGTCCACAATAGTTTGACCTATTGACCTATTGCACAGTGTAGTACTGTCGGTCTGGCCTCTTATCATAGGCTACATAAGAATATAATTAGACAAATGGGCGTGGCATCGCAAACACAAATCGAAATTTGAGTCGTTCATATCTCATGATCCATTAGGGGTATGAAGTTGTGATATGGTACATATGTTTAGGCCGGGTCGATTTAAAAATCACCCAAGTGACAAGGATCCACCGAAATTGTCCAGACTTGAAAGCAAAAAAGACTTCAAACAATAATTTTTTTAGTTTATTTTCTGTTACTAAGTTAAATTCATTTTTTCATTTACATACAAATGTTCTGACTAAATAAATTTCTAAAGAGGAAAATAAACCCATGTAAAGTGCCAAAAATGGTGATTTTTTTTGAAATGTTTGTATTGGGAAACCCCAGAGGGTTCCAGGAGGTGTGCCACTGGCATGGGTGGGTCGGCCCTCCAAAGTTAGTGGGGGTCGGTCATGCATTTGGACTCGATTGGGGCACTCCAAATAAGTCCAAGTGGGATTTTTCAAAAGTCGGCACATCAGAATTCGATTTAGAGGTATGGTTCCTCGGGCAAAGTTTCTTATTTTGATCCCTAGAATACAATTTTCCTTGTTACTTGAGCGATTTTTTTGCCTCCCTACAAATCGACCCGCCCTAATATGTTGGTTGTACAATGAAAATTACTTTTTTGTGGAAAGTGGGTAGGGCAACGCCCCTTTTTAAAAAATCTTTATACCGCCCATAATAATAGACCGATTGTAATTACATTTTCACAGTGTGGGGCTATCGGTAGGAACTCTATCATAGGCAATATAAAAACATAAGTAGACATATACATTTTGGAATTTCGAAATTTCATATTTCATATCTCACGAGCCATTAGGGGTATGGAGATGAGATTTGCTGCATATGGTACAGGTACATGGAGGATTACGTCTTGCTGGGAAATGGGTGGTGCGACGCCCCTTTTTAAAAAATATATATAATTTTCACAATTTCTATTCTGTGACTGACTGATCACTCCCCAGCCCAAACGGCTAAAGATAGAGCTTTGAAATTTGGCAAGTAAGGTCCTACTTGGACGTATGTATGTATGTCGTTATAAGATGAGTTTTTCTCGTACCCTTAAGGGGTAAAAAGCAACAAACAGGGACAAAACTTACTAATCGCCTAGATCGAATGGCTGAAGCTGGAACACTGAATATTTGCATATATTTGCATTTTATGACATAAGCAAGCGCGGTAATAGACGGGAGTTTGGGAAATTCGCACTTTTAGAGGGTCAACGGAGAAAATGGAATTAATATGGTACCAATCGCTAAAACCAAATGGTTGAAGCTGGAAGTTGGTCCCAGGAAACTGCCATAGCAAAATGGGTTCTGTATATCGGGTTATTTGTAAATCCTCAGTCATGGGGAAAAAATGATGCATATAGTACCATTGATTTTAAAATTCATGTAGGTTCATATGGAAGCGTAACACCAAAAAACTGTGGTTCGCTGTGGTTGCAATTGGAAATTTGGCAAACGTCTTTTTCTTATGGCGTAAAATCGAGATGGAAAGGGAATATCTGGGTGATTACAGTAGAGCGAAACAAAAGTTTTTGAATTTGTTTTTATTTGTTGTCGGAGGAAAAATAAATGTGGAAAAGTAACGAAAAAATAAAAAAAAAATAAAATAAAAAAACATACGATTAACTGAGAAGTGGGAAATTTTAAAAGAGGTATAAGAAGGGATTTATATAAAGCAAAAATGTAGTCAATTTTTCTAAAATTTTGCAAAGTGAGAAAACAGCTTTAAAAGTGACGGATAAAAGTAAAAGATAAGACAGTTAGACGGAGACTTAAGGATTAAAATACTAACTTTTGCTAATCTAATAAATGTGAATCTAGTATTACAGCCTTTTTTACTGCAATGTCAATTTTATTTTATTATGAGTACTAAAGTAAATTTCAACTCAATTTCGTCATTGTGAAAGGGATATTAGACAAATCAATAAGATTTTATTATACCGACAGATTTACTAGCGAATTGTGTAGGAAACACAAACATTTTACAGAAATAATTAATCACAAAATTCAACAAATCCTATAGGAAGAAGGATGGGACTCAGCAAGTCATATTCGTCCTTTCATCGTTACAACTGTTTAATTCCAAGGGTCATGCTATGTTAATCATTTATCGATCAATCAAAACCACTGTAAATGTCAAACCGATAATCTGATATTATGACCAGCCAGGGACGTACGCAGGGGATGGTCCCGGGGGCTATTATTTTATTTTATTATAATTTATTTAGCTGTGCTGTACAAATGGCGGAAATTCCTTAACCCTCTTATGCTGGATTCTCAAATAATGAGTAAAAAGTATGAGAATAATTTTTGTTTTTGTAAATTTGGGCCTCTGATTTCAAAAAAATGATTTGCAAGTCAATACGTACAACCGTTCACCTTCCATGCGACAAAATATAAATAAGTGCCTTAGACACTCTTGGGGCTTTAGTGGCAAAAAATACAGTAAATTGTTAATGAATACTGTATCTTGGGTTTCGTTGAGAGCATTTGAAAATAATTATAAGATCATTTGAGAATTGAGAAACACATTGTTTATTTTCGGTTATGATAATCAAACATACAATTTTTATGATTCGAACAGTATAAATGAAGTTTATCGCAAATCCATGTGCCTGGCACAAATCGGAAAAAAACTGATAAAAGGGAGCGTTTAAGAAACCAACTGCGGAAATGTCTGTCATTAACCCTCTAATGCCTAAGAGTGTCTTAAGGCACTCTTCACAAAAGACATACTGATGGCAAATGGAATTTCATTAATTTGGAGGAAATAAACAAAATTTTTATTTATTTATTATAATAGATAATTTTATACATTACTTCTATTCATTTTAAATAATAACTTTCAAAACAACTACCAGGGCATAGTGCCGGCTTGTGCACACAATTTTTGGTACATGTGCTTCCCATAGAGTAAATCTTACTAGAGAAAATATTTGACTCATCTGATGTTTGCTTTCACACTCTTCGCGATGCGGTCGGTGGGATAGAGAGATGTTTGGCGAAAAGTGGCATACACCAGATGGAATTACAAGAACATCGGTCGTTCATATCGTTTTGGTGAAAAACTGTGAAATTTAAATGTGTTTTAAACTATTTTATTGACTGTTATTGTTAGCATACATTTTTGTTGTATTTAACACAATAAATTTAACACACGCAACGAAATGCCGTTGTTGTTATTTTGTTGTTTGTTTTGAACCATTGCCCCTATCGGTTATTATTGAAGCAATTCTTTTCGACATCCAACGTTCATATCACACCAGGCCAAATGTCATAAATTTGCTGAGGGATATGTTGAGTCTAGTATAATAATTAGTCTATGGTGCTTCCGATAATGAAAGTATTCGTGAGTATAATAATGAATGGTATGAAATTTGGCACGAGAGTATAAAGCCAATACCATATTTTACATTCAACGAATCTTAGGGCATCCGTGGCGAAATAAATAGAGAAACATCTCCACTAATGATATTTCAAAATTTATTTAATGAAGACGTGATTAATTTATTGGTTTCTTCGCATAATGCTTATGCACAAAATTTGGCGAATAATGGACCCCAAACCATCGACTTTTATACAATCGACTTTTTCCTGCAACGTCTAAAGATGAAATGCTTACATTTTTGGGCCTATGCTTACTGCAAGGTCAGAACAAAAACATATCCATTAAGAAAATGTTTTCGAAGAATATATTGTATTATTAACCAATTTTTGGGACTTTAATGTCTGGAAGACGTTTCCAGCTAATTCTGAGATGCTTCAACAAGATAACCACGCAGGAAAGCTGGAAAAAATAATGCCACTACTTCATTTGGTTTTAAAACATTTTGAAAAACCCTTTACACCTGATAGAGACTTGTCTTTAGATAAGTCCCTAATGCTTTTTTAGAGGAAGATTATCCTTTAGAGAAAATAACAAAGGAAAGCGAACGAGGAACGGCATACAGTTTTCTGAACTTACTACGAAATATGGCTACATTTTAAATGTTAAAATATATGCAGGAAAATATATTGAAAAGACCTCAGGACCGAAAACAAAAGCTATAGATCCAAAACTTATGGATCCGTACCTCAACCGCAACCACCATTTATATATGGGAAATTATTGCAAGAGTGTTGATTTGTGCAATACGCTACTTAACTACAAAACTCACTCCACAGGTACTTTACGTTCCAATCGTAACCCGAGTCGAGTCCTAAATGTATAATTAGTAAAAAACTGGTAAAAGGTGATATGATTTGTCGAAGAACAGGGAATGTTTACATGACAAAATGGAAAGACAAACACGATGTTTTGTCCATAACTACGGCACGACATCCATGATTTCTTGAAGTTACCAAAAGCAGAGGCCAAAAGTAGATTTAAAAAAAACAGCAGACGTTGCTGCCCATAATGAGAACATGGCAGGATGTGATCGAGCCGACCAATTATTATCATACTCAGCCATATTACGAGTGTCGTTGTCGTATTTCGACTACGACAGTTTTGTAAAAGATTAAAGATAACACGTCAACTCTGTCTTTAATCTTTTACAAAGCTGTCGTAGTCGAAATATACGAACGACATTCGTAATAAGGCTGACTATTCCAGTCCCAGAGAACCGATAAGATGGTTCAAAAAGGTCCTATTTCATATCCTGGACATGGCTGTGTGGAACTCATTTTTTATTTATAAAACGTTTCATCCAAAAAAAATGTATTTTACACTTTCGAGATGATTTGATATTAAGTTTTCTTAATATACCAACAAATGGAGCTGAATGCAAGGATCTTGTTAATTTGGTAACAGCTAGCGCGCGTCCACCAAAAACACGAAACAAAACCTGTTCAATTGATCTGAGCATTCATCACTTCCCGGAAAAAATGCCTTTCCCTTTAAATTATCAGGGTTCCAGTAAGAACAAAAGGCACAAAGAACAAATAATAGGGGCACTTACATAAAAATAGTTAAAAACCCAGCTCTGCTCAATTTTTAAAATTAACCAAAAATGGGACATTAAATTGCTTCCGGAATGTTAAAGAAGTAAAGTGCCTATCTGAGCAAAAATGTGTTGTATCGTTTGGCAGTTGTTGATCAATTTGTGAAGTGATCTCATCTCAGCGTGTTTGAAATTAGAGGGAAAGGAATATTGCATTGATGAAATTTTCGAAATCTTGTTGTTCCCAATAATTAAAAACGATAAAGGTATTGTAAAGGGTGTTTTTTAACTGCATGAGAACTATCGATATCGATAACTATGGTTTCACAGCTGAGAATGTTAAACTATGTTGACATTTCTATTCAGTAAGTTTTGGCTCTTTTATCGTTAATCGTTTAACGCTGCAAGAACGCTTCCAAATTGTGGAAATTTATTTTGACAAAATAAATGTAAGTTCACGAGCATTTGTATCCAAGAATTGTGTTTAGGGATGTAGCTCATTTCTGGTTAAGTGGCTACCTCAATAAGTAAAATTGCGGTATTTGGGGCGAAGACAATCAATCCTCAAGCCGTTAACGAATCACCATTACTTACTTACTTATCCGGTCTCGGACAACCCCGGGGGGTCAGGGACCTTACAAAACGAAGATAACATATTTCGCCAACCAGTTCGATCTTTTGCTTTATCTCTCCAGTTGGCAATACCAAGTGTACGCAGGGATTCGTCAACCTGATCCCTCCAGCGGAGTCTTGGTCTTCCTATTTTTCGTCTTCCTTCGAGTTCGGTTTCGAAAAGCCTTCGCGCTGGTTCATCTTCATCCATTCTACTGACATGGCCTAGCCAGCGCAATCGCGTTATCTTGATCCGCTTAACTATGTCAATGTCAGGATAAAGCTCATACAGCTCATGGTTCATGCGTCGCCGATACTCGCCGTTGTGCACTATAGGGCCATAAATTTTTCGGAGTATTTTTCTCTCGAAGACTCCTACAGATGTTTCGTCTGCTTGCGATAGGACCCAGGATTCTGCGCCATAAAGCAAGACAGGTTGAATGAGAGTCTGGTACAGCTGGACTTTTGTTACTCGAGAGAGGGCTTTATCTCTAAAGTGCTTGCTTAGCCCAAAATAACATCTATTCGCAAGCACAATTCTCCGTTTGATCTCAAGGCTGACGTTGTTGTTTTCGTTCACGGCAGATCCGAGGTATATAAATTCGTCCACTACCTCGAAGTTATAACGGTTATCAACGTTCACGCTTTGGTCTAATCGCGTGGAGGCCCTGTTCGTTGAAACCATTAATTTTGTCTTGTCCTCATTCACCGTCAGACCCACTTTTGCTGACTCCTTCTCAATTCTCGAAAAAACCGCAGTAACTTCTCTAATTGTGCGACCAATGATATCTATATCATCAGCATACGCGAGCAGCATGTGACTTTTGCTGCTGATGGTTTTATTCATATTGACTGCAGCTTTTCTCATAATGATCTCCATTAAGATGTTAAAGAGATCGCACGATAGGGTGTCGCCTTGCCTGAGGCCTCGCTTAGTTTCGAAAGGTTCGGTAAGATCCTTACCAACTTTCACTGCGGATTTGGTGTTCGTCAAGGTCATCCTGCAAAGGCGTATGAGTTTTGCAGGCATACCAAGCTCAGACATTGCTTCATAGAGTTTCTCCCGTATCGGACTATCGAAGGCTGCTTTATAATCGATAAATAGATGATAGGTGTCGATTTGTTTTTCGTGTGTCTTCTCCAGGATTTGGCGTAGCGTGAAAATCTGGTCAGTTGTCGATTTTCCAGGCCTAAAGCCACACTGGTATGGTCCAATCAGGTCAGCGATAATTGGTTTTAGTCTTTCGCACATTATACTTGATAGAACCTTATATGCTATGGATAAAAGGCTTATTCCACGGTAGTTGGCACAAATACTCGGGTCACCTTTTTTAAATATGGGACATAGTACACTGAGACTCCAATCGCCGGGCATGCATTCATCTAACCAAATTTTGCTAATGAGCTGATGCATGCACCTTATCAGCTCATCGCCGCCAGCCTTAAACAGCTCCGCCGGTAATCCATCGGCTCCTGCGGCTTTGTTGTTCTTAAGCCGGGCAATAGCTGTTCTGACCTCGTCTTGGTTAGGAGGGGGGCAATCGACGTCGTCGTCCATATTGTGATCGATTGTCCCATCGTCATCGGATATCTCAGGTACTAGTAGCGCGGAGAAATGCTCTCTCCATATTCCCAACATGCTCTGCACATCTGCGACGAGATTTCCGTCTTTGTCTTTACAGAAGGGGGGCCCTGAACCATGTCCATTAGTTCCGTTTTTAACTTTTTGGTAGAATTTTCGGGCTTCGTTCTTCCTTCTGTATGTCTCAATTTTCTCACTCTCGCGTTTTCTCCACTGCCGTTTCTTACGCCTAAAGAGACGGTTTACCTCCTTTCTCTTCTCCCTATACCGCTCAGTTGCAGCTCGCGTTGCAATTGACTGAAGCATTACCATACGTGCAGCGTTCTTTTCGTCATTTGCTATGCGACACTCTTCATCGTACCACGGTTTGTTGCGAAGCGGTTTTTCGAAACCAAGTACGGTTGTTGCGGCAGTTTTTATAGAGTCGGAAATGGGTTTCCACTGCGCATCAGGATCGTCATCGGGAGGGGGTGGGTTCTGTGCCAAAAGTTGCGAGAGCTTCCTTGAGTAGGCTGTGGCTACCTCTGGTAATTGCAGCTTTCCGATGTCCAGCTTCCTCTGCGTCTGGTTTCGTACGATTTTCGCTCTACTTAATCTTGTGCGAACCTTTGCTGCTACCAGGTAGTGATCAGAATCGATGTTAGCTCCTCTGATCACTCGTACGTCCATTACACTGGATGAGTGCCTTCCATCAATTACCACGTGATCAATTTGGTTCCTAGTTCTTTGATCAGGGGATACCCAAGTAGCCTTGTGGATGTCTTTATGCTGGAATCTTGTGTCACTGATGACCATGTTTTTTGCCGCGGCAAAGTCAATCAGTCTCATACCGTTGTCGGAACTGTCAGCATGAAGACTGAAATTGCCAATAGTTGGATTAAACACATTTTCCCTTCCTACTTTGGCATTAAAATCTCCTAGTACAATCTTAATGTCATGGCCAGGGCAGCGGTCATACGTTTCCTCTAGGAGCTCATAGAATATGTCTTTGGCATCATCATCTTTCTCTTCTGTCGGGGCATGCACACAAATTAGGGAAATATAAAAATATTTCGCTTTTATGCGGATTGTGGCTATTCGTTCACTCACAGGATTGAACCTAGAGACTAGATGTCGCAGTCTTTTGCCAACTACAAATCCACAACCAAATTCATGTTTTTTTTCATGGCAACTGTAGTATATATCGCAGTTTCTCTTTCCTGTGCAGCCATGTCCTGTCCATCGCATTTCCTGGATAGCGGTAATGTCAGCCTTATAACTTTCGAGGACATCTGCCAGTTGGATACTTGCACCGGATCTATATAGAGTTCTTACATTCCAAGTGCATATCCGTAAATCGTGGTCCTTATAACGTTTGCGGGGGTCGTCAACAAATAGGGGTTGTTTATGTTTTCTGTTTCGTTTTTGTATTTTCACTGCCATTATGAACGGTGGCGGGAGGCAAACCCAGCCCACCGGGTTTTTGCATTTTACCTACTGCCAGGATATTTGATTGCAGCCGCCCATTATGGATCAGACGCTGACCAGGATGCGATATGTTGAACCTGGATTTTCTTCTTTTAGTTTCTATCCGCCGTTGGCCCGTATGTTTGGCTCATCCGCCTTCTAAGGACAAAAGAATATGCCCGATTGTTTGATGAGCTTCAGTGACATCAGTCACCTACTATACCTGATTTGATGCTCATTTGTTTCGCCTTCTCACTCTAGCTAGCTAACGGAGGTTTCCGAAAAGCCATTGCCCAGGACATACTGCGTGGAAGTAGTGAGCTGCTTGGACTGCCCAATGAAGGAATCATTTCTGGCCACTCCCAAGTGAATGGCAATCAGAAACTTTCCACCTCCACGGACAGTCCGAAAGAAATAAGGACCGATGATGCAGCCAGCGTGTAAATCGCAACCAACAGTCAATTTTAATGGATCACCATTACATCCATTAAAATTGACTGTTGGTTGCGATTTACACGCTGGCTGCATCATCGGTCCTTATTTCTTTCGAAATGATCAAGCAGCTGCCTTTACAGTGAATGGCGAGCGCTATTGAGCCATGATGACTGAAGTTTTGTTTCCAAAAATTAATCAGCTAAACACTAACATTTGGTTCCAACAAGACGGCTCAACTTGCCATACATCGCGCTTACCAATCTATTTATTGCCAAGTCAATTTGGTGACAACTTTATTTCCAGAAGTGTCTGTTCACTGGTTCCCCCTCCTCCTTCGTGCGATTTAACGCCTCTGGATTACTTTTTATGGGGTTATGTTAAGGCATTAGTTAATGCCAGCAAACCAGCTTCTCTTAAAGCATTGGCAGACAATATTCAAGTCACCACTGAGAAGTAGTCAAAGATTGGACTGATCGAATGGACCATGTAACACGTAGCCGCAGCGGACATATGTCGGAAATCATATTTAAAAAATAAATGTCATGAAATTAAAAAACACCCGATATGAGATATATAATTATAAATTGAAAAAGTAACAGTATAATATTTTGAAGACATTCAAAATGGGGGAGGAAACCATTGTAGCGCCGAGCTTCGAAAAGAAATAAAACACCTTCACAATAATCGATTTTCATACCGGAGAAAAATAGCCGAACGTTGAATTGCTCTAAGAGAATAGTAAAAAACGCAATAAAATATAAGTCCCAAGAGGAAACACGTGGCCGAAAATCAAAAATGCATCCAACTCTTGAGAGAAATATAGTGAGATCTGTCAAAACTAACCCCTTTGTCTCTTCTACTGAGGTCAAAAAACGCATTTTCCCTGAACGTCGACACTACCACCATTCGCAATAGGTCAGTTAAGAGATATTTAAAGTCAAAGAGACCCAGAAGCGTCACCTTTCACCAACGGGCATGCCAAGTGACCAGTGGAGAAATGTCGCAATATCCTGTGGTCAAATGAGACCAAATCAAATATCTTTTACCCTGACTGCCGTCCTTAACACGTGCGCAGGCCAGTGTACACAGCTAACAAACCGCAGTATAGATTTAAAACCATAAAACACGGAGAAGGATCAATTATGGTGTGGGGATGGTTCTCCTATCAAGGTGTCGGTCCGATATATCGAGTTGAGGACACCATGACAACAGTGACTTACTGCAATATATAAAATCAAGTCAAGTTGGCCTATGCTGAGGATAGCATGCTGCTACGATGGGTGTTTCAGCAAGACAAAGACCCGAAGCACACATCGAAGCTCGCAAAGAAATATAAATTTAACAATATAAACGTATTAAGCTGACCTGCTCAATCACCGGATTTAAATCCCATCGAAAATTTGTAGTTTTCCCATCGAAGTGAAAGGTAGTTTTGAACGGTAAAGAACAACAAACAAAGATGCAGTCTGTTCACTGATACAGGAAACGTGGAAAGCTATACTCCGAGGCACGTGCCAAAAATTAGTCGACTCGAAAATTCCATATTCAGCAGCCTGTATCTTTTGCAATTTGTAACCGATTGGAGAATTTTAAAATGGAAATGCAAGCTTCACATCTTGAGATATAAAAAAATCATGACAATAGTGGTTTCTTAACTAAAGAACTTTTTTGAGCAATTTAAATAAAAAAAAAAGTCAAAAAATGTGCTATTTTTTTGCTTCACTTGAATAAAGGCAATTTATTATTTTTTTATTATTTAACGATGATTTTGTAGGATTTTTTGTAGGGAGCGTTTGTTTATTACAATTTATTACATCTTAATCATTTCGTCGGTGGTGCAATGGTTAGTGTGCGCGGCTCTTGTACATGAGATCCTGGGTTCGAACCCTGCTCTGACCACCTTCAAATTTCTTTCGGCGGCGGTCACCTCGCATAGTGACGGCGACACTATCGAGTATATAGCCATGAAAAAGCTTCTCAAAATACCGTTCGGAATCGGTGTAAAACTGTAGGTCCCAATCAGTGAGTGAAAACTGGAAAGCGCACAGCTCAGTGATTGTGAGAAGTTCTCCCCGGTCCCTTCATGGGATGTAATGGGAAACCATTTATTTTTTTTTTAATCAATTTACGAGTCAAAATGGCAAAAACAAAAAATTTTAAATCTATCGGAAAAAACAAAAATCGATGCTTACCGTTCTGAAGGATATTCTAACCGCGCGCAATAGTTAAAAAAATTGGACGGAGCCCAACAGTTGTCGACAATTACTTAAAGGACCCCGAGGGGCATGGAAAAAATTGTAAAGGAAGGGTTTCATTGTCTTTATCTACGTATGAGAAAAGAAAAATCATCAGAATTGCTTTCAATCTGCCTTATCCTTGTCAAAAATAAGGGCTCAAGCTGGAGTGGAAGCGAGCAAGTCATCAGTACGCAGAGTAATTAAGAGCTGTGACTATCTAAAATACCTGAAATTACAAAAAAAAAGCCGCCACTTAATGCTCCTCGTAAGGAAAAGCGGCTTCAATTCACAAGAGACTACATGGTATGGGATGTGCAGCCAAGAGGTCATGTAAATGACTGGAGAACCGTTGTATTTACGGATGAGAAGTTTAATTTGGATGGGCCTGATGGCTACAACTATTATTTCCATGATCTGCGCAAAGAAAAGCGTTTTTTGAACCGAAATCACAGCCGAGAGGGCGGCGTTATGGTGTGGGGTGCCATTACGTACTATGGCACCATCGATCTTGAATTTCAAAGTGCAAAAATGACTGGTGCAAGCTATAAATCGTTATTGGAATCGGCTTTTCCGAAGTTCAGTGAACTATTTGTCCCATATCTTGGATATTTCAACAGGATAATGCCCCTATACCAGGTAGACAATTTGATGACAAGCAGTCACTAATTCAGGCCATTAAGGATGCTTGGAATCAAATTTCGTTGGATTACATAAATTCTCTTTATTTCTCAATGAAACCCCATATATTTGAAGTTATTAAAAACATAAGGGGTTGTACCCATTACTAATAGTTCTTAAATAAAGTAAAATAAATTAAAAAAAAAAACAAGAAAAACTGTTTTTCATTAAAATTAGTTAAAGTGCCTTTATTCAAGTGAACCAAAAAAAGATAGCACATTTTTTAACTTATTTTTATAAATTGCTCAAAAAAAATTCTTTAGTTAAGAAACCACTATTGTCAGGATTTTTTATATCTCAAGGTGTCTAGCTTCCATTTCCATTTTAAAATTCTGCAATCGGTTACAAATTGCAAAACATACAGGCTGATGAATATGGAATTTTTATTGCCTTTAAATAAGTGAACCGGAGTGTATATATTTATGACTGAGTTTTGTTTGGCACTAAGTTGGAATAACGCTAGTTGTAATAAAACTTAACTTTTTCGAAAACATCAACCGCATTATAGGCTAATACGAAATTTTGAGCCAACTGCGTCGGAATCAGAAGTTGGTAATATGACAGTTTTGAAATCTCCGACACCAAACATAACGCTTTTTTATTAACCCCTTAAATGTAAACCAATTATCAACTCCTACCTTATAAGAAGCACTCTTTATGTTAATGCTACGACCACGACTGGTCAGAGTGCATTTCAAGCGCACAAACAAATCACGATGATCAGTGGAGATGCCCTCCTCCAGCAAATGTTCATCTTTAACTTTATCCGACAAACCATTGCGTTTGATATTTAATGCTTCTTTTAGTTCAGCATGATCGCATTGATGTGCATATTCCCAGATTTGTTGGCCCAAAATATCGATCTGTAAAAAATACAGTAAATTAGCAACATTTTCTTTGGAGTCACATCAAATTCCCACTTACCTTTGAGATACCCAAGTAGTCACAGATGTTGTCGGTTACATAGGTAATATCCCCATCATTGGATAGTATCAACAAGAATCCATCCAATGTTTGTTTTAGTAATAAAGCCGACTCAATGGAGCTATCATCATCATCATCAGATTCAGCAGCATGATCTTTTGTTTCGGATGCTTCTTCGTCGGCTTGGGGTGGCGAAGGTTGAGAAGACGTTGAAACGGATTCCGTATCCTCCGATGTATTTAGAGAATCTTCTTCAACCTCATTGCAGGGGATTTGTAAATCACCACAAAGTTGCTGTATGTTGGGAACTAAAATCAAGGAAGGAAAGATTCAAATTAAGATTTCTGTAAAATGTTTCAAATATATATTTCAAATACATACACATCTTTAGCATATCGCGTACTTTCAGATAGGCAATAGCGATACGCATAACCGAGGCTTTATCGAGTTGTTGGACATCTTCCTTTTTGAGTGGCAACACATCGGCCAGTTCAGTGAAAATTTCTGTTTCACGCGATCGTCGACATCTGGCCGCATCACGAGAGCGTTCCTTACGTTTCTCATTGTTCCTGAAAGTAAGAAGTAGTAAAAAGTGGTAAGTAATTGAAAACAAGTCAAAAAATAATTTGCTTTTAAATATTATTATGTTTGGAAGCAAACACATAGTATGTTTTCAAGTCATTAACCGCATGTAAGTATAAAACTAGAACGCGCACAGCTGAGAGGTTTGTGAGAAGCTCTCCCTAATTCCTTTATGAGAAGTAACGAGAAACCATTTATTTATTTTTTAACTGCATGTTTTGGGAGGAATATGCACATGCTTAGGCGGAAGGAAACACATGAATACTTCCACGTAAGTATATGGAAGTTTGGGACGAAACACGCATATGGCTCGACGTAAAAGCAAGTAAACATGCTAATGTTTGCATTTAAAAATAAGTGAGTTTGAGACTGGCAAATATATGAATATTTGAAGTCTGTTACACACATATGTATACACGGTTGCTTCAGAATGTGTTTGGGAGAATATTACTGAAGCTGTTTTTTTTCAGCGTGTAGGATTGTCAAGACGTAATTTTCTTATACGATAAGTTAGACAGGAATCGATGGAACTTGTAATGAAACTTTGCTGTCCATGCTGTATAAATGTGGTGAATACAAAGGTTGAAATATGCAATAGTAGATATGTTCATTTTACATTGTCGACGACGATAAGCCAACGTTAGGTTTCAGCCCATTATGGTGATTTTTAAATATTGTTACGTAAAGATTCGTACATTTTTGACTTAACTAAGATTTGAATCAACGTTAATCTGCTATTGATTGTTCTAACAGCGTATTGACGCTTAATTTTAATTATGTCCAGGGGTTTTCGATGAAACAACAATTCGACTTGGTACTTGGGAGAACAACTAGAGAATAGAGGGTAATGAAAGTATAAGCGATGACAGACTGGAAGTAAACCACGTTTTAAATATTTTAATTCAAATGATATTTGATTGATGATAATGCATTTTAAATTACGTTTGATTAATGACAACGTCTTTCAAATTATGTATGATGATTGTTTTGTCATCTAAAATTGGAACTCTGCGAACTCCTACTATTCCAGAGACTTTCAAAGGCTGCGGTCTAAGAAACACAGCTGTTGCACAATTTTGGTATATTACTGTATGAGTACGTCCTCGCTTGAAGGTAGTAAAATCGACCACGTACGATCTCACCACGAAAGGTTGATGGCACCGCTAAGGAACTAATGGTTTTTCAACAGAGACGCTACAAAAGTAAATCGATAGGGACAGCAAACGACGCCATATTTTTTCCCGCTCTCTTGACATTTCTCTTCAGTAAGATTTGCCATTTCATCATGGAAAGATATACGAGCCAACAACGAGTCGAAATTATTAAAATTTACTACCGAAATTTGGAGTCAGTGGCCTCAACTTTAAGAGCGCTACGTCCAATTTATGGTCGTCATAATCGTCCTACCAGATCAACAATTGAGCGTCTAGTGGAAAAATTTGACTCCACAGGCACAGTACAAAATGTTCCCGTGCCAGTGAGACAAAGAAGTGCCCGTAGTGTCGAGAATATTGCTGCCGCTGAGGCTTCAGTTCAAGAAAGCCCAAATGTGTCTCTCACACGTCGTTGTGGCGAATTTTGCGAAACATCCTTATAAGATCAAATTGACGCCAGAACTGAAGCCGCTTGACCACCATAAGCGTCGTATGTTCGTGAATTGGGCTGAGCAACGACTTGAAAATGATTCGGATTTTCATCAGAAAATCATCTTCAGCGATGAGGCTCATTTCTGACTGAATGGCAAAATATGCGTTATTGGTCAGACAGCAATCCACACGTAATCCATGAGTCATCATTGCATCCCGAAAAAATTACGGTTTGGTGCGGTATATGGGCCGGCGGCGTCATTGGGCCGTACTTCTTCCGTGATGATCAAGACCGGCACATTACCGTGAATGCGAATCGCTACCGTTCAATGATAACCGAATATTTTTGGCCCCAATTGGATAATATGGACTTGGAGGACATGTGGTTCCAACAGGACGGCGCCACAAGCCACACAGCGAATGCCACAATCAATTTATTGGAAACCAAGTTTGGTGAACGTGTTATCTCACGAAATGGCCCAGTCGATTGGCCGCCCTGGTCGTGCGATTTGACGCCGTTAGATTATTTCCTGTGGGGCTACGTCAAGTCTATGGTCTATGCCAACAAGCCAGCGACGATTGATGAACTTCGTACGAATATCGAACGTGAAATTGCAGCAGTATCGGCCGATTTATGCTTGAAAACCGTCGAAAATTGGGTTAAGCGTCTGGACTTCTGCAAGCGTGCCCGTGGTGGCCATGCAAAAGAAATCGAGTTCCATACATAATGGCATCGAACGTACTTTCACAGGAATAAAGAATTTCATTGGTATTTAAAACCGGTTTTGTTGTATTTAAAAAAACTTTTGTAGCGCTCTTATTGAAAACCCCGTTATCTGCATGAATCGTTCAATATGTAGATGGCACTACTACGACATCGTTCGGGCGACCTTTGAATCACACGATGGGGAGAGTTGTGACTGATATAAATAAAAATGCGACGAATTTAGAGAAACGCTCCAATAGTAAAGGGTTTATCATAGAGTAATTGTGAATCACAATACGTATCAATCAATATACATAACATTTACTGAATTCAAATCGCACATTTGCTAATTTTCCTATATTCTGGATAAACTTGGGAAGCTGTTGCTCAAACTTAATGAATTTTGTATGGTTTGTTCCTGATGATAACAACGTAGTAACGGATTTTCCATGGTTAACAAAAACTCAAATACCACTCCCCTCCCCGGTAATGCAGCACTAATTTATTTGAACAGCAAACAACTGTTGCATTACCATTTTTATAAATGTAATACAGAGCGCATCTTAGACTTATGGAGAAATCTAAACAACGCATTAACTAAAAATTTCAAAGTAATGCAGAGAGAATCAATCGCTAAACTCCTACGCAACACAATGTTAAACGTAATGGAGTTTTTGCTACAATGATCTTGAAAGTACCTGCGATTATAATATGGAATCTATTAAGAATCGGCTTAGAATAGATACCAGATTTTACGTGATGATATTTGCACTGCATATTTTGTTAATAAATCATAAGTCATAAGGATCATTTAAATCTCCTAGCTTATAGTGAACAATTGACGTCACATACAGCGGATCAACAAGATCAAGTTGTATTTATTCCAATCACGATTTAAAATTATCCACCACCCAACTTTTTGGTGGATACAAAAAAAAAACAAGTTGAATTTCATTGAGTTGTTTATATGAGTGGAATATTTAATTATAAACAAATTATAACAATTAAAATACAGCGCAACGAAACGGTAGGTAAGATGGTGTGTGAGGTGCAGGCAAATCCTATAATCAAGCCCCCCTTCAAAACGGTAGCTTTGAAGGATTGGGTTGAGTTTCATCTATTGTCTTGATTTTGTGTGTAAATAAACAAATGATTAAAAAACGAGGGCAGCATGATAACTACGTCGCATGCTAGAAAAACAATATTTTTTTCGTCAATATAACGAGGTTACCCCTATGACAATAGTACTCCTATACTACTACTAATCGACAATGTTAACTGAAAAAAATAAACTGAACCGAAATTGTCGCTAGCTGTCTTTTTATAGCTGTCATAGATTCTTCCATAAATAACTAGTACTTTTCACAATGCTATGTATGTAGTTAGCGAATTCATCAACCGTCTTGTGGAGTCATAAATCCATCTCGAAACATGTACAGGGTGCGACAAAAGTCACCATCGGGTTTAAAAATTTAATAACTTTTTCGTTCATATATTTTTTTTGGTTATATCACAACCGAACAAAGAACCAGAATAATATAATTTTATTATTTAAAATTAAATCAACTTTATTGAAAATATGATTATGAGTGATGATGCTCATTTTCATTTCAACGCCATTTCATCAACGTTCATTTCATCAACGCCAATTGCAGCCCATTAGGTGTACAGTACGCTGGGAAAATGAAGATGGAAGTGCTGTAACTGTAAATGGAGAGCGGTGTCGGTTTATGATAGTACATTTGTTACGTCCTGCTTTTGAAAACAGACCTGAGATGTGGTTTCAGAATGATGGAGCCATTGGCCACACTGCCCGAGACACAGTGGCAATAATTTCCAGAAATTTGTCAGCACCCGACTATTTCCTTTCGGGTTATTTGAAGGAGCCAACAAGCCCGAGACAATCCTTGAACTCAAGATCAACATTGTTGCAGAAATTTGAACGCTACAGCCACAAATTTTGAAAGATGTTATGGTAAATGCTCTAAAACGATCCCATCATTGCGAAGCTGAAAATGGGGGTCATTTGAGTGGCATTATTTTCCATGGTTGGTTGGTTGGTTCGTTGGTTGAAAAGGCTGCAAGACAGCACGCTGTCTAGCACACTTAGGCTAAAGAAGCCCATTGTGATACCTGGAGTTTCCTCCATAGCAACTATTGACTAGTCGTCTAGCCAATTTGCCATTTCAATGAATTTGTCTATAAGACCTACAGGAATATCCTGTAGGGCTACGGTGCTAACTAAATGTGTTCAGAATATCCTACTTCTCAGTACTGCCAGAGCAGGGCAATCCAAGAGAAGGTGTTTCTTCGTTTCCTCGTCCTCTGCAAACGGCAGGTAGAGATTGGTATACTAACACTTTCTTTTGCCGGAAGAACCTGTGCCGTAGTGCCCTGTCTAGCTAACGCATCCGCTACGCAATTGCCTGGAATGTCGCTGTGTCCCGGTACCCAGATGAGCCTGATGTCAAAATACTCATACAATCCACCACGTATAAAAACATCATAATAGCAAATTCATTTAGCAAATTCATTCATTCTTGGGTAAACAAAACCATAAAGCCATCTCGAAATATGTAGTATTCCCTCATCTTTCTTTTGGACAGTAAGAAACTAAAATACAGTCAAAAGACCAACTGCTGAGTTGATGTACATTTATGCTATTTTTTGGCGTTTTGAATAGTTGCTCGCCACACATCTGAATTCAAATTGGTGAGTTTTTGTTTAAGATTCAATTGTAATGTTTCAGAGATTTGGAAAAGCTTGAAATGAGGAAAATCGCTGATCTGGAAGTCCAATTCAAATCGACAATACATGAGATCACACGGACCGCAAATAACTGTTCCAAACCCTCCGCCGCTGCCCGAGCTGTGTGAGCGGTAGCTCCGTCCTGCTGGAACCAACAATGCTCGAGACACAATTCAGCAACTTTCGACAAAAAAAATAGTTTAACATCGTCTGTACGGTAAAGACGGTGTCGTCGACGTCCCTAATAAAATAGGTTTCAGTCACCGTTTCAGTGGAAGTGGGATTCGTTTACTCATTAAGATTTTAGATAGGAAAGATAGAGCATGGAACTAAGTTAACCTCACTTGAATGACAGCAGGCAGTAATTGGTGAATCGTTTGTACTTGGTAGGGGATCGTCTTCAGCTCCTTCACCAAAACTCGATGCGAATTCGTTGTTTGTGATCACTCTCGGATCCCGTCGGCCACAATAGCGATATTTTCAGACGGACGAGTAGTACGTGACCGGCAACTTCTTGCGACATCTCTACTGGACCCAGTTTGCAAGAGACGCTCAGCCAAACGAATAATTGTTCATAATGATTCAGGATGCACAGTAAAACGACGAAGACGGAATCCACGCTGCCATAACAAATAAAATAAAATAAATGGTGTCCCGTTACATCCCAGGAAAGCGATTAGGGAGAGCTTTTCACAAACCAGCGAGCTGTACGCGTTCTAGTTTTGCACTCACTGATTGGGACCTACAGATTTACACCAGCTCGGAACGGTTTTTTGAGAAGCTTTTTTATAGCTAAATACTCGATAGTGTCGCCATCACTAAGCGAGATGACCGCCTTCGAAAGAAATGTAAGACAGACAAAACAGGGATCGAACCCACGTTCTCATGCACAAGAGGCGCGCACACTACCATTGCACCACCAACAGCTATAAAACAATCGACCGGAAATTGGTCAAATGATCAGGGTTGATTCGCTCCAATGTTTGTTGTCAACTAATTCTCTATCTGTCTGCAAAATAACAATGTCAAAGCACAATGGCTTCAGATATAATTTGTGGCACATTCATGTTATGACATTACTTTCGCCCCACCCTGTACATTTAGTTAGCGAATTCATTAACCTTCTTGCGGAAAAAGTTATAACGCCATCTAGAAACATCTAGTACTTCATTAACTTTCCTTCCAGTAGTCGGTTATGAATTTTTTTTTCAATTCATTTTATCATGGAAACATTTTATCATGGAAACAGCGACAACAAATTATTCAGGTGCATTAGGAAAATAATTGTTGTACGAGTGATGCGTTTCGTGGGCTTAGACCAATTCATGGTCCACATGATGGGCCTATCGAACTCTCAATTCGCTATACAATCGGAAAATTTTAAATACAATTTTCATTGTTGGATAGTATGCGACCAAATAGACGACATCCAGCACGTAGTGAAGAAAATACATATAGCGGCGGTAGCTGAGGGTGTATGCGATGACCGTAATGAATCGATTCGGCGACGTTCTCAACAACTTAAGCTTAAAATCGGAGAAAATTCAAGTCGTTCAAAAGTACACGCAAAGAAAAAACTCGTTTCTCCCCAAGGAAATAGCAGATAACTGAAGCTCGTTTGGGGACTGTAGTTGTGAGAAACGAACTTCTGTTAACCCATACATGTTATTTCGTTTGGGAGAACCGAAAAAGGTTTGCAGCCAACGAGTTATGAAAAATATAAGCTGAAACCCGTTTGCGGGAAACGAAAAACGGTTCTACCAACTGTTCTTTCGGTTACAGCAACCGAGTTGTAGTTACTCTACTCTGTAAACCATTACTTGTACATTAAAGCTTTTATTTATGGCTTCCATAATCTCTTTTTTGTGTAAATTGCCAGCTTTTATGATTTTGCTTGCTTGTGTAAATTTCCAGCTTTTATGATTTTGCTTTTACCCATAAAAGTTTGTTTTAAAACAAGATGGAATTTTTTTCTATTTTTTCACGGTCTAAAAGCGCAGCAAACTACAATGCGTCAATTGTCCATCCAAGATACATATATTTACAGGATAAAAACATTAAAGGGTGTTGATCACTTTTATGTGTATGCGTGTGTGTGTATGTCAAACGAGTGGATAAGACTGTGTATACAGTCGACAGAATGAGAGAAATTTACGTTCTTCGTAATCTGTGGTCTCATTGGAAAAATTGCTAATTTCAGTTATCGCAAACGTTTTTTAAATTTGCGGCAAATGTAATTTTGTTCCGCCGATCTTCCGAATTGTCCACGTTTCGGAATTTGGGCTTTTGAAATGCTTGAAAAATATCCACTTTTTCAACCAACAATATGTTCAGCCATCGGATCCATTTCTGGCTTAATGCACCCAGAGAACAAATTGTTTGAAAAGAGGTGGTAGCAACCGTAAATTCGGCTGCTGCCACCGAATTCCAGTTGCTACAACCGAATTGAGGTTGTTCCGACCGAATTTGGTGCCCGCAACTAAAATTCGGTTGCAGCAACCTCGTTTGTCAACTAAATTTTCTACAATTTCGTTTGGAACAACCGAAGTTAGTATTAATTCGGATGCAACAACCGAAATTGGTACCAAATTCGGTTGGAGTAACCGAATGTGGCACCAATTCAGTTGCAACAACCGAATTTGTCATCAATACGGCTGTAACTATCGGATTTGGTATCAATTCGGTCGCAATAACCGAAGTTAGCCTTAAGTCGGTTGCAACGACAGAATTTATCATCTAATTTCTAATGAATTCTGGAGGTATTGTCAATTCATTGTCAATTCGTTGACTACAACATTGTTCTATGTATTTCAAACATGACGTTTAAAACTATAAATAAAAATATTATATTCAAATTAACTAAGAATGTATAATTGTTGCTGTCGCGGTAATATCAAGTTTTTTTTGTGGGTAGAAAACAAAAATATTGTAATTATGGTTTATGACTTAAAACGTCTTTTTTGCAGAAAATGTTCCATCAAATATCAACGGGTTTGAAATTTGTCACGGTCGGTCGTTTGAGATGCGTTGCAATTGTCTGCATATATAAAACGGTTTAGGTAAATTAACAGATACTACACGTCAGAATAGGGGCGGTGGCCCATGATGTCCGGGGCTTCAAAAGAGGTCGGAAGTGGAATGTATAACAAATGTGTTACCGTAAAAATTAGCCTATTTAAATGACTTCTTATTCTCCTTTTGTTATTTTTTAGTAGAATACAAAAAAAAAACCAAAATTCATTTGTGACACTATTTAAATTCGGTTGCAACAACCTATTATTCCGCTGTGACAACCTCTAATGAGGTTGCGACAATCTTCAATGAAGTTGTGTCAACCTCTAATTAGGTTGCGGCAACCTTCAGTGAGGTTGTGTCAACCTCCAATGAGGTTGCGACAACCTCCAATGAGGTTGCGACAACCTCCAATGAGGTTGTGTCAACCTCCAATGAGGTTGTGTCAACCTCCAATGAGATTGTGTCAACCTCCAATGAGGTTGTGTCATCCTCCAAATAGGTTGTGTCAACTTGAGGTTGTGAAAACTTCCAATGAGGTTCTGGCAACCTATAATGAGGTTGTGTCAACCTCCAATGAGGTTGAGACAACCTCTAATTTCGGTTACGGCTAATTTCTGTGAGGGTTATGTCAATAAGCATAGTTGACGTATTTGGGCTGCAGAGAAAGCCGAAGAGGTTCAAGATCTCACATTGCATCTAGACAAAACAACGGTTTGGTGTGACTTATAAGCTGATGTAATCAATAATATGTATTCAAACCGCGCCCGTTCGCGCCCATGATACCGGACTATTTGCTGCCTGAAATTGGAGCCCGAAATCTCGAAGACATTTTGTACCAACAAGACGGTGCTTGTTGCAACACAGCAAGTGAAACTATGGCTTTATTGGGAGAACAATTCGGTGAACTGTTAATTTCAAGCTTCTTATTGATGAATTGATGGAAGATATGTAAATGAAAATAAATTCGAATACAACTAGCAAAGACGCAAACCACTTTGATTGCCAGAACTCTGTTATTGAGTAAACAGAAGTCTGTTAAAGGTATAAAAACAGGTACACAAGTGAGCACAGCTCTTTCATGGGGGATACGTTAAGCCCAAAGATTATATGGATGAGCCAGCTAGAATTGAGGAGGAAGATTTGAATGCGTCATCGAAAATTGGGACCTCAGAAAGGACCATGTTAACCGCAGATTTGAAATAGAAATTGTATTCAAAAATAAATGTAATAAATAAAGATTATGATAATACAGATTACCCGATAAAATTAAATTTATTGTTTATTTTTGAAAAAAGTAGAACAAAAAATATATTTTAATATTTACCTTCATACTACCCTCGTACGAATAACGATAACAATTACAATTTTTTTAATACATACATACACATTTTTTTATATAAAAATGCCACCATTGACGGGATTTGTTGCTAATGTCAGATATTTTTTTGCGATAATAATTAAATGGATTTAGTATTAAATTTTGCAAAAGCAAAAAATTAATTAATATGTTTAATCAACAATACACAAAGATAGAATAATAAACAATATGTAAATGGAGTATTAGTTTTAATTTCAATTCAGATACAAATTTCCATTTAATGGGTGCAAATACAGTGACCAACTAGCGGCCCATTTTGCGTTCAGCGCCAAATCCATTTTGAAGGTTATTTCAAGGTAAAGTAATTGCACTAGTTGAACTACTATGACAAAGGATACGAGTCAAGAGAAAAGGATTAAAACAATTTACACTTTAATTGTATCAAACAGAATTTTAAAGAGTTGGCATTATTAACATAGTTTCGATTCCAAGTACATTTTTGAAATATTTATGTAAAATACAGAAAATTGGGAAGACAAAATGTGAATGATAAAGATTTCAAAATGACGTCGTAAAAAAATGATCTGTTAGAATTTTGAAAATATTTTTTTGTAAATATATACGTTTATCATGACTCGTCGTTTGACCCCGTATTGTCCAAAAAAAACTTATTTTGTGTTTAAAAAAAAACTAAAACTTATTTTCAAATTAAGTCGTCGTAGATCCTCGTTATTTTTTAAGTTGTAATTTCCTTTAGGCTAAGAGATTTGGGATTTTCAAACATATTAATGTTTGAAGTATGTTCCAAACATATACATGGTTCCTGCATATGGGAGAATATGTTAGAGAGGCCGTTATTTTTCAGGGGTGTGTAGAATGACCAGTATTTGTACTTTATTATACAAAATTAACAGAAGTAATGATAAATATTATGTATTTGTAAAATAGATTGCATTAATAAATTATACATGAAAAAAAAATTAAAATATTAAATTTTGACTTAAAATGTGTCGGAGGATCTTTGAGTTCTTAATATTTATCATTTTAAAGGACATCAACATTAGAATATCGAATGTTTGCAAGAAGGAAAATTTCGAGTTATATCTAATATTTTTTATTCTGCACTTAATATAGTAATAATATTATTAGGGTATCCACAATAGGTTCAGCAACACCTAGCAAACGCATGATTTTTCATGATATCTTGCCACTAGAACTTAAAAAAATATACTTATTTGTACTTGCAACGATTTCATGATATATTCTATAATAAAAACTATTGCAAATGCTTGCTATCGTTCTATTGCAAGTTTATAAGTGTTGTTTTTCTGTCCAAACATTAGATTATTACACTACATATCGGCGATAAGACGAGGGATATTGCTATCACAAAAATATCGTTGCATCTGCGGAACTTATAATAATCAGCTGAAGAATTTTAATTTTTGTTGACACTTCTACTAAGGGCATTATAACCATTATAAACAGAGATCATCTGTTTCATATTAGTAAACAATAGACAACGATCAGCTGTTTAATATCTGTAAACAATAAACAAAGACCAGCTGTTTCGCATTAGTAAACAATAAACAAGACCAGCTGTTTCGTATTAGTAAACAATAAAAAAACAGCTGTTTGTCTGTTGATATCAGCCATGCTTAATAAGTTTAATATCAGACGGAAAACTCGTAATCACATAGACCATGATACAAACACAAGGTAGTAGCGTCAGCCCATATGATTTCCTTTGTTTACAATTTCATCGTACTCAGTAAATGTCAAAGTTGTTTTTGTGAGTGCGTTCTCTTTTGATTTCATCTATCGATGTTCACAATTGTACATGTATGTGTACATTTTTATCAGCTGGTTTTGACAATAACTGGGTACGGAAATTACAACAATGCTAATGCTACTACCTTGTATTTGTATCATCATGATATAGACTTTTATTGTTGACACTTAGATGCACTTCGCCATATGTACTGTGAGCGTCAAAATAAAGTAAACACCATATAAGCTTTTAAACATTAAGAAGCAATATTGTAAAATTCATTAGCATTTAAATAAGAATTAATTTTATGAAAATATTAAATGAAAAGAAGTCACGTTGGGAAATAATTCACGTTATACTAAAAATACCAAATTTTACGCGTGAAAATAAAGTAAACACTTTTGCAAACAGAAGATAAACATTCGCATTTAATATTTTGTTTGCCTTCCGTTTGACTTTATAACTTCTGATAGTCTTCTAGGCATTGAGTCGACAAGTGTTTTTGTAACATCAGATGAGATTTTACTCCATTTGTCCTGTAATGTGACTTTTAGGTCATCTTTGGAAAAAATGCGTTTTTCACCAATTTTTTTGTCCAGACGTTCCCACAGTTGCTTAATTGGATTAAGGTCCTTCCTTCAAAATTTTTAACGAATGTTTAGGTTCATTGTCCCGTTGGAATATCCATCTTTAGGATAAGGACAATTTTTGTACACTAGGGGCAACATTATTTTTTAATATGTTCTTTTTTCATAGTTTAGAGAGGCCGTTTTTTTTCAGCCTGTCAAGATTATCCCATATAAAGTGAATTGCGTTGTAATTATTTATTAGAATGCAGGAAAATAAATTATCAATAAAACATTAAGCCATTCTATATAATACGTTTATAATTAATAGAAAAAAACCATATGCATTTGTAACATCCTGTAAATTTGGTTGTGACAACTTCTAATTCAGTTGTGACCACCTCTAATTCAACTGTTACAACCTTTAATTCGGTTGGGCCAACGTCTAATTCAGTTGCGACTACCTCTGACTTGGCTGTGATGACTCCAGGCGTGGTAATAAATATAACATTACATTCAGTGCATCAGCGGGACTGGGGTGCAGAGCACCCGTGCTGCACATCGTCGGCATTCTCTGAACCCTAGTATGTAGTGCATAATAGTTAGGTTTCCCAATCTCCGGACAAGAAACGATATCGGTCTCAACACCCCTGTATACTTTAGATCTAGTGAACAATCCTCGGAGAAAGCCCCTATTTACAACCTATAGCCCTCTTGTGGCAGAAATAACCCACGTATGACTATGACTATGACTATGATTGAAGAAGAATGGTAAAAATCCTTTGGCGCCACCCGAACACTACTAGAAGACTGATAAAGCTGCGCGAACTCGATTTGAATCGAATCATCAGTGTCCCACACTCTGCGGGCGCAACAGCTCAAATCTGAATGAATATATTGTTAATGATGAAAGGGTAAACGTTGATATCCCTTATAATGGTGGACGAATTCATTTAACTTAGATCTGCCATGAGCAGAAGTAAGAATTGTGTGTGGAGAATTGTGCTTGCAAACAGGTGTTATTGCGGGCTATGCAAGCACTTCAGAGATAAGACCCTCTCTCGAGAAACGAAGATCAAACTATATCAGACTGTCATACAGCCTGTCTTGCTTTATGATGCAGAATCCTGGGTTATATCGAATGCTGATGAAACATCATTTAGAGTCTTCGAGAGAAAAACGCTTCGAAAAATATATGGTCGTATAATAGAAAATGGCGAGTATCGACGACGGATGAACCACGAGCTGTATAATCTGTATCCCGACATCGACGTAATTCTGCGTATCAGAATAGCCCGTAAGACTTCGCTGTAAAGACCAGTTGGAAAATTGCCTGCGAGAGCTTTGTGTTAACAACTGCAACAGAAAACCTAAAGATCGTGCCGGTTGGAGAAACATTCCCTTGCCTCAGCTCCACGCACTGAAGCAGAAGATTCAGTGACAAGCTTTACAGTGCGCTCAACCACCTGTGAGTGGCAACAGTACTTCTGGAAATCGTACTTTGGAGTTTCCTTACTGCCAATTAATTTTTCAATTTATTATTGGTGAGTTTGCCAGTGACTGATGGCTCAGTAACTTTAATCAGGTCTATACAGGGTGATTCAGGGAGTTCCGCACAAATTTCTCCAACGTATTCCTTGGCTCATTTCATGAAGAAAAGTCCCCTAGGACCATGTCCGAAAATGCAAGGGTGCGAAATGGCAGCGGGTTCAAAATTTTCGGATTGGCGGTCGAAGGGTAGTAGGGTAAAGTTGCTAACTTCTGAGCCAGTGGTCGGATTTTCAATAAAAAAAATCAATAAAAAAAAATCAATAAAAAAAAAGTAGAAAAAAGTCAAATCGCCGAGATACAGAGATTTCGGAAAAAATGGGAAAAATCACATAGCCTCAATTTGCTCAGCCAGATGGCAGGTAACATATGTTTTTTTTCTGTCGAAAGATAGCCATACCTCTTACCTTTCCAAAATGACCTAAACGAAGCTCAGAGGTCTTACCGTTCCAAAGTTATGACCATTTTACTGAAATGCAAAAATGTTTGTTTTTGTTTTTGGAAGCGAAATAACAGCACACATTTATTTGTTTTTGTAAATTAACACGTTTAAGATTTTATTTTATTGAAATTTTCAGAAATGGTTATAACTTTGGAACGGTAAGACCTCTGGGTTTCGTTTAGGTCATTTTGGAAAGGTAAGAGGTATGGCTATCTTTCAAACATAAGTTACCTGTCATCTGGCTGAGCAAATTGAGGCTATGTGAATATTTTTTTTCCATTTTTTCCGAAAGCTCGGCGATTTGACTTTTTTCAACTTTTTTTTTTATTGATTCTGAAAGGCCTCTTAAAGACCTTTCCAACAAGCCGAAGTTAGCAACTTTACCCTACTACCCTCCGACCACCAACCCGAAAATTTTGAACCCGCTGCCATTTCGCCCCCTTGCAATTTCGGACATGGTCCTAGTGAACTTTTCTTCATGAAATAAGCCAAGGAATACGCTGGCGAAATTTGTCCGGAACTTCCTGAATCACCCTGTATATTCCGTAGTCTTAAAATTCAGAAGGGCCGCTTGAAACACTCTGATTGTATCCGCTGTAGCAGATTCACTCCTTGCTTTCATGATACGTCGCAGACAAAGTTGCCTGACGTGTGCCCTTTTGTCTGTTAACAAGATTGCATTTCGTACATAACTGGATCAACTAAATTTGAAGAAATTTTTTTGCCTGAACTTAAAATTTACATGGCCATTACGGGTCACAATAGGCAACTTTTTCGCGCTTTACAAATCAAAATAAAAAAAAATACTTTTTTCACTCCACCCTAATGTGTATGCAACACGAATATTGAAAAGCGCATAACAGGCCTACTAACTGCCTTAAGTGTAGAACCAGAAATGTGTCATGAATCGAGGCACAAATGCTTCGAATTCTATTGTCTCAATCTAACCTAACTCTGGTAAAAATTATAACCTTTTATTTTGCTAACACCGAATTTATGCATTATCGTAACTGTTACTCATAATATTTTAGTACCCCAGAATTGTCAGTGCCATCACTCACTTACTTTTGGTGCATAAAATACCTAGACCGTGAATTCCCTTAATGTTTGATATTAATACTCATTCTTTCAATTTGAATTCAGTCGTATTCATTTAAAACAAAATATGTATATCAATTTGACGTGTATGAAAGCTATTGTATCATGTTTCATGGACAAAATAAATAAATTTGTAAAAAAAAACTATAAACTATAAATATTTTGTTTAGTTAGTTGTGTTTTTTGTTATGGATGCATATTTATTATTAATAATACCTTGAACTTATTTATTGTAAATATGTAAACTGCGTTTATGAAACGAATTGTAGCGTTAACGTTGCAAATTATATGTATTTTTTTTATTTTTTAATTTATTTTTCTTGCATAATTTGCAAAAAACAAAAAGGAAATTAAAAATTAAACATTTTATTTAAATACATAAAACACATTATCGCAAAATAACCCAGCACATATTGTGTATGGTAACTTGAAAGGTTCCCCTAACGAGTTTAAAAAACATAGTCACAGAAGTAATTGCTTGAAAATAAGTTGTACCAACCGTAAATTCGGTTGTTGCCACCGAATTACAGTTGCCACAAATGAACTAAGGTTGTTACAACTAAATTTAGTCCCCACAACTGAAATTTGGTTGAAGCAACCTCCAATGAGGTTGTGCCACCTCTCAAGCGATTATGACAACCTCTAACTCAGACGTGATGACATTTAATATAGTTGTGACAAACTCTGAATTCGATTACGGGTAATTCGGTTGTTTTTGTGTGGGTGTAAACAAAAACAATAATGCAACTCCTAAAGTTGTTGTCGATCATCGCAAATTTGTTCTTGTTTTTAAAAATTTTAGCACACACAATATTTTTCGTGCGCAGCCCTTTTGAAACTGCTTCTGTATACAAGTAAAGTATTATGCATTTAAAGTTTGTCATTTCCGTTCGTACTTTTTGATTTTTTTTTATTTTTAAACTAAAACAAAACCAAAAAAATTATCAATAACATCGTCTTCAGTTGATTATTTTTTGAGAGTCTTAAAACCTTTGATTCCTTTCAAAATGTTGGCCTAGATACAGTTGAACGGGGGTACTTTGGAAAACGTGATAATGCAAATGCAAAAAGAAATGTACTGAGGAGGAGGAGACGGTCTTGTGAATAAAACATTCCAGAACATATTCGAATTGCTAATGTGGACGTTGTCGAAGAAGATAAACTGCTGATATTGATTGTAAAGAATCTACAGAACAAATTATTTTAATTTTTGGATGATTCTCAATCTCAGACAGTAATAGTCTACATTGCTGCAATGAATGTTTCGTGCAATCTTGTTGTTGCTGCAAACATCTCCGGGATGGAACCTGTTCGTTAGCGTGTTAACATTGCTGCTAAAAAAGTTACGTACATGCGACAATTTTGCAGTTTCTGCAAAGAAACCATTCCATTTTTTAACCATTCATAGTTACGTTGCTGGAACAACTCAATGTGTTCCTTGATGCCGAACGAACGCTTTATGGAAGATTTTCAGTCTCAGACAGTAATTGTTTACATTGCTGCAATGAAAGTTTCGTGCTACCGGCAATCTTGTTGTTGCTCCTGGGATGAAACACGTTCGTTAGCATATTAACATTGCTGCTAAAAAGATTTTGTACATGCGACAATTTTGTAGTTGCTGCAACGAAACATGTTTATAACTGTTTTTTTAACCGTTCATCGTTACGTTGCTGGAACAGCTTTATGTTCGTTGCTGAAACGAATGCAGTAAATAAATATACCTGATTTTCAGTCTCAGATAGTAATTTTTTACATTGCTGCAATGAATGTTTCGTATAGCCGGCAATCGTGTTGTTGCTGCAAAGAAATATAACATTGCAGGGATGAAACATGTAAGTTAGTGTGTTTACATTGTTCCAAAAAAAAAATATCATACATCCGAAAATTTTGCAGATGCTGCAACGAAACATGTCATACATGTTTTTAATCGTTCATCGTTGCGTTACTAGAACAATTCAATTTTCATAGAGTTTTTGTTCCTTGATACCGAACGAATCTTTCGATGGTATTATAGTCGAAAGAAATTTGAACTGGCTTCCAAAATGTTGTCATTTCAAGTCGAACAAAAACGAAAACTTTTTCCGTTTCTAATGTTCGGTCAATTACGATCAAAGAAATAGTCAGGCAAGTGGAATCTTTTGATTTTAAGTATCCCAAATTCAGTCCAATGACTGGCTTGCGCTCTATATCGAGTAATAGGGCATAATTGTAAATTTTGGAGAAAAAAAGAGGGGTCATTAATAAAATTGTTAGGTACTTCCGATTTGAAAGATTGTCATTGGCGCAATTTCATACCCTTTTCCTCCGGCGAATGTTTTTTTTACCCCAAAAAAAATAAAGTGGAAACATAAAAGTAAAAAGGGAAACAAATTCCTCGTGAAGAATCAGTTACAATAAAGGCATAAAATCCCTTATTGTAAGTGGTATGTTCGTGCAATTATCCCCCCCAACTACACAACCACTTTGATTAGTTCACTTTACTTTTTCTGGCGATCAAAACATTCCACGTAGAATTTTATTCGCGGTAGGAATAAATATTTTATTCATTTATTATGGGGTTTTGCCAAGATTAGAAGTTCACGAAACGAGAGCAAAAACAGTTTTCTAACGCACCAATTAAACATTCGTCAGAGAAAATATTAAACTATTTCAGGTAATGAAATGATTTCGTTGCGGCGATGAATCGGTACGTTAGATTACGTACAATAAAAGAATATTCGTTCGGATGATGAACAGTTTATTAATCAATGGTTTCGACAAACAGAACATCCACTCGATAGGATGTAAGGATGACGTTGATATCGATAATAATTTCGTAGTAGTGGGCGGATTAATTTATTTCAGATCCGCCGTGAACAGAACAATAAATCAAACGGGGAAGCAATTCTGAGATAATACCTTCTCTCGATAAACGAAGATCCAACTATATCAGACTCTCATACATGCTGAAAAATAACGGCCCCAGCAACATATTGCACGAACCATGCACATGTTTGCAAACATTGTTTTCGTGAATAGAAGATCTGCTGCTTTCTGTTTCTTTACTTTTGTTTTTAGCACACTTTTGTTTTTATCACACTTTAGTTTTTAGCAGGCTTCAATAAACAAAGCCACATTTGGCTCACAAGTAGAAATATTACAACCAAGTAATCATTGTGTCTCAAACATGTTACGTTGAATAGCAAACACAATATGTTTGGACACAAGTATACTATATTTGCGACAGGCTACAAACACGTTATATTTGCAACCAAACAACAAAAAGAGTCAAATTTTTCAGCAAGTACAACCTGTCTTGCTTTATAACGCTGACTCATAGGTCATTTCGCGTGCTGATGAGAAACCACTGTCAGTCTTTGAGGGAAAATGCTCCCGTGGGTACGAGTATATATTCCTGTAATGGAAAACGGCGAGTATCGACGACGGCTGAACCACAAGCTGTATAATCTGTATTCTGATATCGACGCAGTTATGCGTATCATAATAGCTCGATAACATTACCTAGGTCATGTCAGTAGAAGGGATCAGAATGGACCAGTGCGAAGGGTATACGAGCATGTACTCGAAGACAACGAAAAATAGGAGGACCAAGACTTCACTGGAACGACAAGGTATAAAATTGATTGAGGGAGCTTGGTGTTACCAACTGAAGGAGAAAACCTGAAAATCGTCTACATCCATTCAAAATACAGCTGGTGTAGGAGTTGAAGACTGGAGACCTATCACAACATTGTCTTTTCGGTGAATAGGCCTTAGAGAAGCCGTAAGAAGACCACCTTTTTATCGAAAAATTTCCTTCAGCCACAAAGCTAATTTTGGCTCAAAGGTTACGTCAATAAACAGAATTACCTAATTTAGTCTGCAGAGCAACCAAAGTATGTTCAAGAGCTGCCAACGCATCCTGAAGAATGTACTGTTTGGTACGGATTAGGGGCCGGCGCACGTGGCTCAGAATCGATTTCCATCAGCCACAATTCGGGCGGCGGCAATAGTTGCTCTGAGAAATTGGTGAAGAGATCAGCCCTTCCAACTGTGTATCATACTCATTGATGGCTTTTGAAGCAAAGAAGTTATGGTGGTCCAAATTAAAATGCTTTTTTGAAATATTTAATAAAGGGTTTTCCAATAAGAGGTGTTATTTTGGTATTCAAAGAAAAATTCAATTTTTTGAGATAAATTATCGGATATTTATTTCATAATAAAGAGGAAGGTATGCCGTTAATAATGAAAAACAACATCAGCCAAATGGCCACCACAACCACGCTTTCAGGGCCATATCCTTTTCATATTTTCCATAACCAAATCGCAAAGTGGCTGCCGTATGTCCTCGATAGCCTCACGAATTCTAACTTTAAAGTCTTGAATCGACGCTGGGCTGTTGGCGTAGACCTTATCTTTCACGTGGCCCCAAAGGAAGAAGTCGCAGGGTGTTAAATCACAATATCTCGGTGGCTAATTGTGATCACCTCTTCGAGAGATAACACGATCCGGAAACTTTTCCCGTAAAAGTAAACGTTGTCCAGATCAATACCGTCCAACTCCGACCATAAAAAATCATTAATCATCTCTCGATAGCGTAATCCATTCACCGTAACTGTTGGTCCAACCTCATTTTCGAAAAAGTAAGGTCCAATGACCCCGCCGGACCATAAACCGCACCAAAAAGTCACACGTTGACGATATAGAGGCTGCTCAGCAATAACTGTTGGGTTTTCCGAGCCCCAGATGCGACAATTTTACTTATTGACGTAGCCACCGAGGTGGAAATGGGCGGCATCAGTCAAGATGATTTTTCGATGGAATTCCGGATCATTTACATGCATTTCAAGGACCCAATCAACAAAGGCACGACGTTGTTGATGATCGGCTGGCTTGAGTTCTTGTGTTAACTGAATTTTATAAGCCTTAAGACCCAAGTCTGTATGCAAAATACGGTGTAATGACGTTTGTGGAATGCCCAATTCCAAAGAACGTCGAGGAATGGACAAACCTGGGTTTTCTTCAACACTTTGGGGTACAGCAGCAATATTCTCAGTTGTTCTTGAGCGACGTGCACGGGTTTTATTCTTCACATCACTAACTTGTCCCAACAGCTCGAATTTTTCCACCAATTTCTGTATTGCGGTCCGACAAGGTGCTTCACGACGACCCAAAAATACTTTAGTTTTTGTTGTAAGAAAATGTACTTTTTTAAGAAAAGATACTTATTAAAAAAAATTTTTTTTTTTTTAAGAAAATTCAGTTTTTGTACGAAAATTTACTTTTTACTTCTTTAAGATAAGGTGTTTTTTTTTAAGAAAGGTACTTGTTTAAGAATATGAATAGGTATTTTTTTTTTTTGAAACAATTTAATTTTTTTAAGAAAATTCACTTAATTAAGAAAATGTTCTTTTTTCAAACTTCTTTAACTTTGGCTTTTCTAAATTTACTTTTTATTGGGTTCAAAACTACACTATATACTAAATATTGGTTACAGGCTCCACCTAGAAAACATCCCATTAAACTTTCAAAAACTTCCCAAAATATTTGAGACATCTAGTTAGTCTAGACACAAACCAAAGCAAAAATAAATAATATCATTGATAATAGTGGGATGTAGCATAATAGTGTTAAAACAAAAGTTGCTTAATTTTTTTTCATTTAGCCCCCATCCCGCAACGTGCGATAAGGAACTTCGTACCAAACGAATTACTTTTGATAGCAATTTCAATTCAAAAATTGTATATTTCCAGTTGGTCAGACAATTTAAATTGTAATGAAATAAAGCAGTTTTTCTGATATATTGTTTTGAATTTGTTTGACTGCTGGTAGTTCTGTATTATATGTACAGTTTTGTGACTTCGATTGGAGTTGCCTCGCATTCCTTATCCAATCCATAAACCTGTGCACATAAAATACTAGACATCCAAATAAATACAATTGTCAGTGTTATTGAAATCTTTTTAATTTGCATATTAGAGGTATTTTAAATTAAACTACAAAATATAATATTCATATAAATTGAGTTGTCCCATGTATGGCAAGTTCTTCTTTAAAAAAAACATAAAATGATTACCCTCTAATTTTTAACAATTTTAACTACAATATAATGTGGTCTAATGAATACTAAATTAATTTAATATCAATAAAAGAGGAAAAATAAACAATTTGATTTACGACAAACAATTGTACAAATAAATTCTCCGAATTTATAAGGTGGTTCAGATCGGGGGGATTGGTGGACGTCGATCTGCTGTTGAAACGAAAACAAAAGTAATTAGTTTGCGTGCACATCATTCAGCTGCATCAGAGGTGGGATAACATGTTCATTTGGGTAGAGGGGGTAATGATTAGGGTGTCTGCTTATGTGAGTGGATTTTACTTATGACGTTACGATTTTCTGAAGTTCTTTGGGACCGAAAATTATTATTTTCTGATTCTGATGCATCATTGTAAATGGTGGTGACGACTGACACCGACGCCCACACCAATTCGTGGTAGACATACATGCACGTTGTTTGGATGCAAATATAACATGTGTTTGGAGCTTGTCGCAAATATAATATATTTGTGCCCAAACTCATTGTGTTTGCTATTGAATATTACATGTTTGAGACACAATGATTAATATGTTATAACCGTGTTTGTTGCACTGGTCATGCTCTCTCGAGAGCAAGAGAATAAAAGAGGGGCAACGAGTGTGAATATCTTGTAAGTGTGTATCTGCATTTTAGCATTATTCTCTCAGCGAATGATTCATAACTATTCCTGAATGTACGTGTAAATTGCAGATGAAGTCAGTGTTTATTATTTTGGTTGATATATTGCATTTTAATTTATTCAGTCGTCAATGGTTCAACGGACAGAGGATATCAAAACCGCTTGACCAGTGAAAAAAGAATAAACAAACGCACGGACGGTTAAATGGTTTGTGATGTTGCTTTGGCTATTGTGTATGTGTTTCGCATATATTTATGTGTGCTACCAAGGAGAGAAACGATTTTGAGGAAAGAAACTAGAGAGGGCAACAACGTGAATCCCTTTTTCTGCCCGAGCCTCTACTGAAAAAATCGGAATGGCGGGCCATTTGTGAAATATATGATTTGTATATAAGTATATTGTTTGTGTACCAACGCATACTGATAACCAACGCATAGCTGAAACCTTCTGAAAACAAAAACGTGAGAGACAACAAAGAAAGGAGAAGCAAAAGAACAGCAGATTCCCATTTCATAAGAAAACTAACGCATTCAATGCAAGTAAATGTAAATAGGGTAATTTTAAATATTTTAATTGTTTGTATTAATTATTTATAAATGTGGATATATATTGATAAAATTAATCATAATAAATAAAGAAAGATAGAATAATTCGGTCCGAAATATTATTATGTTTGGAGAAAATACGGATATGTTTCCAAGTAAGTATATCAAGGTTTGGGGGAAACACGCGAATGCTTCTAAATATTATTATGTTTGGGAGAAAATACGCATATGTTTTCAAGTAAGTATATGGAGGTTTGGGGGAAACACACGAATGCTTCCAATGTTTGGGATGAACCACGCATATGTTTCGTCGTAAAAGCATACATATTTGTCAGTAAACATCTTAATGTTTGCATTTAAATACACCTGAGTTTGGGACTTGCAAACATATAAATGTTTGAAGTGTGTTCCAAACATATACATGGTTCCTGCAGAATATGATTAGGAGAATATGTTACAGAGAACGTTTTTTTCAGCGTGTGGTTTTCCATTTCATCCCATGAAGGAAGTCAGTGAGCTGCGCGCTCTCTGGTCACTGTAATTTCTAGTCACGGTAGACACGGTAAACAATTATATCATTCTTACTTTGATTTTCTGAAAATTTGTTAAAAATTGCATAAAATGTTGCCAACTCATTAAAGATACTAAAATGCTCGCTGTGGTGATTATCTACAATAAAATAAATAAATAAAAATAATCTCAAAAATAATAAATCATCGATATACTTTTTCTCATCTTTGTTATCTTTTAGCGTTAATTTTTAAATTCTGGAGATTTATTTTTATATATGACATAGTACTTTCATAAGTTCTGGTACACGATTAATCACCCCTAGTGCCAGAAATTCACTGTACATACAATCGCCATTTTACCAGAATTTTTACAAGTGGCATTTATATGGGGTGTCCCAAGATTAAAAGTGATACAATTGTTTATCGGGTTGTATAAATTAACACACCGTCTTGATAAAACCACAGGTCATTGTTGTAGTTTTTGTCATGAAATTTTTGTATCAACGGTCTAGTAAATTGTATAGGTTAGATGCAAGCCTGCTGAGTTGATCGATACCCATGAAATGTCTGTATCAAGTCACATTTTTGAAAAAATCGATTTTTACCAATTTTCAGATTTTCCTGGACTTTTTTTCAGTATAACTTCAAGGGACTCCAAATTTTACGCTCACAATATTTAGCAAGATTGTACCCATGGTAAAGCTGAACTACTTTTGTGAACATATTAATAAAAACTGAACGTGTCGACACTGAAGAAAAATCTTTACATCAAAGAAAAAAAGTAAATGGTTTCCCGTTACATCCCATGTAGGTATTAGGGAGAGGTTATCACAATCAGTAAGCTGTGCACATACTAGTTTTACACTCACTGATTGGGACCTAGAGTTTTATACCGGTTCCGAACGGTATTTTGAGAAGCTTTTTCTTGGCTAAATACTCGATAGTGTCGTCGTCACTAAGAGAGGTAAACGCCGTCGAAAGAAATTTAAGGTGGTCAGAGCAAGGAGGTTCTCATCCACAAGAGCCGCGCACACTACCATCGACGGTCACTCTACATCTTTACATCAAATAGAAGATAAATGTCCATCAAATGTTCTTCATTGAATTGAAGACAAATTTCACTAATTCAATGAAAATGTTCTTCAATTTGAAGATTGTGTGTTTCTTCACCTATTTCAGCTTCATTGAATTGATAGTCTTTTTTACATCAATCTTCTTTCATTGGACTTTGGAAATAATTAGTGGAATCGATTCAAAATATTGAAAAAAAAGAGAAAAAGAAAAAAGTAGTAGAAAATTTAAAATAAATACATAATAGAAAATAGTACAATGAACAGAAAATATTATCCACGCTATTAGAATATTTTATGTTGTATTATATCCTATTCTTGTGGATTTTTACGACGAAGTAAAGGCCAAAGAGTTTGGCTAATCATTAACAAACAATTTACATAAAAATGATCACCAATGTACATCAAATGGATGACAAACTTACATCAAATCGATGACAACTTAACATCTAATTGACGAAAAATTTACTGCAAATTGATGAACAATTCGGTTCAAAATGTTGACAAATGTACATAAACTTAATGATAATGATTAATCAACTTTATGTAACATTATCGCTGAGTCAACGTAATCTATTGATGAAATATGGATGAAAGATTGATGAATTGGTCTTCATCAATTGTGGTGTAGGTTGGAAATTGAGGAAATGTTTCATCAAATTGATGAAGGAATTCATAAATTTTATGAATCTTTTTCTTTCAGTGTAGTCACCCTAAATAGCTCATAAAGGCTAATTTGTATCTTAGAAATGGGCATTTGTATGTATACAAGAACGATGTGTCCGATTTTGTCCGAAAAATTTAGAATTAGAATATCCATACTATTTCTCAATGTAATCAAGTTTCGCGGTTATATAAAAAAAAATGGTGGACAAAATATTTTTTTTGCCTAAACAACTCCAATTTTTTGTTATAAAAGAAACCAGAAAAATAAAATCGATGGACGCGTTTCGCTCTTATTCACAATTTAGTGAAGGTATCTCATTTTGCCAAGAATTGTGACTTTTTGTTTGGATTGCATATGATGGGTAATACAATTTTTGACAAAATGATATACCTTCACTAAATTGTGAATAAGAGAGAAACGTGTCCATCCATTTTTATGATCCATGTCTCATTTTGTTCATAGGTCATGTGACTTTTGGATAAAGTAATAAAGCTTTACACTTTTTGCCGTTTCTTATGTTTCTCGTTTTTTAATAATAAAAAATTTGATTTTCTAAGAACGATCCAGAATGAAATTATTTGAACAAGGTTTAGCATGTGTATTCGTATTCTGTAAAAGCATCCAATGTGCACACGCTACAAATCTCCCGGTGCAAGAGCAAAATATGTCGAAAATTTTCATTTTCATCATCCACATTCACACCACGATTTAAATGAAAGCTGGCCACTGAAAATAATGTGCCACATCACAAATTTAACCTTGAATGTCAGCTGTGTAACTGTATAACAAAGAATTTAGTCAGCTGCTCAAAATCATTGCAAAAATAACAAACGCGCACCATCTATATAAGAAAGCCTATGTTACTTTCTTGCCAACCCAATAGTTTCCAATCCAATTAATGAAGAATATTTTATGAAAATTTTTTTATAAATACGTTGCGTAAATTCGTAACCATTTTATGCAAGTTTTTAATAACATTTGTGTAAGTTTGCGAAAAACTTGATACGATTAATGACGAATTTTTTATGAAGAATATTTTGTTACGATAAATGCATTACATGTTTGGTTTAACTAACATTTATATCAAAATAACATTAGACTGTCAACAAACAGTTTGTGGGCAAGTTGAAAAGCTCCCCACGAATGTTTGATGATATCGCAAGAGCACTCTGAAACAATCAAGAACAATGTCATCTTATCACTAAACTTTAAGTCGAAATCGAATTGTCGAGAATAAACGTGAAGGGATTCGGCTCAACTGGTATAAATACCAAAGAGGATGAAGAAAGGTAGAGAAGAAAATTTACTCATGGAATGGAATGCCAACAAACAAAATGAGTGAAGCGCCTCGTTTCTCTGCTCGCTATCTTACTCTCTTCGTTGAATATTTCAATACACGAAGAGTTTTTTGATGATGTTATAGTATCTAACTATAGAAATTCCAAACATGTTTAAATAAAATTACATAAAGTATGTAGAAACTATGAAATATTCACGTTATGATGAGAGAGAGAACATGCGTTTGATCGAGTAGACTTTTTGTTTCTTTTCTACGAGGGTTGCCAAATTGCGCACTTTTTTACTTCTCTCATGTATTCATCCTCCTTGTAAATACCTGACTGTCAGTCTCATTTCAAACGACTAAAGGCATAAATCGTCGAGTAATAGCTTTATCGAAAGAGACTTGTTGTAAAGTGTTATGTTTGAACGGTAAAAGTACAATGGAGAAAATGAACGGGTATTAAAACTGCGCTTAAAAGGACAATTAGAAAATTTGTAACAGTAGCATGCATGATTGCAATCATTTTTTGGTTTTTGGAAAAAAGGAGGTAAATTCTTCTGAAAATAAAAAAAAAATCACTTTAAAAAAACACTAAAATAACAGAATTCGCAAGATTGTAAAAACAAGATAAAAAATTTTGTGTTTAGGATGTAGTACAAGGCGATATTGGATAAGGAATGCTTTCTCCAACAGCCCAGCTCTTTTCCAAAAACAACTATCGGGTGTTTTTTTAGAGGTTTCATTTTTCGATAACGATTAAACGGTCCCAAATTGGTCAGATCTGGCAACGATATTGTCAATTGTACTCCGTTTGGTATGCTTTCTAATTCTAATTATCATGAATAGACTAAATATCTCCAAAATCATGGTTCAGCTTGGGAATGTTACCGTGCATTTCGTCCACTTTACAAATAAATAAATGGTTTCCCATTACATCCTGTGAAGGAATTGGGGAGAGTTTCTCACCACCAGCGAGTTGTGCGCTTTCTAGTTTATACTCACTTAATTGGACCTACAGTCTTTACACCGATTCCAAACGGTATTTTGAGAAGCTTTTTCATGGCTAAATACTCGATAGTGTTGCCGTCACTATGCGAGGTGACCGCCGCCGAAAGAAACTTAAGGTGGTCTGAGCAGGGATCGTACCCAGGATCTCATGTACAAGACGCGCGCACAGTAACCATAGCACCACAGACGGCCACTTCAAAGTCGACATAATTTTTGGCTTAATGGGCATGTTAATAAGTAAAATTGCTGCAGTTGGAGAGAAGAGAATCAACGAGAGATTTACACACCACCGTCACATTCACAAATACTCACTGTTTGCTGTGCTTAATGGGTCGGAGGAATCGCTGGTCCTTACTTCTTTAAAAATGAGAACGGCGAGAACATTAGCGTTAATGGCGAGCGCTAAATCGCCATGATTGAAGAAAGACACGTTTTACCAAGAGGACGGGTCACATGCCATACCAAGTCGGGTCAACCAATCGACTAATTGAAGAACACATTTGGTGATCGCTTTATTTCTCGAAGTGGGTCGGTCAAAAATCTGTATTTTTTTGTAGTTTGGATGCAAATATAATATATTTGTGTCCAAACATATTAGTGCCATTCATGTAAACAAGAAAACCTACAACTTTTGCTCAGCGTAAGTTTGCCCCGAAGCGTTTCATGAGGCACCAAATAAAGTTGGTCAGTGTATCTATCCAGCAATTGTCAAAAAAGGCTGATAAATTAAATAAACAAAGTAAAATTAAAAGTATATGCTTTACCTATTCCATTATTTCACATAAATCAAAAACCCTCTCTTTTTTTCATTTCAAAAATATTGACATTGAAATGTCAAAAGTTTTCACGTTTCTTTTTCCAGGTTTGCTCAGCAAATTTGCCTCGAAAACTTTCCACTTTTTTGCAAGTCGCTTTGTATGGGAAATTTGTTTGTTTTGACGTTTGCTGTGCAAGTTTACGCAAGTTCAAGTTACGAGGTTCTTTCGAGCTTTCATGTAGACCACTATTGTGTTTGCTATTTAATATTACATGTTTGAGACAAAATGATTAATATGTTATAATATACGTGTTTGCGACTCAAGTATTTCTGTGTTTGTGATGTAAATACAGTTGTGTTTGTTGCACTGTGTATGCTCTCTCGAGAGCAAGAGAATAAAAGAGGAACAACGAGAGAGTCTATCTTGTAAGTGTGTATGTGTATTTTTGCATTATTCCCTCAGTCAGTGATTCGTAAATATTCCTGAATGTCCGTGTAAATTGCAGATGAAGTCAGTGTTTCTTATTCTGCCTGGTGTATTGTGTTTTACTTTCATGTATTCAGTCGTCAATGGTTCATCGGATAGAGGATATCAGAAGCGATTGATCAGCGAAAAACGAATAAAGGAAGGCTTGTACGGTTAATGGTTGGTGATGTAGCTTTGATTTTTGTGTATGTGTTTCTTATATATGTATGTGTGCTACCAAATTGAGAAACGATTAAGAGGAAACAAACTGGAAAGGGCGTGAAGCACTTTGTCTGTCCGAGCCTTTACTGAGAAAATCGGATCGGCGAACCATTTGTGAAATAAGTACAATAAAAAAACACAAGTAATTAATCCACGCTTGGCTTGCATGAACAAGACTTGTATATTGTTTGTGTACCAACGCATAGTGATAACCAACGCATAACTGAAACCTTCTGAAAACAAAAACGCGAGCGACAACAAGAAAAGGAGAAAGAACAGCTGATTCCCAATTCATGAAAAAAACAAATTGTGCATTCAGTGAAAGTTAACGTAAAATGTGGGCTTTTAAATCTTTTAATAATTTGTATTAATTATTTATAAATGTGGATTTATACTGTTAAAATTAATTATAATAAATATTACCTATATATTGAAATCGAAGAATAATTCGTTTCTAAATATTATTATATTTGGGAGGAAATTCGCATATGTTTCCACGTAAGTATATGTAGGTTTGGGGGAAACACGTGAATGCTTCCACGTAAGTATAGGGATTTTTGGGATGAATAACGCATATGATTCCAAGTAAAAGCATACATGTTTGTCAGTAAACATACATTTTGCATTTAAATACAAGTAAGTTTGGGACTTGCAAACATATGAATGTTTGAAGTGTGTTCCAAACATATACATGGTTCCTGCAGAATATGTTTGGGAAAATATGTTCGAGGGGCCGTTATTTTTCAGCGTATGTTACTCATCCTACTCGTATGCAACCCAAACAAAAAGTCACAATTCTTGGCAAAATGAGATACCTTCACTAAATTGTGAATAACATCGAAACAACAAAAAATTTGAGTTTTTTAAGCAAAAAAAAATATTATGTTCCACCATTCTTTTTTTTTATATAACTGCGAAACTGTTGATTACATTGAGAAATAGTATATTGTAATTCAAAATTTTTCTAAATTTATTGGGACAAAATCGGGCACATCGATCTCGAGTAATGATGACAGATACATACAAATTACCATTTTTAAGATAGAAAGTGGCCTTTATGAGCTATTTAGCGTGACTACACTGAAAGAAAAAGATTCATCATATTTTTGAATTCCGTCATCAATTTGATGGAACATTTCCTCAATTTCCAACCAAACACATATATTATAACATATTAATCATTGTGTCTCAAACATATAATATTGAATAGCAAACACAATGTGTTTGGACACAAGTATATTATATTTTCGACAAGCTCCAAACACACTTTATATTTGAATCCAAACAAGAAAAAAAGACCGATTTTTCAGCGTAAACAATTCTTGAGAAAATTAGATAAGAAGTGGGTCAGTCTATTTTCCACCGAGATCATGTGATTTAACGCCTCTAGACTATTTTCTCTATTGTGCGAAGCGCTGCCGATATACGGTCCCCATTGCTTGAAAAAGAAATTGGACTTCCAGAATGCGCCACTTACGAGCCAGCCGCAGCACGCACATGCCTCAAATTATATTCGAACACTAATGGCATAAAATTATCTTTCTAATAAAGTACATTTCCAGTTTGAAATTATGTAATGTCATTATTGTATTACAGTGTAAAGTTGTACAAGTCAAAAAACACACTTTCCTTAAATTAAGACCGGTTCCCGACGTCCCATCAAAACAAAAACTCGCAAGTATCAAGTTGTAATCGAAAGAAAAAAACAAAATAACAAACCCCCTAGTATATTAGCATGAATACAAACAAACGCAATTTTACAATAAAACAAATACTACTGTAAAATGTCCCGCCCCCCCCCCCCCCCCCCCCCCCATCTGAGTGTAATGAATTTGAATTTAATTGCTCGAAAGCTGAAAAACATTAATTACCTGCTTGAACGTTCATCAAGTGAATGAAAGTTTAATTGGTCAATTTCATAGAATAAATATCAGTTAGTAGCTAAGTTCTAAGAATGCTAGTAGTTAGGCAAGTTTATCTAGATTTCATCAAAACGAATGTCAAACATTTGTTGCAGAAAACTCAACAATTAATGGAAATTATTAGTTATTTAAGACAGTAAATGATTGTTGTCAGATTGTTTTCCATGATAGACGTTTTAGACAGAGGACACAGTTTGAAATGATTTCCACGTCTGATGCGATAAGTTTGGGAATATCAGGATCGCTTAGATGTTTACAAAATTTTCTACGCCCAGCAATTGCGTAAAAGTTCGATATGCAAATGAAATGTTTGCTATAAAAAGGCAATTGAAACCCCAATTTAAATTCCCAAATTCAGTGTTTGGCGGCGGCATCATCGGTCCTTATTCCTTCGAAAACAGTGATGGCATTGCTATAGACATGATACCCGATCGATGATACCCAATTTCTTTTCACACACAATTAGATGATATGGATGTGAACGTGCCACACATCTGATACCACAATTGGAATTCTTCACGAGCGATTTGAGGCCAAGGTTATCTCATGCAATAGGCGACGTGATTTGGCCACCAACATCATGCGATTTGACTCCGTTGGGCTGTTCTATTTCTAGGTATATGCCAATAACCGGTGCCCTCCGTGACTTTTCGAACTTCCCTCGTAGTTATATGAAATGCAACACTGCTCTCATCAAGTACCACCTGTTAATAGACTACTGTCAAATTTTGAGCAAGTTCCGTCATTTACTTTGCGTTTAACAGCTATTCAAATCATACAACCTAGTGCATTTTTTTAGAAATGGAAAAAAGTGAATTTCGATTTTTTGCGGAAAAAAAACGTCAATCACACCAAGGAAAGCTTGATAAATACTATGGGGACTCTGTACCATCGATTTTAGTGGTAAAAAAAAGTGGTTTACTGACTTTCGTTGTGGTCGCACAAGTACAAATGACGCTGAACCTTCTGGACGGCCAAAAAATCCACACTATGGTGTCGGCCGATCGAAGTGTAACAGTACGTGAGATTTTTGATGCCATAGGCATTTCATATGGCAGTGTGGTTTCGATTTTAAATGATCAGTTGGGTTTAAGAAAGCGGTCTACAAGATGGGTGCCGCGTTTGCTCTCAATTGACCATAAACGTTATCGTGTGACAACTTCAAAGGATTGTTTAGAGTTGTTTAATTGGGCTACGAATTGGTACCTCGTCCTCCATATTCTCCGGATTAAGCCCCCAGTGACTATTTCCTATTTCCAAACCTAAAGAAATGGCTCGGTGGACAGAGATTTAGATCCAACGATGAAATTATTGATCAAACAAATGCCTATTTTATGTAGCTCAAAATATTATATTTTTGGAAGGGTTACAAAAATTGGAGAAACGTTGGACTAAGTGTATTGAGCTAAAAGGAGATTATGTTAAAAAAGAATTTTTTTTTTGCAAAAAAAAACTGTGTTTAATTCTAAAAGTCACGGACTTATTGACATGACCTCGTAAATAAAATAAAAAGAAAATCGGAAGAAAATTTTGCTAGCTATAGTTAGTATATTTTCAATTATTGTACTTAAAATTTTCCAAATTTTTTTCTTATTTTTTTTTATATTTAACTTTATATACTTCTAAATATCTGAATATAATTTAATGTTAAACTCTGAAGTTGTGGCCAACTTGCTCCAAAATGTCATTACTGGCGCGGGGCTGCAGCAATTATTTGTAAAATATACTTTAATAAATAAAAAACTGAATTTAATAAAAATATATATTACTTAATGCAGTTGCCATCGAAAGGGCAGAGCAGAGATCGCACCCACATTGTCAAACACACGCTGAAAACAACGGCCTCCGTAAAATATGCTCCCAAACATATTCTGCAGGCACCATATATATGTTTGGAACACACTTCAGACATTCATATGTTTGGAAGTCCTAAACACACTTGTATTTAAATGCAAACAGTTGCATGTTGACTGGCAAACATGTATGATTTTACGTGGACACATATGCGTTCTTCATCCCAAACATCTATATAGTTACGTGGAAGCATTCGCGTGTTTCCCACAAACCTTCATATTCTTACGTATGCGTATTTCCTCCCAAACATAGTAATATTCGGAAACGAATTATTCTTTGAATTCAATATATATGTATTATTTATTATAATTAATTTTATCCATTCTACTTTTATAAATATATAATACAAATAATTATAATTATAAATAATTAATACAAAATATTAAAACGGTCTTTTTTACATTTGCATTATTTGTTTTTTTTATGAAATGAGAATCTGCTGCTCAAATCTAGTTCATGCAAGCCACGCGTGTATTAATTACTTGTTTTTTATTAGGTTTGTTCCCGTACTTTTTTACATTTAAAAATAATTAATACAAAAAATTAAAACGGTCTTTTTTACATTTGCATTATTTTTTGTTTTTTTTTTATGAAATGAGAATCTGCTGCTCGAATCTAGTTCATGCAAGCCACGCGTGAATTAATTACTTGTTTTTTATTAGGTTTGTTCCCGTACTTTTTTTAATAGTAAAACTAATAAAATAGAGTTTCACCACAAATATCAAATAATTCTCTCTGAGGGACCAAGTTTCAAAAAAGTACGGGAACGAAAAAATGGTAAATGTGGTAAAAACTTATGTGTCCACAACATGATCCTCGTCCGAAACATCCAACAGGAAATAGCTCGCACTGCTGGAATCAACCACAGCAAATTTATATTTTTAAATACGATTATTTCACTGGGACCTTAAAACAGCGATTATTCATGAAATTTTAAAAAAGGTCCGAAGTTCCATTACTTTAAAATTCAAATCGTTCAGGAACTGAAAGAAAGTGACTTTGATTTACGGAAAAAATTTTGTGAAACGATGTTGGAGCGTTTTCGCACTGTTTTGGAGCGACGAGGCTCATTTTCACTTAAACGGCCGCGTCAACAAGCAAAACTGCCGTTACTGGTCTCCAAGAACCCGCAACCCACGATTGAAACATCAAAAACCATTGAATTGCCCCAGGGTAACTGTTTGGTGTGGCTTATCGCATGAGATAATTGGACCATTTTTTTCCTAAGGTTCTCGAGAACAGGCGAAGAATGTCAACGGTGAAAGTTATCGACGCATGATTACGGACTTCTTTTTGCCAAACCTGCGAGCTCATCCATCGTACTCTTCACACACGTGGTTTCAACAGGATGGGGCGACTGCACACACAGCCAGAGCTTCGATGAATTTGCTTCGGGAAAATTTCCCCCAAAAACTGATCAGTCGCTTTGGGGACATTCCATGGCCACCGAGGTCGCCCGATCTAACTCCCATGGATTTTTTTATGGGGCTACCTCAAAGAGATGGTTTATATTGGCAATCCCCAAGCTCTTGTGGCTGTAAAGGAAAATATTCGTCGAGAAATCAGCCCAATTGAACCAAGTTTACTGCAGCGTGTGGCGCAGAACAAAACGCTCCGTTTTGAACAGTGTGTTCAACTCGACGGAAGTCATCTGGATGACATACTCTTTAAAAAATAAAATCCGCATTTCCATTCAATCGTTCAATGGTCTTAATAAAACTTTGCGTCAATTATTATGTTTTTTATTTAAGTTTGAAAATATACATCTGCTACTAGACACCCTGTATTACGTATATCCGTTTCTGTTTTCGATAAAAAACCATTTATTTTTCGATATTAAATTATATTTTCAATTTATTTTGACAATTCAATAGAGAATGACAATTTCCCACTTTTACTCGGTAAAATTCTTCGTGTAAAAACTAGTAAAAAGTTTTCTGTTCTTTCTTAAATGTTCTTACTACTTTTAATATTTTCTTGAGTACGGGAACGCTTTTTCGAGTAAAAGTCGTAAAAGTGGTAAAACTAGTAAGTTGTGGTACGTTAGGGAACAGAGCTATTATATTTCACAAATGATCCGCCGTTCCAATTTTCTCAGTAAAGGCTTGGACAGATTAAGGAGCTTCACGCTGTTGGCCTTTCCAGTTTCTTTCCTCGAAATCGTTTCTGACTTTGGTAGCAAACATACATACTTATATATACGAAACTCATACACCGCCCGAGCCTTTGTGTATTCTTTTTCTCTGATCAAGCGCTTTTGATATCCTCTGTCCGATGAACCATTGACGTATGAATACATGAAACTTCATCTCCAATCTACACGCACATTCAGGAATATTTATGAATCACTGCCTGGGAGAAGAATGCAAAAGTACCGATCCACACTTACAACACAGACTCTCTCGTTGTCCGTCTTTTATTCTCTTGATCTCGAGAGCGCATAAACAGTGCAACAAACACAGGTGCATTTGTGTCACAAACACATATATATTTGGGTTGCAAACACTTCTATTATAACATATTAATTATTGTGTCTCAAATATGTAATATTGAATAGCAAACACAATATTTTTACACACACGCGTGCTCCAAACATACGTTATATTTGCATCCAAACAACAAAAAACGACAGATTTCCCAGCGTGTACAAGAGTCTCGTACACTAACCATTGCACAACTAGCAATTCGTTTGTGAGGAACAAATGTTTTTGTATGCACGCACTTAAATTTTTCGAATGGAATTGTACAAAGCCCCATACTAAAATCATGTCAACGAAATATCGATGAAAATTTTATAAGTCCGTAGTAGAAATTTGTTCATGTTTCTAACGAAAATCTATCGACCAATCAAATTGTTGTATCAACGTTGTCAACTCTCAATTTATAGTTGTCAACACTGATATGTTGCTGACCAACTTCCGTTCCGTGTGACTCACCTCTTTCTAATCATAATTGTGAGGTTAAACTGTATTGTAATAAATGTAATTTATATGTTCAGGTATCCTATTAAAATATAATTTATTACAATTATTAATCATTTCTAGGTAATAAAAACATCGGGTCTCAAGTATAAACACGTACATTTTCACCTTTATAATGACGTCCATTTATAGCAAATTACTTTAGAGCAGGTTGTTTTTTTGTTTATCTTATTTGTATCTGTTTCAAAACAAATGACTTTTATTTATATTTGGCAGAAATTCAGCAAAATTAAGATCACATGCAGGTTCCGGCCACAGGCCATTCAAAAGATGATCCACAGTCATATGCTTCAAAATAAACAGAACAACAAATAGTCCGTCCGTCATTCATGCAGGAATTATATGATCACATTTTCACAATCATGCAGGCGTGTGAGAAGTGGGTGTTATTTACAATCACAATTCTCATTCATCTACAAAAAAAAAATTATTATTTAATAGTTTTGCGGGAAAGTAGCCCTGCTAATGTTCTTGAACTGTCAGTCGATTTTTTTTTCTTGTTTTTCTTGTATTTGATTTGCATGTGATATGATAATACAAAGTATTAGGTGTATTACCATAGACTATGGACTGAGGGAACGACTGATAAGACCAGAAACGACAACATTTCATTGTTGAATATTGTAGGCCAGTGTACACAGTGTAGTATGCAAATTTATGCAAATGTTGTTAGCTTTACACGTAAAGAAATATTTCGTTACGCCCAAACGAAATCTCAGCAATATGATCTTCGTCTGGGGAATATAATGAGCAGCAACGAGCATTTGTTGAATCAAACATCATTTCCTTTGTGATAAAGAAAAATATTACATGAGGTGTCAGGGGACACCCGGTTGGAACGAAGTTCCTTTCGCTATATATTATGTACTGGTTAGTTCCCACACGCCTAAGGCGGCTGTTGAAAAATAGTATAATTTAAATTGACCTTTAAGAAAAGATACTTTTTGTAAAATGATAAGCTTTTTTAAGAATTTTTTTATTTATTGAATGTATATTTAAAAAAAAAACATAACGGGTTTTTCTACAGAGACGCTACAAAAGTAAATCGATAGGGACAGCAAACGACGCCATATTTTTCCCCGCTCTTTTGACATTTCTCTTCAGTAAGGTTTGCCATTTCATCATGGAAAGATACACGAGCCAACAACGAGTCCAAATTATTAAAATTTACTACCGAAATTTGGAGTCAGTGGCCTGAACTTTAAGAGCGCTACGTCCAATTTATGGTCGTCATAATCGTCCTACCAGATCAACAATGGAACGTCTAGTGGACAAAATTGAATCCACAGGCACAGTACAAAATGCTCCCGTGCCAGTGAGACAAAGAAGTGCCCGTAGTGTCGAGAACATTGCTGCCGCTGAGGCTACAGTTCAAGAAAGCCAAATGTGTCTCTCACACGTCATTCTCAAGCGTTGGGCATCTCTGTGACGTCGTTGTGGCGAATTTTGCGAAAAGATCTTGGCCTACATCCTTACAAGATCAAATTGACGCAAGAACTGAAGCCGCTTGACCACCATAAGCGTCGTATGTTCGTGAATTGGGTTGAGCAACAACATGAAAATGATTCGGATTTTCATCGGAAAATCATCTTCAGCGATGAGGCTCATTTCTGGCTGAATGGCTTCGTCAATAAGCAAAATATGCGTTATTGGTCAGACAGCAAGCCACACGTAATCCATGAGTCATCATTACATCCCGAAAAAATTACGGTTTGGTGCGGTTTATGGGCCGGCGGCGTCATTGGGCCGTACTTCTTCCGTGATGATCAATAACGGCATATTACTGTGAATGCGAATCGCTACCGTTCAATGATAACCGAATATTTTGGCCCCAATTGGATAATATGGACTTGGAGGACATGTGGTTTCAACAGGACGGCGCCACAAGCCACACAGCGAATGCCACAATCAATTTATTTGAAACCAAGTTTGGTGAACGTGTTATCTCACGAAATGGCCCAGTCGATTGGCCGCCTCGGTCGTGCGATTTGACGCCGTTAGATTATTTCCTGTGGGGCTACGTCGAGTTTATGGTCTATGCCAACAAGCCAGCGACGATTGATGAACTTCGTACGAATATCGAACGTGAAATTGCAGCAGTATCGGCCGATTTATGCTTGAAACCCGTCGAAAATTGGGTTCAGCGTCTGGACTTCTGCAAGCGTGCCCGTGGTGGCCATGCAAAAGAAATCGAGTTCCATACATAATGGCATCGAACGTACTTTCACAGGAATAAAGAATTTCATTGGTATCTAAAACCGGTTTTGTTTTATTTAAAAAAACTTTTGTAGCACTCTTATTGAAAACCCCTTTATTTTTAGATCCTTTTTGTAAGAATATGTATTATGTTGTCCTTTCTTTAATGATAGGTACTTCTTTTATTAAAATCTAATGTTTTTTTTAAGAAAAGGTACCATTTTTAATAAAAAGTACTTTCTGTAAGAAAAAGCCTAAGAGTATGCATTTTTTTTACAAAGAATTACTTTTTTTAAGAACAGGTACTCTCTTTAGGAAAAGGTAATTTTTTTTAGAAAATTTACTCATTTTCAGAAAGGCTGCTTATCTCAAGAAAAGAAAAGAAAAGGAATTTTTTTTAATTTTAAGAAAAGGTACTTTTAAGAAAAGGAATTTTTGTAAGAAAAGGTATTGTTTAAGAGGTGAAAGGGGTTTTTTTAAGAAATGGGATTTTTTTAGAATTGGTTCTTTTTTCAAGAGCAGGTACAATTTTAAGAGTAGGTACTTATCTCTATAAAAGTTATTTTGTTTTACATTAAAGGTACTCTTTAAAGAAAATGTAGTTTTTTAAGAAAATGCAATTTGTTGTAACATAATGTACTTTTTTAAGAAAAGTTACTTATTTAAAAAAATACTTTTTTTAAGAAAATGTATCTTTTGTAAGAAAATTTACTTTTTTAAGCAAAAGTAATTCTTTAAGATAGGTTTTTTTTAAGAAAATGTACTATGTTTAAGAATATGAATAGGTATTTACTTTTTTTAAGAAAACGCACTTATTTAAGAAAATGTTATTCTTTTAAACATCTTTCACTTTGGCTTTTCTAAATTTAATTTTTATTCGGTTCAAAACTACAGTATGTAATAAACAGGCTCCACCTAGAAAACTTCCCATTAAACAAGAAATGATTCCCCATACGTTAGTCTAGACACACACCAAACCAAAACTACGAGTGTGAGAGTAAGTGTGCTGCCAATTATAATTCCATACTCAGGGTTGTATTTCATGGATTTGCCAGTCTTGCACTTTGGCTTTTCTAAATTTAATTTTTATTCGGTTCAAAACTACAATATGTAATAAACAGGCTCCACCTAGAAAACTTCCCCTTAAACCAAACCAAACCAAAAGTACCCAATATACAGCCATGTCACAGGACGCAATTTCGTTCGAAAGTGAAATCAATTTCGTTTTGTCCTTCTACAGAAAATCAAAAACGCAAAAATATTGCGTATTCAAAACAGTGCGTATTCAAACTGCAGTGAAATTGACAATTGTAAAGAGAAAACACTAAAAAAACACTGCTTATTATATTTCTATTGATTAAAGTAGTTTGTCTAGTTTAATAGCAATTTTAAAAATATAATTTTCCAAAACTTTTTCTTTAATAAAACATTATTTTTAAAGATTTACTAACGAATATGCACGAAACGCAAAAAGTTGCAAAAGTTGACATTCTGGGTTGCCACGTTTATTTATAATTGACTTGCATCGGGGTGCAATCCAATTTTTGAACAATATTGAAACTCCTGGCATACTCCGTTCGATGTTTAATATAGCACTTGAAGTAATTTAATTGTTCTTACTTATCCGGTCTCGAACAACCCCGGGGGGTCACGGACCTTACAAAGCGAAGATAACATATTTCGAAAACCAGTTCGATCTTTTGTTTTATTTCTCCAGTTGGCAATACCAAGTGTACCCAGGGATTCGTCAACCTGATCCCTCCGGCGGAGTCTTGTCCTTCCTATTTTTCGTCTTCCTTCGAGTTCGGTTTCGAAAACCCTTCGTGCTGGTTCGTCTTCATCCATTCTACTGACATAGCCTAGCCAGCGCAATCGCGTTATCTTGATCCGCTTAACTATGTCAATGTCAGGATAAAGCTCATACAGCTCATGATTCATGCATCGCCGATACTCGCCGTTGTGCACTATAGGGCCATACATTTTTGGGAGTATTTTTCTCTCGAAAACTCCTACAGATGTTTCGTCTGCTTGCGATAGGACCCAGGATTCTGCGCCATAAAGCAAGACAGGTTGAATGAGAGTCTGGTACAGCTGGACCCCAAAATAACATCTATTCGCAAGCACAATTCTCCGCTTGATTTCAAGGCTGACGTTGTTGTTTTTGTTCACGGCAGATCCGAGGTATATAAATTCATCCACTACCTCGAAGTTATAACGGTTATCAACGTTCACGCTTTGGTATAATCGCGTGGAGGCCCTGTTCGTTGAAACCATTAATTTTGTCTTGCTGATTTCCTTTGCACTTTTGCTGATTCCTTCTCAATTCTCGAAAAAACCGCAGTAACTTCTCTAATTGTGCGCCCAATGATATCTATGTATATCATCAGCATACGCGAGCAGCATGCGACTTTTGCTGCTGTTGGTTTTATTCATGTTGACTGCAGCTTTTCTCATAATGATCTCCATTAAGATGTTAAAGAGATCGCACGATAGGGTGTCGCCTTGCCTGAGGCCTCGCTTAGTATCGAAAGGTTCGGTAAGATCCTTACCAACTATCGCTGCGGATTTGGTGTTCGTCAAGGTCATCCTGCAAAGGCGTATGAGTTTTGCAGGAATACCAAGCTCAGACATTGCTTCATAGAGTTTCACCCGTATCGGACTATCGAAGGCCGCTTTATAATCGATAAATAGATGATAGCTGTCGATTAGTTTTTCGTGTGTCTTCTCCAGGATTTGGTGTAGCGTGAAAATCAGGTCAGTTGTTGATTTTCCAGGCCTAAAGCCACACTGGTATGGTCCAATCAGGTCAGCGATAATTGGTTTTAGTCTTTCGCACATTATACTTGATAGAACCTTATATGCTATGGATAAAAGGCTTATTCCACGGTAGTTGGCACAGATACTCGGGTCACCTTTTTTAAATATGGGACATATGGTATGGTCCAATCAGGTCACCGATAATTGGTTTTAGTCTTTCGCACATTATACTTGATAGAACCTTATATGCTATGGATAAAAGGCTTATTCCACGGTACTCGGGTCACCTTTTTTAAATATGGGACATAGTACACTGATACTCCAATCGCCGGGCATGCATTCATCTAACCAAATTTTTCTAATGAGCAGATGCATGCAACTTATCAGCTCATCGCCGCCAGCCATAAACAGCTCCGCCGGTAATCCATTGGATCCTGCGGCTTTGTTGTTCTTAAGCCGGGCACTAGCTGTTCTGACCTCGTGTTGGTTAGGAGGGGGGCAATCGAAGTCGTCGTCCATATTGTGATCGATTGTCTCATCGTCATTGGATATCTCAGGTACTAGTAGCGCGGAGAAATGCTCTCTCCATATTCCCAACATGCTCTGCACATCTGCGACGAGATTTCCGTCCTTGTCTTTACAGAAGGGGGCCCTGAACCATGTCCATTAGTTCCGTTTTTAACTTTTTGGTAGAATTTTCGGGCTTCGTTCTTCCTTCTGTATGTCACAATTTTCTCACTCTCGCGCTTTCTCCACTGCCGTTTCTTTCGCCTAAAGAGACGGTTTACCTCCTTTCTTTTCTCCCTATACCGCTCAGTTGCAGCTCGCGTTTAATTGTTCACATACGTCTAAAGTTACTTTTTTCTTTTAGTTTCTAACAAATTTCTTCGTTTTCCCTTATTTTGTTTTCCTTGTTTCTGTTTTGTCAATTATTTTCTCGTGGAGCTTCAAGATGTTCATTCGAAAAGAATGTATTCAGTGTTTTTCATTTTTACCAAAACGTACGAAAGTCATATAAGCAAAAGCAAAACGTTACGAAATGACATTTACGAATTCATTTCGTTTTCGTACGAACGCCATGAGAGGGCTGATAGTTGATAATAATGGGTTCAAATATAGTAGTTAAAAAAAAGTTGTTTAAAATTTTTTCATTTAGCCCCCATCCCGCAACGTTGGATTAGGAACTTCGTTCCAAAAATTGTTTACTCGTTGTAATAAACAAACGCTCCCTAGAAAAAATTCATCGGTTACTTTAAAAATAATAAAGTGCCTTTATTCAAGTGAACCAAAAAAAAAGCTAATATTTTGACGATTTTTATAAATTGCTCAAAAAAAGTTCTTTAGTTAAGAAACCACTATTGTGATGATTTTTTTTTAGGTCTCAAGATATCTAGCTTCCATTTCCATTTTAAAATTCTGCAATCGGTTACAAATTTCAAAAGATACAGGCTGCTGAATATGGAATTGTTAGTACCTTTAAATAAGTGAACAGGAGTGTACGTGTGCATATAGGGACAACCTTTATATAAACTTGAAGATCCACCCGTGATACCGATTCTGGTAAAGTAGCTGATAAACTTGAACTGATGATGGGCATATCACGGAGTTCGAAACTACTTTCTGAATTATGTATTGTTCCAAGGAAACCCCAGCCATTTTCTAAGAAATAATTTCAAATCGAATCATATATAATAAATATGACTTGGTACAGCCTGCACTGAAAGAATAACGCTTCGTCGTATGAATGTAAAATTTTCGTTAATATTTTTATGTTGCTACAACGAAAAGTCACGTATATCCGATAAAATTTCATACATGATTTCTTTGAAAATTTTTCATTTCGTTGCTGCAACAACTTAATTTTCGTTCCTGCAACGATTTTATTTAATTTCAATTTTTGTAGAAAACTTGTTTAAACATTAAAAAAGTACATGAAATTGAACTACTGATATTTGGTTTATCTGAAGCAACTTCATTGTTGTAATGAAAAAATTCATTGCAAAAACGATACGTATTCATTACAACAATGACACAAATTCACTGGAGCAACGAAACAAATTCATTGCAGCAACGAAACAAATTCATTGCAGCAACGAAATTCGTTGGAATAATGAATCAAATTTATTGCAGCGACAACCATACTTTCATCGCAGTGACGAATAGTTTGCAGTTGATGAACACATTTTCGTAGGTGAAATGAAACTGTACGTTAGCTCACTTTCGATAACAAAAGATGTTGGGGTGATGAACATTTTCATCCCTGTGACGATGCTTTTCCGTTCAGTGTAACCAAAAAAACGTAGAAGACTGTAAGGATGCATCAGCTCCACAAAAGTTCAGTCGAGAGAAATCAAAATAAAGTGAATTAATTGCAAAAAACTTTGGAACAGTCTACTGTGCGAAATCTTAAAATTAAACTTGGAGGTAACTCGTTCTTGCCCCGGCTGAGAGGATGATTTGAAATTGTATCGCATTATTTTTATAAGAGAAGTAAAACACCTAATCTTTCGAGTCAATCATTCTTTACACGTAAGGTTTTCCTAAAAAGCGATTTCTGATTTCGCAACATCATTTTGAGTAAGATCCATAACATCCTGGTATTTAGGTTTTTTCAGGGGTGTATGTGAAATCCAACCCAATTGTCTCTTTCTGCGCTATATCTACTTCATCCATCGTATCCAGGGTTGATCCCGCTCTGACAATCGTACAACCACCAAATTTACTGCTGCTCTTCCTCATTATTCTGAAGAAGTTAGATAAATTCGATCTTACAAATACAACCCTGTGACATAGTAAAAAACGCACCTCAAAGCACTGCAACAATGCTAGTATGCAAGAGGAAAAGAAGCATCTTCGATCGATACTAATTCGCATATATAAATTGCATATTTCAGTTTGTATATATACGATTGACGACCTACCGAGTGCATCAATTCAGGCACAGTAGTTAGGAACCAGTCATGCCAGTGAGTGTTCTTAACTGAATTGCCTGTTATTCCAACAAAAAAAGCCTACAGTTTTTCAATTAGAAAAATGATCCTGACTTTTCTAGCTTGTAATATGAACTTCTCATACATTAACTATAAATACTTATAGTTACACGCTGAAATATCTGTCTTTTTTGTTCTTTGTATGCAAATATAACGTGTTTGTTGCTTGTCGCAAATATGGTATACTTGTGCCCAAACACAGTGTGGTTGCTATCCAATATTACCTGTTGGAGACATAATGAGTAATAGGTTATAATATATGTTTTTGTGACCCAAATGTAGCTTTGTTGATTGAAAACTGCTGAAAACAAAAACGTGACAGACATCAAAGAAACAAAAAGGCAGCAGATCGATCAATTGATGAAAGCAATGTTTGCAAACATATAAATAATGTGAATACACACTGCAAAAGGTGAGTTTGAGTCCCACCTGTGGCATTTACAATTTGTTTACAAATCGGGGAAAAACATGATCAAAATGTCTTTCCCCCCCTCACTAAAGCTGAAGATTTTACACTTAAATTTGTGAATGGACAAAAACCAAGTTACAATTTATGTCATTTTCGAATCATACCTCTACGAAAAAATTATCAGAGTAAAAATGAAAATGGAAAGTGAAAAAAACGTATGTTACTAGAGATCACAGAGTCAGAGGTGGCATTCCTCAGTTAAGTGTGTGATACAAATTAAGAAGGCACAATCGGTAACAATCCAAAAATGTGGTGTATCTTTAAGAACTATGTGCACCCACTGCTTAACATCGCTTTAATCTAGTAAAATTATCAGCACGTGAAGTAAAAAAAAATCACCACCGGTGTATGACAACCATTCATGGTGCATTCTTTCCCACTATCAGTCGCCTTGTCATACATGCATTTGCAAGGTCTGTCTACTATAGTCGGCAAAATCTAATCTTACACTTAATTATGATGTAGAATTTTTGGGCATGCCGGCATAATACAAAGAGTGTACTTTTTTTGTTTTTGTTTGTTTCTTGTTCATTTTCTCTTTTAGTCTATTAAAACCACCATCAATTTCACCGACTTGCGCTGTCATCGAAATAATAACACAAAAAATAAAAAAAAATAAAAACACCGGCCGCTAAATTGATGATCCAAACCAAATACGTGAAAATTTTGCACGTAAGTTTAAAATTCTCAGAATTATCAACATAAAATGATGACCGACGAATAATCGAGGTCCCCTTTTCATGCACAAATTTTGATTAATAGGAATTTGAGCTATTTTATGAATATTATGTTAAGTTATCATTTTGCGGCTGGCTGGTGGTGAGTATTTTTGACACATTATGATAAAGCGTGCAAACAAACAAACAAGTTTGCCATTAACTGCAAACAAACACTGTTTGATACTTATCAGCAGGTATTTTTTTCTGCTAATACATATAGGAAATGTAGTGACATAACAACAAACAGTTGTGATGACATATCTAATAAAATGTTTGTTAAAACATCAAACATATGTTCTTTGAAATACCAAATACGTTGTCCTTCCAATTTTAAGCGACCTTGGTTTGGTGTAATTACAATAGTCGTATTTTGGTTACAAGCAAGCGATTATCTCTTGCTAAGATGCACAGAAAACGGCTATTTAGACAAAAGTCATAGTATTCAAAAATATGGCAAAGGGTTGAATATTGTAAAAGATGTCAAAAAAGAAAAATTACAAACTTAACGAAAATGACCGTGTCGCTAAGTCTTCGCTAAGTCTCTACAAAACAAGCGATAATATAAGCAAGCGATAATATTAACTAACAGTCATTCTTTCTAACGTTGTTACGGGTAACATGGTTACCGTTATTAAAACAATGTTCTTTTAAATTACTCGACGATGTATACGAGGGGGATCAATAAGTACGAGACTTTTCGAATTCCCCTCGTAGTTATATGAAATGCAATACTTCTCCCATCAAGTACCAACTGTTAAAAGACTACTGTCAAATTTTGACCAAGTTCCGTCATTTACTTTGCGCTTCACAGCTGTTAAAATCATACAACCTAGTGCATTTTTTTAAAAATGGAAAAAAGTGAATTTCGATTGCTCATTAAACATTATTTTTTGCGAAAAAAAACCGTCAATCAAACCAAGGAAAAGCTTTATAGATACTATGGGGACTCTGCACCATCGATTTCAATGGTAAAAAAGTGGTTTACTGACTTTCGTTGTGGTCACACGTTGTGGTCAACACCCGAAAATGTCGAAAATCCACGATATGGTGTTGGCCCATCGAACAGTTAAAGTGCGTGAGATTGTTGATGACATAGGCATTTCATATGGCAGTGTGGTTTCGATTTTAAATGATCAGTTGGGTTTAAGAAAGCTGTCTGCAAGATGGGTGCCGCGTTTGCTCTCAATTGACCATAAACGCACTGGTGCACACGTGCGTAGTCTCAATGGCAAAATTCCATGAATTGGGCTACGAATTGGTACCTCATCCGGCATATTCTCCGGCTTTAGCACCCAGTGACTATTTCCAAATCTAAAGAAATGGCTCGGTGGAAAGAGTTTTAGCTCCAACGATGAAATTATTGATGAAACAATCCTATTTTTTGGAAGGGATACACAAATTGGAGAAACGTTGGACTAAGCGTACTGAGGTAAGAGGAGATTACGCTGAAAAATATTTTTTTTTTGCAAAAAAAAATGTTTCATTCAAAAAGTCACGGACTTATTGATCCGCCCTCCTCAATTAATTACTCAAGAGTAGTATGATCACATAGTAGCGATTGTTCCACAGTTCTTAGCGAATTCATCAACCGTGCGTGGTGAGATCGTGTGTAGTAGCTCTTAACTTAATGTGACCACTTACTACTTATCGATATTAAGCTTTACTAATCTGCCAAACTGTGAGAATAATCTAGTTGTATGCCACAAACTGTTTGTTGACATTCTAATATTAGTTTGATATACTGTCGATTCAACTGTTAGTTAACCCAAAAATGCTAGGCATTTATCGTAACAATGTGTTTTAGAGTTTATCATACCCCGTGATTACTGAAAATTTGTACATTTTGAGTTGTACCTCTTTTGTAGTTAGAGTGCGATTATGTTCTTTGTGATAAATAGATGAAATCGTTTACGACAACCAAAAACCTTTACAATACACGATATGTGTGGAAACTCTACACTGAGAAAAAAATCATTTACAAAAAACGTTAACGGAAACTGTTCTTTCGTTTACTGCAAATAAATTATAGTAACACAACTTTTCTGAGAAACGACAAAATTTGCGGCCTTCGGTGTGCATAGCACACAATGTCTACAATCTCAGGAAGTTAAACTGAATAGTATTAGGACCTTTTTTCAGAGTTTCGCTGGGTACTAATGTATGTTTCTTGTTCAGCCACATCCTGGGATATCCGGAAGGGGCATCATATGTCTATACACTGAAAGAAAATCTTTATATCAAATCGATGATAAATGTTCATCACCTGTACGTACTTTAAGTAATGACAAATTTCATCAACTCAATGAAAAGGTTGCTGGAATTTTTAACATCAGGAATTAATTTTTTTTTAACATCAATCTTCATCACTTGACTTTAGAAATAATTAGTTGGATCGATTCAAAATATGGACGTAGTATTGAAAAAATTAAAAAGCAGAGGAAAAAAACTAGTAGAAAATTTAAAATAAATTCACAATAGAAAATAGTGCACTGACCAGCAAACAATATCCACAGTATGAACATTTTCTATATTGCCTTATACCTTGTTCTTGTGAATGTTTTACAATGTAAAATAGTCCAAAGAGTTTGGCTACACATTAACATACAATTTACATCAAAATGATGACCAATTGACATTAAATTGATGACAAACTTACATTAAATTAATGACAACATTACATCTAAGTGACGAAAAACAACTTACATCAAAATGGTGAAAAATTTACATCAACTTGATGTATCGTTGTCGTTGAATCAACGTTAACTATTTATTAAATATGAAGGGATTGAATAAATGTTCTTCATCAATTCAATGAAATGTGTCGTAAGTTGGAAAATGAGGAAATGTGTCATCAAATTGATGAAAAAGTTCTTAAATTTAATGAAGATTTTTCTTTCAGTGTTTGGATGTATCAATAGTAACAGCCACTTCTACCTGACCTTATTAACTAACACCAACTTTTGCGACTTAGTAGTAAACGAACTGTTTTTGTGGCAAAATAAATATTTTTGCGTCAAACGAGCTCTAAACGTTTAATTTGTTCTTCACGTACAATCATGTAATACAGTCATTCAATGATCATTGTTCTACTGTAAATATTGAACCATAAATGGTTTCGTATTGAACAATTCATTTATTGATGAAGTAGACAATTTTTTTGGAGCTTTTGCTCGCTGAAATTCCAAAAATGGAAAGCAGATTTAAGATCATTTACCGCTTGATGGATGTTAAAACGTTTTAGTGCTTTTTTCAACCAAAAGTATGGTATCACAGCCGTTCAAAAGAGTCAGTTGGTTATATGTAACATTATTTGTATTGCATTTTGACATGAAGCTGACTAATAAAAGGCAGTTGTGAAAAGAATCTGCATTTTCTATATTGCATTTTTTGATTCGACTGTCAAACTGCGTTATAAAGCAGAGTTATGAAGATTTCTTAAAATTTACAAAAATCCATCTCTACATCAACTATTTGAAAATTCTGAACTTGGACTCTTGTACTCCATATCTGTCATGAAATGTATTGCACTTAAGTTCTCTGAGGTGAGTCCAAACTTATGTGGCATCCAGCCCACTGTGAGTAGCTGCACGCTGAAAAATCTATATATTTATTCTTGTTTGGACGCAAATATGACGTGTGTTTGGAGCTTGTAGCAAATATAGTATTTTTGTGTCCAAACACATTGTGTTTGCTATTCAATATTACATTTTTAACACTCAGTGATTAATATATTATAACATATGTGTTTGTGATCCAAGTACAGCATTGTTTGTGATACAAATACAGCTGTGTTTGGTGCACTGTTTACTTCAGTATTTTTGTAGCTATACTCTGTCGTGAGCAAAAAAATAAAAGAGCGGCTGACAGACTGAATAAAAGAGCGGCTGACTGAATGCGTGTGTAAATGAAGTGTTGGCTGATCTGTTACGTTTTAGTTTCATGCATTCTGTCGTCAATCATTCGTTTGGAAGGAAACACACGAATGTTTCGACGTAAGTGTATGGATGTTTTGTGATGAAACACGCATATGACTCCACGTAAAAGTATTCATATTTGCAAGTAAACATGCTAATGTTTGCATTTAAATATAAGTGAGTTTAGAACTTTCAGATATGTATATGAATGTTTAGAGTGTCTTCCAAACATGTACATTAGGGTGTCCCGAATTATGAAAATTTTTCGCGTGGGGTCTCAAACGACGCGTAATTAAAAAATAATGATAGGAAAAAAAATAAAAAAAATGTAGGATGTCATCTACCATCCCCAACCAGCGTCTGAAGTTTGCGATCGTAGTGTATTTTGTGCAAAAAAAAGTTTTGAATTTTTTCGCAAAATTGGTGTCAAAAGTTGCGCAATGTGAAGTAGATTAAGGAAAGAAAACTACAAAATTTTTTGTAGAGTAATTTTGGTCCACCACAGCATTTCAAAGTTTCAAAAAAATTTTTTTTTTTTTGGTGCAAAAACATGACACGCTGTTAATTACTTCCTTTAATTCAAGAAAAAAATTTTTTTGCATGGTATCTTTCATCTGTTACAAGCGTTTAAAGTTGGCTCTTATAGTGTATTTTGTTAACAAATCAAACGTTTTCAGAAAATTGGTACCACCAGTAAGCTACTATCGCCACTACCACCAGCTATCATCTATCTATCAGATTCTGGTGGCAACACCGTAAAATTTGACAAAAACCTACCAACACCAGAAAGTCCGTTACACGTTTTTATATTTAAAATTTTTATTATTTATTTTATATGTATTTATAAAACACATTATTTTTGCTCAAAACTTAAATTGCAAGTTGAAATATGGCTTTTAATTCATGCGTTAAATTGATTTTTAAAATTAAAACATGGCATTTCAGTTCTTGATTTAATTTTGTTTTTTATTACTCCATCTCTATTTTTGTCTCCAACTACACTTTGAGAAGCCTCTGTCTCTGACTTAACGCACCTTTCAACACTTTGGGTGTGACAAGGAAAATGGGGCAATTCCAGATTATTGTTTATCATCATTGTTTTCAGTTCTTCGTTAGATATTTTAATAAGGACAGGAGGGGGAGTTATGGTGCACTGATTCGAGTCAATCATGTTAGTGTAATCTTCTGCAGTAAAATCTATAATAGGTACCTTAAATATTACTCGATTTATAGCTAAATGTCTTATGTGTTACCTGGTGTCAAATAACATTGCTACTAGAAGGTTTTCCGGATGTGCAAAGTATGCATTTCTCTGTATAACTGCATCAACGACTGCTTTTAAATGTCAAGGTAAATACCGCGAGTATACAATGGTTTTAAAAACGTGCTTTGCTCCGTACGTAAATGATGAATGAGATTTTATAAAAAACCATATAGGAGCATACACCATCATTATGAACTTAACTAGTTCAACTAAGTTTCCTGAAGGATTTGTAGAGCCGACATATAGTCTTAGAATTCGATTAGCCGTAGTTACCCATCTAGAGTTGGACATTTTCCCCGGCTGTCGATTTCCAAGTTCTGGTGAACATTGACCAGATTGTATTGCTTGACATATTTCACTCATATATTTTTGCTCAGCGCTCAGTTGATGTAATACATTTTTTTCAATTTCAGTTATAGCTCCAATGACTATCGAAAAAGGTGCTATTGAGGTTTTTTCGCAATCAAGCAGAGCTTTTCCAATTGGGCCGGAATATCCACGAGGACCAGATGTTGATCCATCTAATGTTGTGAAGAGGTGTCGCAAAGACAGTTCGTTGAAATGCAGCAAACATATACTCCACTGTAATGATCGACCTAGCTCTATTTCGAAATTACGGATAACACCTCCATTATGACCAGTATTAGTCACCGTTCCGTCACAACCAATGCAAATAATGTCATCGACTTTGTCATTAACAAATTGATTAATAGATTTACATATTGCTTTTGCTGTTCCAAATCTGGGAGTTACGTGGCCGATATATATGGAATTTGGTTCGCCGATAAGTGAAACATGTTCTTCTGTAATGGTTTGGCGATGATAACGTCCATTTTTTTCATAAATTTTTAGAGTTTTATCTTTCCTACCATCAAAGTATAAACCAAGTAGTTCAATATTATTTATGTCATCATTCAACTTTTGTCTGGAAGAACACAAAGCTCTATGAATTTTATTTTTGTCTATGACTGAAGTTTTATCACATGAATTTACTATTCCCACGTCTTGAAGAACCGCTGATGTAACGGCGGCGGAAGAACGAACAGATAATCCATATCGGTCACATATTTTGGCTAAATTCGCCAATGCAAGTCTGTTGCGCTTTTTGTCTTGGCGTGGTGGCGGCGGTGATATTATTTTAGTACAGATACGTTTTAATGGGGGTTGTTCATCTAAATTTGTTTTTATATTACGAAGCTTTAAACGCATTTGAAACAGCTTTTTTTTCTTTAGTTAGAGGTTCAATACAGAGTAGTCTTTCCTTTCTCTGATCCAGTAAAAAATCTCTTTCAGTAAAGGGCACTTTCTTTTCGTTTAGGCAAGTGCATGAGTTGAAACTACTGCATTTACAACAAGCTAAGTCAAACAGTGTATTTTCACATTCAAATATATATTTACTTAATTTGATGTTGAAGTTTTCTTTTTTTTTGGATTTGGACTACTTTTTGAATTGATCGTATCTATCACTTAGAGACTTTAGTTGAGCCATCACTCTTTCTTTTGAAATAATGGGAACTGCTGTTTTTAACCATATCGTTACTATTTTATTATAAACATTAAAAAAAGCTTCCGGGATAGGTGGATTTTTTCTATTCAATATTTTTTTTAGTTCCGATTTTTGATAAAGGATCAAAGTTAAAACATCTTTCGTCACCGGCAATCAATCATCACTAATTGCAGAAAACGGTCCAAAGATTGGACAAATTGTGTCACTTCGTATTGGACCAGAACTCATTTTATATATTTTATGTCCACACGCTTAAAAATATTCCGACAACTGATTATATTTTGTTGAAATATGTATTGAAAAAATTTATCAAATACTTTTCTTTTGTTGACACGTTTTTGTTAAATTTTACGGTGTTGCCACCAGAATCTGATAGATAGATGGTGGTACCAATTAATTAATTTGTTAACAAAATACACTATAAGAGCCAACTTTAAACGCTTGTAACAGATGAAAGATACCATGCAAAAAATTTTTTAAAATTTTATTCTTGAATTAAAGGAAGTAATTAACAGCGTGTCATGCTTTTGCACCAAAAAAAAAAAAAAAAATTTTTTGAAACTTTGAAATGCTGTGGTGGACCAAAATGACTCTACAAAAAATTTTGTAGTTTTCTTTCCTTAATCTACTTCACATTGCGCAACTTTTGACACCAATTTTGCGAAAAAATTCAAAACTTTTTTTTGCACAAAATACACTACGATCGCAAACTTCAGACGCTGGTTGGGGATGGAAGATGACATCCTAAATTTTTTTTATTTTTTTTCCTATCATTATTTTTTAATTACGCGTCGTTTGAGACCCCACGCGAAGCTAAATTCCAAAAATCGCTGTTTACGGGACATCCTAATGTACATGGTTCCTGCAGAATGTGTTTGAGAGAATATTTTACAGAGTCTTTTTTCAGCGTGTATACACTATCAACTTTTCTTTTGTTTAAATTGGAACTAATTTGTTATCTTTGGATTTATGTCCTCCCCTTTAGCTCTAATTTCGTCTGCCAGTTATTAAATGCTCAAATTAGCATGATATTTATGAGTTGATGTGTACGGTTTCGAAAGCGCCATCATCACGTGTTTGCTATAGTCATTAGAAGATCTGTAGTTCCTCATTCATATCTTGTGTAGTATAAAAATATTATTTTATTACTTAAGTTTTTATGATCGCAATATTTTATTGTATTTTGCCCATGTTATAGACAAGCGACATATGAGTTATAAAACACAGGTCATTGACATGTACACTTAGAGAAAAGAGAACATCTGAGTATAAATGCACTAAACTTAAAGAAAATTTAACATGGCATTTTTTCCATATTTCATATAAAATGCTAATATAGAGCAATATTTGACGCCAAAAAAAGCAATTGGAAAGAAAATTTAACATGGCATTTTTTCCATATTTCATATAAAATGCTTATAAAGAGCAATATTTGACGCCAAAAAAAAGCAATTGGAAACGTATCAACCGCGAACAATAATCCCGAAAAAAAGCAATTGAATTCCAGCAGCAAAAAGGGGTGGGTTGCCTGCCTTCTAACAGGCCTATAAAGGAAGTTAGAAGGACCACCCTGGTAATGCAATCACCATTTCAAATTAACATAGGGCGCCATTGGAAAAGCAGGCCTGCGAATTTCCCTTCTGCTGGGAGACGTGCTAGCTGGCCTGCAGATATAATGCCTACCCTTTCATATTTCTTGTTAAGTCTACTGCTGGCAGGCTTCCTAAGTCCGGGGTTACACATGCAACTTTAACTTTGCAACTGTGAAAAACACTGCTGCAGCTCTTTACGATTCTCTTTTAAAGTTGCAACATGTGTTTATACGTGCAATTTTCAATGCAGCAATTCTTTACGATTGTTGTTATTTCAACCATCAAAAACATACAAACGATTAAAGAGAAACCTCAAATTATTCTACAGCTCGGTAGTTTTTTTCCACGTTCCGTTCTTCTTACTTCTCTCTCCCAAGAACTCAAGAACGTCAGCAGATTTTTTCAAAGTTGCTCACTTAAAGTTGCCCACAGAGCGATATAAAAGAGTTTCTATGTCTCTCTTCGTGTTCTCTTTTAATGACGACGAGGTAGTAGACCATTATCGAGTTCGAGTTGTTTTGGTAATTTACTCTTTGGTTGGCATAATACGGACAGAAATAAAAGGGAATGCGTATTTTCGTTCGATGCAAACATCATTTAGCTGTCATTAGTATCAATCAAACACTTTTAAACTTAGTTTTCAGCATGGTCTCTAATCTGTATGTCTTCTTTGGTCTCTCATTCTTCGTCATTTCCGTAGTTGCTTTTCGATCAGCTGTGCCATAGAAACCCCCTAATAGACCTCAAACATGTGCGTCGGATCTGTGTGAATTGTAGCCATGATTGATGTCTGTGGTAGACGTGTGTCGAACTCGTTCACTAGTTCTCGAACTCGTTCGTTTAACCCTTTCACGTCCATAAGGAAACCTGGGTAATTTTTTAATATCCAATGAATTTTTTCAATTGCTTTTTATACAAAATAAACTAAAATTGCGAAGTACTAACAATTTCATGGTTAGATTTTGTGGAATTTTTTGGGAAATATTTTTCCCAATGGACGATAAGGGGGAAATAATACTTCAGTTTATTGATTTTTTATGAATGATTTACAACTAAAAAAATTCAATGTAAAAATATGTTTAAAAATACCAAACTAATTACAGTATTCTACAAAGCATTTCCTGTTGCTTGTAAAGCAGAGATGGACGTTGCACATATCACAAATGTTATGCGTTCTATTTTCTACACGTTTCTTTGCACAATCTACACATTTCTTCACTTTTTGCATATTGTGCGCTGGTAAGTTACGTTTCCTGATTGTCTTATCTTCACGAAAGTCGTTTGTTCTGGTGATATAAAATTGGATAGCATGTGAACTGATTTTGTGTCCACCCATTTCACGAAAGAGATTCCTTCCAAATTTAAGGAATAAATGTCACCACGTTACATTGTTTTATCCAATGGCGAAAATATTTGGGTATATTTTTTAAGTTTGTGCGAACAGTACCGCAAGCTTTTAAATTTTGCGGCATAAGTTTCTATTGTAAGGTGGGGGAATTGAAGAAATTATCAAAATAAATTTCGCATCTAAGGCCATTCTACTTTTAAGTTAAGCTGAGTACAACGAATTCTCCCAAAACCTACTTCCGAACTATATTGTTTGTCCGTATATAGATCAAATTCAAAAAGGTAGCTGTTGAAGACTCAGCTCTGCACGACATTTTCAAGCCCCATTTTAAGGGCTTGTTTTTGATAGTTGCTTCATTACGCTGTGTTCTTTAAAATGCATCATATGCTCGTCAATAGATTGCCTCTTCGAGTGAATTGTTCATAGCATTTTGAAAACAATGGTTGAAATGATTAAACACAGGTCTTACTTTATATGCTCTATCGGTAGTTGATGACTCTCCATCATTATTGGAGCAATGCAAATTTTGACGTATTTGCTCAAATCTTGTTCTAGCCATAATATTAGCGATGTAAGGGACACCCATATCTTCAACAGTAGACCAGTAACTTCGAAGATTTGGCAACACTTTGTAGTTCATTACAAAAATCATTCCTAAAAATACTTTCAATTCGTCTACTTCAACAGTAAAGGATCTTCCGTTTTGCTCCACATATCTTGTACTTTCCGGAATGATAATATCACACAACACCTCAATCAGCTTTGTAACTTCCAATCAAATTTCCATTGGAGTCATCATATCTCGCCTATCAGAAAAGATGTTTACGCGATCAAATTTATAATTACTTTCATAATATGTATGAGGTGTATAAGAGCCACTTGCCCATCTGAAAACAGGGTCTTCTTCCTTATGAAGAGCTGTTCTGCATTTAATATTTCAACCACATCTGCAGCCTCTTCAGTGTCTTCTTCTAAACAGTCTTGGTCTTCTTCATCTAGGTGAAGTTCATCATTCCCATCACTATTATCCGCCATAAGCAGCTGTCATATCTCATTTTCGAGCAAATGCAAATATCTACACCTTCAGTTTGTCATTGCTAAAATTTAAAATTAATATTGTGAACATGTAAAAAAACTCAATATCAATAGACAAGTAAGAGTAATATTTCCCTTCTGGTCCATAGGGAAAAATGTTTCCCATTGAATAAAAATACAAAAATTGAAGCACTATTGGTCACTTATTAAATTTTTATTATTATTTATTATTTCTCTTTATTCCCCACGTAATATTTATCACTTACAAAACTTAGAAACGTAACTTTATCCACGACAAAACGAGCCAAATCAAAAAGACCTTACGGTGGGAAAAAATGGGATTTCCCTTCCTTGATTAAACAATACATGTATTGAAAGCATTGGCAACTTTTTACTTTTCTTTACAATAAATTATGGCTATTGTACGACATCTAGTTGTCAAAATAAATATTTAAAAAAAAATTCCTTCCTAAAATAACCAATTCAAATTTTGGGAAAAATGTTTCCCATTGACGTGAAAGGGTTAAGGTGCCCGGACACAACAATCACGAACACAGTCGCGATAGGGTAAAGTTGCTAACTTCTGAGCCAGTGGTCGGATCTTTGGGCTTGTTGGAAAGGTCTTTAAGAGGCCTTTCAGAATCAATAAAAAAAAGTAGAAAAACGTCAAATCGCCGAGATACAGAACTTTCGGAAAAAAATGGAAAAATGTTGAAAGATAGCCATACCTCTTACCTTTCCAAAATGACCTAAACGAAGCCCAGAGGTCTTACCGTTCCAAAGTTATGACCATTTTATTGAAATGTAAAAATATTTGTTTTTGTTTTTGGAAGCGAAATAACAGCACACATTTATTTGTTTTTGTAAATTAACACGTTTAAGATTTTATTTTATTGAAATTTTCAGAAATGTAAGTTACCTGTCATCTGGCTGAGCTAATTGATGTTATGTGAATTTTTTTCCCCCATATTTTTCCGAAAGCTCTGTATCTTGGCGATTTGACTTTTTTCTAATGACCTTTCTAACAAGCCCAAAAACAAAAAAATCCGACCACTGGCTCAGAAGTTACCAACTTTACCCTACTACCCTCCAACCGACACTCCGAAAATTTCGAACCCGCTGCCATTTCGCACCCTTGCATTTTCGGACATGTCCCTAGTGGACTTTTCTTCATGAAATGAGCCAAGGAATACGCTGGAGAAATTTGTCCGGAACTTCCTGAATCACCCTGTATACGTGCGGGTGGTGTCTGGTCACTCTAAATGAACTAGGTAGTTCATGAACTACCCAACTCTAGTCTGTGGTACGGTGTACACTCCGATCCATGGTAGAATAAGTAAGGTAAACTCGTTAGAACAGCTGATTTGAACTTTTTTCTTGTTTAGGTGTTTCTCTTATGTCAAATTCACATTTATTTTGTTTTTGTACTTTTTTGTTTACTTTTATTGTAGATACACACATGTGGAAAAAACATTTGACCGACAAAAACAAAATGCGTGTTTTTGTTGCCTAAAATTACAACAATTCCTACTGCGTTTACCTTACTTATTTTACGATGCTCCGATCGTAAGAAATTGAACATTTTTAATTTTTCGTTGTATGTCGCGTACAAGTGTCATGACGTCTGTGGCGTTAGTGTAGATTTCTACTTATATGTTGTGAAATATTGTGGTGTGCGGAACAGCGGAAAAAGTCAAGCATAAGAAAAAAATTCTTCGAAGAATTTATTGATGTTTTTCGCAAACAACCAGCAGTGTGGGAAACAAAAAATTATTTGCCCCGCAATAATCTCAATACTTTTCGTACAGGCATATATCACCATTAAAGCTAATGTAGGTTCTACGTCACTATCGCTATACATATTCATGCCTCAAAAAACAAATACGAAATGAAGTTTTGTGGATCCTGCTATAACAGCTTCACACCGATCCAACGCACATGTTTGAGGTCGATGGGCAGCTTACGAGGACTGCAATTGAAGACATGCTACGAGGCCTGCAAAAGAAGAAGGACTTAAGGAACAATAAAGATAGAGACGAATTATTTCCATATTTAGAATGTTCTGACATTTTTATATCTTCTAGCTAAATTATTAATACAATATTTTAACATTACAAAGTTTTTTTTAATCTGAATCGAACGTGTTATAAAGGGTCCGCCATTCAACTAGTGCTTATTTCGTGAATGGTAACACGTAGCTCATGTCTGATTTGACAGATAATTAGTTTTATCCTTCCGCTGAACGAATATGGTTGTGTATACGCTTGAACAACGCTGGGAGATATTGCGACATTACTTTGAAAATCATGGTAATGTTGCAGAATGTGTACGGAAATTGACCTGTTTTTGAAGATCGCATTATCAGCCGCAGAGCTGATGTCGTTTGGTGTTCCATGAACGGTTCACCTTCGTGAGCCATGTGGACTACGCTTTGCGGAAGGCTAGATTTGCCTTTTCTGCATACTACAGGCTGTTGGCGAGGGCGAATGACCTGAGTACGGAGGTGCATCTGCTGGTGTACAGGCAGGTTATAAGACCTGTTATGGCGTATGCTTTCCCGGCCTGGTTTCCCATCTCGTCGTGTCAGATGGAGAGGCTAAGGCAATGGGAGCGGAGGATACTCAGAACCTGTCTGGGACTGAGAATGACGTTGATGGCGGATGGCTCTTTCCGCATGCACTCCTGTAGGAGGGTGTATGATGGTGCTGGTTTTGGGAGGATTGACAGGTTCATGGTGGACTCTGCTCTATCTTTCCTGGGAAAAGCGGCGGGTGTGGATAATGACCTGGTTAGGGCATGTTTCGACACAACGGATGCGGACAATCTTCTGTCACGCTGGTTCTTTGGACCAACGGACCTTCTGGCCCTCAGTAATAGGGGCTATCTAGGAGCGGACGGGGATTTGTTATTTTACCACAGGAGATTCGGTACATTGGGTATCGATGATCCTGTGTATAATACTACTCAGTAGTATTTCTTCGGACCAAGGTGGAGACTGGAGATTCTTCGGAATTTCTGGTCTATTGATTTATGCGATCCGGCTTGCTGGATATCTTGTTTTTATTTAGTTTTTGGGTTGTTATTTAATTTTTAAGTTTCTTTTATTTTTAGGTCAAGATGACAACCGAGGCGTTCCCGTTTTTCTTCGATTTTTCGGGAAATTATTATTTTTTCAGCGTATGTAATTTATTATTAAGACTCGATGTATGTATGTAATGCTTTTTATGAGGATGGAAGTTTCTGGAAGGCACCCTATGGGTGTGAGGGAAATAGTATAGGTAATATTAAGTAGTATTTATTGTGTACCAGTAGAATGTTTAGAATCTTTACAATAAAACCAGTTTAAAAAAAAAAAAAAAGATGTCGTTTGGCCACCTCGGAGCTGCGATACTACACGTCGAAATTGGTGGCAGGTATATCAAATGTATTACCGTAAAGATTATGCTATATAAATGACTTGTTTTCCTCCTTTTGTAAATTTTTAATAAGAATTCTTGAAAATAAATCATCAGTTAATAATTAAAACAAATTTCAAAATTCATTTATGAAAATATCTAAATTTGGTTGTAACAACCTCTAATTCGGCTGTGACAACCCCCAATGAAGTTGTGTCAACCTCTAATGAGGTTGCGACAACCTCCGATGAGGTTGTGTCATCCTCCGATGAGGTTGTGTCAACCTCCAATGAGGTTGTGTCAACCTCGAATGAAATTACGGCTAATTCAGTTGTCTCAACCGCATTTTTCTGTGAGTGTATATGTGATCTTTCGAAGGTATAGAGAAGGTCTCGTGACAGGCCTGTTTTTGGAAGGGGTACAAACATGCCTATTGGATCTTTATGAGCCCTTAGTGAAGACCTCTTTCCAGTCCTGCTTCAAGAAGCGACATGTGCATTAGGGTGTACTGAACGCGGGCTTTTTAGAATTTCAAACATGGGGTCTCAAAAGATGCGTTTAAAAGAACTGATTACGGGAACTTGAAAGTTTTTTAACGCGGGTACTTATGTTCCCCTACCGACCGCGGAAGTTCCGTTTCCTAGTGTATTTTGGCAAAAAAAAAGGTATTGTTTTCGTCAGCATAAGGCTCAAACGACGTGCCATGATGAGCATAAATAGAAAAATGTATTTTCAAAATTTTTGGCATTTTGAAATTATAATCAAGACAACTTGTTTTCCAAATTTTGTAATTAAAACTGAAATACACTATATTTTGTATTTTACGTGAAAATACTATAACATATATAAAATAAATATAATAAAAGGCGAATTCGCGAAATCGGGTAAAATATGTTTGATCAAGACTTCAAAATGGCGCCGTGAAAAAAAATTTCTGTCAAAATGTTCTCATTATATTTTCTATTTATTATCATCACAACACGTCGTTTGAGCCCGATATTCACAATAAAATACGTCCCGCTCTTCAATAAGCACCTATAGATAGACTTCATTAAATCCAATCAGTCCCGGACTATCGGTGTCCACACGCTGAAAAAATTTTATTTTTTTGTTGTTTGAATGCAAATATAAAGTGTGTTTGGAGCTTGTCGCAAATATAATATATTTGTGTCCAAACACATTGTTTTTGCTATTGAATATTACATGTTTGAGACACAATGATTAATATGTTATAATAAATGTGTTTGCTATCCAAATATGTCTGTGTTTGTGATGGAAATACAGTTGAGTTTGTTGCACTGTTTATGCTCTCTCGAAAGCAAGATAATAAAAGAGGAACAATTAGAGAGTCTATCTTGTAGGTGTGTCTGTATTTTTGCATTATTCTTTCAGTCAGTGATTCGTAAATATTCCTGAATGTGCGTGCAAATTGCAGATGAACTCAGTGTTTCTTATTCTGGCTGATGTATTACGTTTTAGTTTCATCTATTAAGTCATCAATGGTTCATCGGACAGAGGACATCAAAAGGGCTTGATCAGTGAAAATAGAATAAACAAACGCTCGGACGGTTAAATGGTTTATGATGCTGCTTTGGTTTTTTTGTATGTGTTTCGTATATATGTATGTGTGCTACCAAAGTGAGAAACGATTTTGAAGAAACAAACTGGAGAGGGCAACAACGTGAAGCCCTTTGTCTGTCCGAGCCTTTACTGAGAAAGTCGAATCGGCGGACCATTTGTGCAATAAGAATAATACAAAAACACAAGTAATTAATCCACGCTTGGCTTGCATGAACAAGACTTGTATATTGTTTGTGTACCAACGCTTAGTGATAACCAACGCATAACTGAAACCTTCTGAAAACAAAAAGGTGAGAGACAACAAAGAAAGGAGAAGCAAAAGAACAGCAGATTCTCATTTCATGAAAAAAAAACCAAATAATGCATTCAGTGCAAGTAAACGTAAAGTGGGGCCTTTTAAATCTTTTAATTGTTTGTATCAATTATTTATAAATGTGGATTTATATTGATAAAATTAATTATAATAAATAATTCATATATATTAAAATCAAAGAATAATTCGTTTCTAAATATTATTATGTTTGGGAGGAAATACGCATATGTTTCCACGTAGGCATATGTAGGTTTGGAGAAACAGGCGAATGCTTCCACGTGAGTGGATGTTTGGGAAGAAAAACGCAAATATGTCCACGTAAAAGCATACATGTTTGCCAGTAAACATGACACTGTTTGTAGTTAAACACAAGTGTGGTTGGGATGTCCAAACATATGAATGTTTGAAGTGTGTTCCAAACATATACATGGTTCTTGCAGAATATGTTTGGGAGAATATGTTACAGAGGCAGTTTTTTTCAGGGTGTAGAGTGGAGTTACCAACTAATGATGGTTATAATATTACTACACCAGTCTTAATTAAAATTAGTTTATCCACATCATGGCGACTCTAAAACTGAAGTACACACAGAAAAAAGTTTCCAGTTAAAAGATCGCCATAACTGATTTATTAACCCAACTTCGCATCACTAGTATTGAGCGGAGTCGGGCATTCCACGCCAACCAATGTCTACGACAGTGCTGTCCTAAGAATTGCAAACAATTGACATCTTCGAAGTAGTATTGTAGTCCTTCGTTTACTTTCATTTAACTATTTCTGAAATTTGTAATATTTTTATTAACACGAAGTCGGAGACCGGCTCAACATATACTACACCGACTCCGTGCAAATTTCCTGAACTTCGACTTCTAAACTGCGACTACACACTTTTTTTTGTTAAAATGTTGATGTTGGGTTATTTGTCTGTGTGACCGTCGGTGGTGCAATGGCTATTATGCGCGGCTCTTGTGCATGAGAACGTGGGTTCGATCCCTGCTCTGACCGCCATACATTTCTTTCGACGACGGCCACCTCGCGTAGTGATCGCAACACTATCGAGTACTTAACCATGAAAAACTTCTCAAAAATACCGTTCGGAACCGGTGTAAAACTGTAGGTCCCAATCAGTGAGTGTAAAACTAGAAAGCGCACATCACAGCTCACTGGTTGTGAGAAGCGCTCACTAATCCCATCAAGGGATGTAATGGGAAACGGTTGTTTTGTTTCATTTGGCTGTGTACACATTGTTTGCATTTCGAGTTGGGATCTCAATGGGATAAAGTTTTTCAACAGAAATTGTTATAAAGTGTTCAGCTCTACCGTATAGTTTACTTTTATTGGCCTGTGTATTCTAAAGATATAGACAGATCTTATCTTATGAACGAATAATATCTACGAAATCACAAAATACGTTGAAACGAGACAAATTACAAGTGACAGTCATTTCAAGCCCATAAGGAAATCCAAAACTGATTGGGATATTTCCTATTTCGTTAAGATTGCCTACCGGAATATGTTTTTCGAATATAAATGCATTTACAATTATTAAACGAATTATTACAACAAAAAACGCACGTATCGTCCATATTAACAAATAAGCATGAAATGAAGAAATAATATAAATAAAAATTTTGCAAATCAAAACGATTGTAAGCTGCTTAATAGGGTATTCTATGACGCAGACATTTCAGGCTGCATCATTTTAAGTCATTCATCATTTCATCACTAGGTGTATTTTATTATAAACTGACGTAAAGAAGCTAACATTAGTCGTGTTTTGGTTACAACAAGCAAGTGATTATCGCTTGCTAAGTTCCAAAGAAAACGGATATTTAGCCATATGTAATTTTATTCAAAAATATGAAAAAGGGTAGAAAATGGTAAACGATGCAAAAAAAAATTGTTTAAAATTAGCGAAAATGATTTGCGTTGCTAAGTTCTCGCTAAGTGCTTCATACAAAATAAGCGATTAAATAAGCAAGCGGTGTAAGCAAAACACGCTTATTTTTAAAATTGAAAGGTTCTTCGCTTATGTGCCTATGCACTTGGTTTGTGTTATTCGGATGGCTCTCATGTTCCATTGTCATGTATTGATGATGATAAAATGCAACATGACAATGCTTTGTAGTTACAAGCAAAAAGTTTATGAAATTTTTTGAAAACATCCACGAAACTTTGATGAAAATAAATCTACGAAATTTAAACATAACATTTATTAAACATTTTCAATTATGATCCAAAAGCAAACCGAACAACTAATTCAGATATAGCAACATATATTCATCAGCGAATGTTCTGTAGCGTGCTATTAAAAAAGTAATCATTCTATAGGATGAACCGAAACCTCTAAATTCAATGAGAATTATTTAGTATGCAATTGCATGAAAAATAGTGTATTCAACCAAACACAAAAAAATGTTTTCTTGTGTGTTTTGCTTGCGATATTTTTCGAACACTTGTGAACCATTGACTGAAAAACATAATTCGATGTTTAACCTCAATTTAACTAAGAAACCAAGATGGCTACTGACTGAAAACACACACCAATAAAGCTACAACTACAACGAAATAGTTACGACTGCAGAGAGGAAACGTGAAACTATACATTTTGGATCTATTCATTCTTGTTACTCGTATGTTTTGATAATATTTATTCTGTACTCTGTTGTTCATGTTTCGATTTGATATGTACTCTCTACTATGGCATAGCAATAAAAGTATTTGAATTCATATGCATTTGCTTTTTTAAAGTACTCTTCTTCTTTTAAATATACTCTTCGACGAACAATTCAAGTAAATACAAATGTAAAACGAAAACAAATAAATTAAATCAAAATCAAATAAAGCAAATATATTTGTATTTACTTGTATGTATTTGTACAAGGTAAAAACAACAAATGTAAGCTACAAAAAAAGTAAAGTCAAAACATTTGTAATATTTGTGAAAAAATTTGCAGCATTTGTTTGTTATTAGAATTTGTTTCTGTATGGGTAGTGTTTAAAAAAAAAAGTCAAAAGAGAACAGTAGAAAATTCAATTTTGTTCTTAATTCATCTTTCCCTACTAATAAAAGAAGCTGTTTCTTGCATTATCGTGTGCTACAAGTCAAATAAACCCAATAAACGAAATGCAAAATACTCGAGTATTTTAACAAATAACTCAAATAGCAACTTCAGTTAATTGAGCGAATTTGTATTTACATTATTTCACTCTCTCATCTACTCAAGTTTACTTACTGCATGTTGATCTCATACAATATTTATTGTATTTGTTTATCAACCCTTGAATGTTTTATAAATAGTATTTGTTTGAGGGAAATAGTATAAAGCAAAAGATCAAATTATTAACGAATGTCTTGAAGTATTTATAATATGTACTCTTGCTAAGGCGTACTCTCTACGCTAAGTACTTGCTGTTTGATGTGTGTTGTGTTTCGCAAAGAGGATCAAGAAGTAGACGACCAGAAGTTGAGCACAATTTGGCAACCCTCGTAAAAGAGAACCAAAAAGTCGACACGATTCGCTCAAACGTATTTCTCTCTAGCGTCATATCTTGATTATTTCATACTTTTTACATACTTTATGTATGTAACATAGATGGAATTTGTATAGGTATATACAATAACATGATCAAAAAACTGTTTGTGTATTCAAAACATGGTAAAATTACGTGAAAGTAAGCTGGTTTGAAAAGGTGATTTAATTTTTTTCATGATATTATTCGTTTAAGTTTTCAAACTCATATGTACTTTGTTTTTACTTTTTTATATTCCTATGTTGTTGATATAAAGGGTTTTTCAACAGAGACGCTACAAAAGTATATCGATAGGGACAGCAAACGACGCCATATTTTTTCCCGCTCTGTTGACATTTCTCTTCAGTAAGGTTTGCCATTTCATCATGGAAAGATATACGATACCGAAATTTGGAGTCAGTGGCCTCAACTTTAAGAGCGCTACGTCCAATTTATGGTTGTCATAATCGTCCTACCAGATCAACAATGGAACGTCTAGTGGACAAAATTGAATCCACAGGCACAGTACAAAATGCTCCCGTGCCAGTGAGACAAAGAAGTGCCCGTAGTGTCGAGAATATTGCTGCCGCTGAGGCTACAGTTCAAGAAAGCCAAATGTGTCTCTCACACGTCATTCTCAAGCGTTGGGCATCTCTGTGACGTCGTTGTGGCGAATTTTGCGAAAAGATCTTGGCCTACATCCTTACAAGATCAAATTGACGCCACCATAAGCGTCGTATGTTCGTGAATTGGGCTGAGCAACAACTTGATTGGATTTTCATCGGAAAATCATCTTCAGCGATGAGGCTCATTTCTGGCTGAATGGCTTCGTCAATAAGCAAAATATGCGTTATTGGTCAGACAGCAATCCACACGTAATCCATGAGTCATCATTGCATCCCGAAAAAATTACGGTTTGGTGCGGTTTATGGCCGGCGGTGTCATTGGGCCGTACTTCTTCCGTGATGATCAAGACCGGCATATTACTGTGAATGCGAATAGCTAACCGAATATATTTGGCCCCAATTGGATAATATGGACTTGGAGGACATGTGGTTCCAACAGGACGGCGCCACAAGCCACACAGCGAATGCCACAATCAATTTATTGGAAGCCAAGTTTGGTGAACGTGTTATCTCACGAAATGGCCCAGTCGATTGGCTGCCTCGGTCGTGCGATTTGACGCCGTTAGACTATTTCCTGTGGGGCTACGTCAAGTCTATGGTCTATGCCAACAAGCCAACGACGATTGATGAACTACGTACGAATATCGAACGTGAAATTGCAGCAGTATCGGCCGATTTATGCTTGAAAACCGTCGAAAATTGGGTTAATCGTCTGGACTTCTGCAAGCGTGCCCGTGGTGGCCATGCAAAAGAAATCGAGTTCCATACATAATAAAGATTGGTATCTAAAACCGGTTTTGTTTTATTTAAAAAAAAACTTTTGTAGCGCTCTTATTGAAAAACCCGTTACTTCCGTGTATAGATTAACAACTTAAGTGATTGAAACAAAAAGAAAATGCCTGTTGTTGCTGCATACAACAACAACAACATCTACTGTTACTACTTGGTTATTTTACTATGATTGAAATATTCAATGAAGAGAGCAAGAGAGAGAGCACAGAGTCGTAACCATGGTAGAATGAGAAGGTAAACTCGGTAGACAGCTGATTTCAATTTTTTTCTCGTTGTTGAGTTGGCCGCTTCTGTCAGATTCAAAGGTTTTGTTTATGTACTTGTCTGTTTATATTTATTTGTTGGTATACGTATGTCTTGACATGAGGAGAGACTAAACAAAAACAAAATGTCTGTTGTTCTTGCCCACAATTGTTGTTGTATCTACTGCGACTACTTGGAATTTTTACTATGGCCGTAACGCTTCCCTCGTTTTGACTGTCTACTTTAGTACATAGTTTTTGTGTTTGGTACTTAACGTATTGACATAAATCGGTACTGCTTGGAACTTGCTTGCAGATGTGTATGCGAAACTAGCCATAGAGAAATGACGTATAGAGAAGCGATTCTACTCAGTAAATTTACGAAGTTTGCTGTGTTGCATATGGGCGTTGCATGTTGGAAAGTATTGCATTAGTAATACTAGATGTAGGCAATGATTCAAACCAACCAACAAGAAAACAGCAACGGCATTTCGTTTTGTGCGTTAAAATTTTTGTGTAAATACACCACAAATATATAATAACAATAATATACAACAAAAAAGTCCAAAATATGTTTAAATTCCACAGTTTTTCATCAAAGCGACATGAACAATTTAAGTCAAAATTTTTTGTGATTCCACCAGGCGTAAGTCAATTTACGTCAAATAACTCACTATCGAACCGACCGTACCACGAAGACTGTGAAACGAAACGTCAGATGAGAAAGCTGGCAGCTCTCTATATTTGACAGTACTCTATGACACTAGCGACCCGGTTTTCGGTTTTTTTTTCGAAATATCAATTTTTCAGGAAACCAGCTTTCAGTTTTTAATCTGGCAAAAATTCCCGGCTTTTCGGTTTTCTTTTTATATTGAGGTGTACGTGTACCACTTACAATAAATTTATTTACCGACCGATTCGTATTTTTATTCGTGTTTAAATCTCAAAATTTCATATCTGTATTTAAACTTGATATCATTTTTAAATTCAAATTATACTCCAATTTGGAATATGTGTTTAATATAAAATTTTAAACTTTTATTCAAATTCACATTAAACCCTTTTAATTTAAAAAAAAATTTATTTTCATGTATCAAACTCTTATTAAGTTTACAAAATTATTTAAATACTATACCTTGAAATTTGAAACAAAAACAAAATTGTTTGAAATACTCCTATTCTTCTTCAAATTATAAAATCATTTTGATATTTTAAAAAAAAATTTCAAAAATTATATTTAGAACTTATTCAAGCCACAAAATCATGTCCAAAAATAGACTGCAAATTTGAAAATCATATACATATATCTTTATTTAATTTTTTTAAAGGATATTTTAGATAGAATATTTTAGAATAGAGATAGAATCAAATCTTTGTCAAAATGTCATCAAAAATTTCATGAAAAGGACAAAGGCAACGAATTTTATTTCATACTCAATCCGAAGATGCCTACAGAATAATGAAATAAAAATATAAAAACTCAGTCAAAACCCATAAGTTTAATTTTTAAATTAAATCGGCACTTCTATTGGGAAACCCTTTATATTCCGAACGTTTGTGGTTTTTAATCAACGTTTTTGTTTATTTATAAAAAAAAGAAGTGATAGATGCAACAAATGTTTGTTAGCCGCAAATGACACCTTCAAACAATATTTAATTGTTTTCAATATTGTTTGTGTGGAACGATATTTTTCTTTGCGTGTAATTTCATGAAAAAATATCCACAAATGTAAACAAAAAATACTTTGGTTGAAATTACTTCTTATTTTATACAAATTCCCTTTTCGTTGATATTCTTTGTTATCTGGGCATTTTCGGCCAAACAGATGTTTTTTGCATTAAGAATACAAGTGTTGCCACATTGGTTAAGAATTTGACGGCTGATACTAATTCACCACTGAATCTGTAACTAAGTACATTTTAAATAAACTGGACGTAAGTCGTCTGAAATTTGAGTAAGTACGATAGGTTTACGCCCTCAAATCCCCTAAAAGTTCCTTCAGATTTAAACCAAACCCTTTTTTATGGAAATTTTTCTTGGGAAAAAACTAAAATTATTTCAAGCAAAGACAAACTCAAAAGGACATTGACGTCACTGACATTTTATACACCTTTCCAGTACAAAGACTTTAAGGAAAACAACAGCAAACTTATGATGCGAATGGAATACTAATGATCTTAAGATATACAAAACAAAAAAAATTTGAGATGATTGACTTCCAGTTCAATACTCAGATGGGGTGGGAAGGGAACGAGAAAACATACATAAAACTTACATGAAATCTTCTATATCAACAACTTGCGTATACTGGCAAGGCTCCTGATCACTATACGGCCCGTAGCCGTAACAGTAGGCATAAGTCCAAGGTTGATTGCCTTGGCAGGGTATGGATGGTGTTCTAGGCGATGGTTGTTGCTGATTATGTCCAAAGTAATTGTTTGGAATGCAATGTGTTGTTATTGGTTGCATCAAATTATGGGAATGTGCTGCACCAAAGGGAGGAGGTTGTGGGGGACGACAAGGAGGTGGAGGGTAATCGTAGGCAACAAGTTGCTGTTGTGGAAATTGTTGGCAATGTTGTTGCTGCTGCTGAAAATGTTGTTGTTCTTGTCGTCGTTCTTGTATCATGTAATTATCATTTTCCTTGCAAGTTGATGCCTGATAAACAATTTGTTGTGTTGGATGGTAAGTTGCCGAGTGTGGTGGAGGTGGCTGTACATCCACGTGTTGTTGTTGTTGTTGCTGTTCCCCTAATATATCACTGCGCCGATAAGGATGATGACGCGTTGTTGTATTTTGTTGATAAGCACAATGTTGATTATTATAATTCACCACCTCGGAGCGTGAAACCACAAGTGGTGAACTTCCAGTTGCTTGAGATTCAGCAAACTGATTGACTTGATTGAAATCTATACTTTGCACTGAAATCAGTGATACATTCGGATATTGATGTTTGGGTAATAAAGACAAAGACGTCTGGGGACGTTGCTGTTCACCACTATCAGCCCCACAATCATTGTAGATGTCATCATAAAATGAACTTTTATCACTTCGGGGGAAGCAGCAATTCTCCCATTCACTGCACGAGCTGAACATGATGCTCGCTCGTTTGTTTTATAAAAATTTTGTTATTTTGTATTATTTTGTTTAATTCTGAATATTTTTCTATTCTTTATTTTTCTGATCCAGATAAGATTCTTATTATCTGCAATAAAATCTGGTAATATTGAAAACACTTGGTATTTGCTCTATCTATACCGTAGCGCGTAATAATTAATTCGACATGTCTGGATTTCCAAAAAACACAACCGTTTCATTTCGCACCGATAACACGCTACGCAAAATTTACAGCGTTTGACCGACTTCCGTACCAGACAGAGGCGACGTCCGTACGCAACCAAACGTCTAAATAGAAATGGGACACAGAAATATTTCTTTGAAGCAAAAAAAAAATACTTTAATTAATAAATGGTAGTGTTACTAAATAAAATATAATGGAAAAAAAAACAAAATATATAAATAAATAATCCCAACTGAATAACAACAATTTGAAAATATTTAGAACTCAAGTTTCGGGGCGCCCGGGTGGTAGAATGCACGTTAAAAGGAGAGCTTAACTGTATAAAATGAACGCACTGATAAAAAAAGAGGGCACACAAATGGCCAGCCAAGAAAATGGAAGAACCCCAAAGGGGAAACAACGTACGGTATAAATCTGAGAAAATTTTGTTGTTGCAAACATTTTTTTTTTCGTTTATCAGTTAAAGCTAGAAGAGCTGCTACAGATAAGATACTACTAGACGTTAGGCGATGACTGACTGACGGACTGAAACTCATTATACTGTAGATCAACATGATGAAGATAATTGGATTTTGCCAAAGAACACAAGACGACATTGAAGCATGCTATAAGCATCTGATGGCATTCTTCATCATTATGACAAACAACAACGTTACATTTCATTAAATTGATACACAACAAGTTTGCGTTACCACTTCATCAAAAGTTTGACAATTATATTTTTTCATAAATTCTTAAAATTATGTTCAAAATTTTAATTCATAATTTATTCTATAGAAAAATGTCATTAATTTAAATTTATTTTGTGATTAATTTAAGTTCAGTGTTTCATTAATTCAATGAAATTGTTCGCTAATTAAAATGGATTAACACAAGAGGTCGGTAAATTGTTCAAGAAAGAGACAGATATTCGGCACCAGTGCGTGTAAGTACGAAAGCAATGTGTGAGTAGTGACCAGTGTTGCCGTTTCGGTTATTTTTAACCAAAATTGGTTATTTTTTCCCCCAATGTGGAGATGTGAAGTTTTTTTCATTTTTTTAACTTTTTTTTTTCAATCAAAATGATATACGTTTTTTCGTTTGATAAATTTGAAGATCACGTTTTTCAAATTTATTTAATAGTAAAGTTTGTAAAGTAGTGTAGTTTGTCTTAAATAATCAACTCTGGACTACCAAAATATACATTGCTATTTTAATTGGCGGCATTCTATCAATGAAAAAAGTGCAAAAAGTCAGCTAAACGGTCGGTGGTAAAAAACAAGTGTTAATGGTAAAAAGCAAACAAAATGCATCAAATTAAATAAAAGCACAATGGATAAGTAAGTATATATGAGCAAACTTAAGCGGCAAACGTCAAAACAAAGAAATTTCCCATACAAAGCGACTTGCACAAAAGTGGAAAGTCTTCAAGTCAGATTTGCTGCGCAAACGTGGGATGGAGAAACGTGTAAACTTTTGACATTTCGTTGTCATCTGACTAGGATGGATAAATAAGGTGATAGCACTAGAACAGTAGAAAAAGTACACATAGATAATACATGCAATTGCTACTGCTACCACCTTATGTATCCATCTTGGTCAGCTGATATGGTTTTGAGCACAAATACGCTGAGCAACTTTACTTGGTGCCTCATGCAACGGTGCGAGGGAAACTTGCGCTGAGCAAAAGTTCTCGGCTTTCACGTTTGCATGAATGCCGCTATGATTTTAAATGTGTTAATATTTTTAACATCATTTAGGTTTATATTGAAAAGTACTGCAGACAGTGCAAATAATGAAACCGAAGAAGTATTATCTGAAAGTGACAATGAAAACAGATAAAAGCTCAATTGTTCAATTTTTGCACAAGATCTGGCTGTTCACTGCATTTCCTGCACAAATTGAAATTCCTTGTAGGAACATTTATAACTTTATTTCGCATAGTTCAAAATCTATTCTTGAATTTAAAAAATTTTAAGAGAATTGCAGTGTAGAGCCACATAAAATATTACGTGTTTCTGTAACCAGATTGCTGGCACTAGAAAATGTAATCAAGCGCATTTTTATTTCTCTCATATATTCTTAATATAATAAATAACTTAAAGAAAGAATTTCAATCGGAAAAAGTGCATCTTCCATACGTCTACAGCCAATTGGAATTAAATTTGAAATTAATTTTGAGCAATTTTACCAAAAGTAATTACGTTAAAAGTTTAATTTCTTTAGAAACGGTAAAAATATTTGATGAAAAGGAATTACTTAAATGTGGAAAGTATTTTTACTGGCTGTAAAGCTGAACTATGTATGCGTGAAAGTAACTTGTCCAACGTAAAAAAATATGAAATTAAAAAAAATATACAATCTTTTTATATAGAACTTTTAAAAGAAATTTCAAAACGCTTTGACTTTTCAAGAAAACATTTAAAACATCTTGCCATAATAACACCGAATCAAGTTTTAAATAATTCAGAAATTAGTTTGGAACCTTATTGTCATCTTTCCCAAATCTAACAGGCGGTAATGAAGAACAAATTTTAAACTAATGGAAATTATTAAGATTTTCGCACATTACAGAATTAAAGACTGACATGGATATACATATGTAGTTGAATTTTGGGATGAAGTATCCAAATACAAAAATTGGAATAGATGAAAAATGTTTTAAAGATCTAATTTATTTTGTTCAAAATTTGCTGAAATTGCCACATAGTTCAGCTGCTGCCGAAAGAAAATTTTCATAACTTAATTTAATAAAAACCAAGTTCAGAAATAAACTTGATTTTAAAACTATTAATAATGTAATGCAATCAAAAGAATTGTGCAAAAACCAAAATGATTCCCACTATGTATGGTCTGCCAAAAAGATGTTTTAACGTTATCGAATAGAACTAATTTGTTGATCTCTATTTGTAATAAAATTACTTTTATATGTAAAAGAATTAAATTTTTTGTTTACTCTGAAGTACAAGGTTATTAATAATTAAATTTAAATATTTTATATGCTAATATATTAAAATATAAAATAAAAACCTTAAAGTTTTGGTTATTTTTTCTCAATTGGTAACTTTTTTAAAAATTGTGGTTACAAAAATTTTTTGGTCGTGGCAACTCTGGTAGTGACAAACAATCATTCACTCTGCACTATAACATTCTTCGGATAGTGACAAGTGTGAATACACACTGTGATGGCTTAACGGGATAGACGCTGCTGCAGATATCATCGAAACAAACATCGAAACGAATGTGAGTTCGAATCCCATGCGCGGCAATTACAATTTTTTCACTAACCGGAGAAAACATGGTCTCTTAGCTTTAAACGAAATTACAAAAAATAATTCGAATCTAAGAAAACTAAAATTAAATAATTTCAGCTCTCTTGGCCACATTTGTAAACGTCAAAGAGATTGTAGTCGAATAAAGAGATCACCACCGAAACAAGCACTTATTTTGAGGACCTTCAGAAAGGTATACAAAAATTGGAAAAACGATGGATTAAATGCATCGGGATAAAAGGACAGTATGTAAAACGATTTTTGGCCGGAAAAAAATATTTTATTCAAAAAGTCACGGACTTTGCGAACTACCCTCGTAGATCCAATTGGCGTTGCAGGGTTGTAATTACAGCCACATTTCACATTTTTCAAATTAATTTCAGACATCTTCTTTGGTAGTGAGACATATAATTATAAGTATAATGAATTATCTCTCTTTAAAAATTCAAGCTCGAGGTCAGGGAAATAATTAATGATAAAAACGTCGAATAATAAAATCTATAACTTAATATAATATAATGTTCCTTTGGAACTACTGAAAATACGATTCCCCGGGAGGTGATTATAATACTCAGCAATATCTGGTTGGTGGGTCGCATTCCAAACGAGTAAATTAAGTAAATATGACAAGGGAACAATCATGTTGGCAATAAACTTTCCAAAGTTTTAAAAGTTTATAAGTCCTTGCACAATAAAATGCACATGAAGTCCTAATATATAGAAACCTTTAACATAGCACAAAAATGCACATATAAAACTTCTTTTAATTTTTTGTTTATATTTTTTATAACGGGCCTGCCAAATAACTTTTTTTTTTTGAAAATGCTATAAAACAAAACTACTGAATATTTTCTCAAATTTCGTTTTTTATTTGAAAGTACAATCCTTCCGGTTAATAACGGAAAATAATTTCATTCAAATGGCTGCCTCGGCTGGCCATGCAGTAGCCTATACGATCGGTCCAATTTTTAAGCACATTATCGATTGTGTGCAGCTGTATTTCACCAATGGCTTCACGAATATTGTCCTTTAAAGCGTCAATTGTCTCTGGATTGTACTTTCAAATAAAAAAAGAAATTTGAGAAAATATTATGTAGTTTTTTTCTTATAGCATTTTCAAAAAAAAAAAGTTATTAGGCGGACCCTTTAGTTTGGTAATTTTTGCTTCTATTTGTTTCAGGGGTTTTATTGTCATCGTATTTTTATTTAGTTTCTGTGGTTCTGTTTTGTTCATTTAATTACTATTTTTTATTATTGTTTTAATATTTGTTTATTTTATTTATATTTTTATTTTTAATTATATTTTTAAACTTTTAAAATATTTTTTATTATTTTCTTTATTTTTATGTTTTTTTATATTTGTATCCTATTTTTCTTTTTTTTATTTTTAATTGTTTTCTTATTTTATCTAATTTTAATTTTTTTTTCAAATATTTTCTAATTTAAATTTTTTTCTTCTTTATTTTTAATTTTTTCTTAATTTATTTTCATAATTCTTTCATTTTCCCCTTTTTTACTTCCCCCACCCCCCTTTATTATCACTCTATTTTATTTTTGACATCTTTTTATTTCCCTCTTTATTTTTATATGTTTATCCCGTTGGTATTTTTTTGTTTCTCATACTTTATTATTGCTTTTTTATTTTACCTGCTTTATTTTTGTATTTTCCCCCCTTATTTTTATGTACCCCTTTATTATTCCCCCCCTTATTCTTTACCTTCCCCTTTATTTTACCTTTTTGTGCCCCTTTTTTATTTTCCCCTGTTTTTTTTTCTTTGTTTCCCCCTCTATTTATACCCTCACCCTTAGGATAGGGGTATATATCAATTAATACGGAAAAAAATGTAACGGATCGAAGTATCTTTGGACGAAATTTGTTTTACAACATTTCAAGACGATTGAGCCATGTCCGTCTGTCTGGCTGGCTGGCTGGTCAACACGATAACTGCCGTAAATCTTCACAATCACAATGAAATTGTTTCAGTGACTATTATTTGCCAATATTGAGTATGGGATTGAAAATGGGCGTTTTGACCACGCCCTTTCTGGTGCCTCCCATACAAATCGACACAATTATCTTTGAAACCTTTCTTCTGGTAGATATGATTAGCTTCAACTCTCACACCGGCTAATATTCTGTAAATGTATACTTAGCTGGAGTAAATGGGCGAGATTGTCACGCCCATTCTGGTACCTCCCATACAAAACAGGGTGTTCGTCCGGGTTGTCAATCCGCTAAATCGCTTGAAACACTTCCGACCGTAATGAAATTAGGTATAAGACTACACGTTCTCAAAGGCCAATCACCAACTAAAACAATGGTGATTTTGCCACGCCCATTTTGGTACCTCCCATACAAAAGTTGTTTGGCCGTCTGATTGTTCGGCCCGAGAAGTCCCGCAAAACCGAACCAATCTTTATGAAAGTTTGTACTAGTCAATATTTAGTCAAATAAATCTCCACTATAGAAAATTAACTATTTTGCCACACCCACTCTGGTACCTCCCATATAAAAATTGGGCGGATGACCGGTTGATCGACACGATAACTCTCGTAAACTACAACCGATCTTAATAAAATTCGGTATTAGGCAATATTTTGCTAAAAGCTACTATGTAATTAATAACTGTCTATCGTGCCACGCCCAGTTTCGAACCTCCCATACAAAAGTTGAGCGTATTTCCGGTTTGCCGACTCGATATCTCCAATATGATCGAAATGCCCATAGATGTCCATTTTTGTACCTCGCATATAAATATTGGGAGGGAAAAAATTCCCCAAAAACACTTAGGATCGTAAATAATTTTGGTATTCAATAATATTTAGAGCAATATGAATACGGTCACTTTTTTTTAACAGAACTCCCATGCAATGGATGACTTAGTGTGGGGGTATGATTAAGTCGGTTCACCCGACTGAAACTTACAGTAGTGGACTCACACATTTGATTTAATTTGATTTTCGTATTAAAAAAAAAACAATCAGCCTTATTACGAATGTCGTTGTCGTATTTCGACTACGACAGTTTTGTAAAAGATTAAAGACAAGATTAAAGTGTTGTCTTTAATCTTTTACAAAACTGTCGTAGTCGAAATACGACAACGACACTCGTAATAAGGCTGAATATTTAGAACAACCAAAAAATGAGAAAAATATCAAAAAATCTTGAAGATGAAATTGTAAGACTAAGCGAAAAAGGTGAATCATGCCGTAGTATCGCAATACAGCTAAATGTGTGCCATAGAACTGTGAGCCTAGTAAGAAAACGGCGAGATGTGGTTGTGGCTGCTAACAAGGGAGGTAGACCTAGATTGCTCTCTGACGGAGATGCTCGTTTAGTGGAACGAAATATGATTGCTAAAAACGCCAGAACACCAAAAGTGGCTGCCGAAGCTCTGGACAAATCGGTCAGTTGCCGTACAGTAAGAAGGGCCTTGCAACGAATTGGACTTGTGTCTGCCGTTAAAAAAAAAACCTGCACTGTCGGACAAGAATGTGAAGGCTCGGATTAATTTTTGCAAAACGCATAAAAACTGGACAACTGATGACTGGAAACGAGTAATTTGGTCGGATGAAACAAAAGTTGATCGTTTCCAATCTGATGGAATACAATATTGTTGGAAGAGGCCCGGTGAAACCATTCAGCGACACCACGTCAAGCAAACGGTGAAACACGGTGGTGGAAGTGTTATCGTGTGAGGATGTTTCACTTGGTGGGGCATTGGTCCTCTGGTAAAAATAGAAGGAATTATGAATAAGGAGTACTATCTAAGTATTTTGCAGAACAATTTGAGCAGATTCATTGAAGAGTGCCTCTACCCAGCAACATAAATAACTTTCCAGCAAGATGGGGATCCAAAGCACACTGCCAAAATTTTGCTAAAATGGCTTGCTGAACAAGAATTCAAGACAATGAAGTGGCCAGCTCAAAGCCCCGATTTGAATCCAATCGAGAATTTGTTGGCAATTGTCAAAAGAAGACTCTCCCAATACGAACGAGCACCGACCAGCTTAGATGATCTTTGGTCAAGAGTTTCAGTGGAATGGGCTAAGATTCCTCCTCAAACTTTCAAAAATCTCGTGGAAAGCATGCCTACTCGCATAAAATGTGTTTTAAAGAACAAAGGACTTTGGACGAAATATTGAAGAAAAACTTGCCGAAAATATCAAATATGGACAATACTGGATAAAAGCTGTCACAAATTACAATATTTTTTTTGATATACTTCTTAATGATATAATGTGCTGTATTTAGGTTTTATTGAAGAAAAATGTTATAGTTTTATGTTTTATAAAAAATCATTTAAGTTTCTATAATATAAAAAAAATAATACCAAATTTCGAAAAACCTTAAATTTATGTATCCACTTTAGTCCACTACTGTACATATGTACTAGTTTTAATTATCCATCTTTATTTTTATCTCCATTCTTTTATCTTTCCCCGCTTTATTTTTCCCCCCACTTTATATTTTTTATTACCCCCCTTTATTTTTTTGCTTTTTCTCTCTTTATTTTTCCGCCTTTATTGTTCCCCCTACCCATTTTTCTTTTTTCCATTACATTTTTTTTATCACCCTTTATCTTATTTTTAGTTTTCTCCCATTATTTTTTATGTATGTATTTCTCTATTTTCCCTTCCTTTTTCCTATTTTTCCCCGTTTATGTTTTTATTTTTCCCCCTTTATTTATTTTATTTCTAAACCTTGTTTTTTTACTCTCCTCCGCTTTTTTAGTTTTTCCTCTTTTGTTACTTTACTCCCTTTATTTTTTTCCCCCTTTGAAAAATACCATAATGTAAATGGATCTTTAAGAAACGATACTTTTTGTAAAATGAGGAACTTTTTTTAAGAATTTTTTTTTTACAGAATATATTTTTTTTGAAAAAAAAGTGTATTTGTGGGTCCTTTTTGTAAGAATATGTATTAAATTTTTCTGAAAGGTCCCTTTTTAAGCAGAGGAACTTCTTTTATTAAAAGCTAATGTTTTTTAAGGTACTATTTTTAAAAAGAAGTATTTTCTGTAAGAAAAAGCCATAAGAGTATGCATTTTTTTACAAAAAAGGTACTTTTAAAGAAGTGGTACTCTTTTTAGGAAAAGGTTATTTTTTTTAAGAAAATGTACTTATTTTCAGTAAGATCTACTTTTAAGAAAAGGATTTTTTGTAAGAAAATGTAGTTGTTTTAAGAGAAAGTTTTTTTTAAATAGTTTTTTTTTAAGAAATGGGAATTTTTTTCAGAATTGGTCCTTTTTCAAGAATGGGTAAATTTTAAGAGTAGGTAGTTATATTTTGTTTCACAAAAAATGTACTCTTTAAAGAAAACTTAGTTTTTTAAGAAAAGGTAATTTGGTAGAAGAAAATTTACTATTTTAAGAAAAGGTACTTATTTAAAAAAAAAACATTTTTAAGAAAAGGTACTTTTTGCAAGAATCTTTACTTTTTTTAAGCAAAGGTACTTCTTTGAGATAAGGTATATTTTTTAAGAAAAGGTACTTTGTTTAAGAATATGAATAGGTATTTGAGAAAATTTACTTTTTTAATGAAAATTTGCTTTTTTTAAACTTCTTTCACTTTGGCTTTAACAAATTTAATTTGTATTGGGTTCAAAACTACAATATATACTAAATATTGGTTACAGGCTCCACCTAGAAAACTTCCCCTTAAACAAGAAATTTTCCAACATATTTTAGTCTAGACACAAACCAAAGCAAAAGTACCCAATATACAGGGTGGCTGATGAAAGCCCGTACCAAAAAAATTTAATAACTTTTTTCTAGTTAATGAATCTGGATAATTTTTTTTTTTTATTTTGCAGATTGATTTTTAGATTTAACAAAAATGGATAACTGGGACACTGAAACAAGAATTTGGATTTTCCGTCGCTATCACGCAATGGAGTCCGTAGTTTCGGTTTAAAGAGAGTATAGGCGAACGTTTGGCGGCAAGATGGACCATAATGAGACTTGTTAACAATTTTGCCGAGCATGGGACAGTCAACAGAATACCTTACCATCGAAACCCTTCAGTTCGGACGGAGGAAACAATCGCTGCTGTAGCTGCTGCCATACAAAACAATCCAAGAGTTTCGACAAGAAGCTTATCTGTTCAAATGGGTATAAGCAGACAGTCAGCCCAGTCAATTATCCACAAAGATTTGGACTTATTCCCATATAAAATTCAAATGGCCAACTTCCCTATTCGCTTGAAATTTTGCCAGAAGATGCTTGAAATGGTGGAAGAGGACGGAAACATGTTGAACTGTCTTTTCATGTCTGACGATGCCCATTTCGATTTAAACGGCAACATAAACAATCAAAATTGTCGAATATGGAGTGCTTCCAACCCACAGATACTCCATGAGACGGAATTGCATCCACTTCGTGTCGCAATGTGGTGTGCAGTTTCATCACGCTGCATTGTCGGGCCCTACTTCTTCGAAGAAAACCATCACACAGTTACGGTTACTGGAGACCGTTACTTGAGCATGTTGAGAGAGCTTTTCTATTCGGAATTACGCCGAATGAGAATTTCCTTCAACTCTGTGTGGATTCAGCAAGATGGTGCAATTCCTCACATAGCCCGGCCTGTTATGACAGAATTGCGACGAAAATTTCCCAATAAGCTGATATCCAGAAACTCCACATTCCGTTGGCCCCCCAGGTCGCCTGACCTTACTGCACCTGACTTTTTCTTGTGGGGTTATTGCAAGCAGGAAGTCTACAAAGCAAAACCAACAAATTTGAATGAACTAAAGCAATCCATTCGAGAAACAATAGCGGCTATTCCTGTCTCAACTCTCCAAGCAGTAATGAACAACTTTTTGGTAACGAGCAGGGGCAGGGGGCATTTAAATTCCATTATTTTTAAAACCGATTAAGCTATATCATAGATAAATACTTAAGAGTTTCCATTACTCTCTTGGCTGCCCCTTCATTACGACGAGGTAGTAGGCCATTTCATAGAGTTTTATTTGCTGCTGCATTTTACCAATTTTAAACTTTCGTTGGACATAAAACGGACAGAAATCGAAGGGAATTCGTATTTTCGTTCAATACAAACAATATATAGCATAATGTATGTAGCTGTCATTAGCATCAATAAACACTATTTAAGATTAGTTCCTGTCTTCTTTGCTCTCTCATTCTCTATCATCGGCCTAGTAACTTTTCGATCAGCTGTGCCATAGAATCCCCCTGGCTATATTTAATAAAATTTAATGAGCTTTAACATAAATAAAAGAAAAATGAATGCCATACACTGAAAAAAAAGTTATTTGAGTTTCTTCAAGTAACAATATTCATCAGCCAACCTGTAGTTTATAATACTGGGTTATAGCATAAGTGTTAAAAAAAAGTTGTTTAATTTTTTTTCATTTAGCCCCCATCCCGTAACGTGCGATAAGGAACTTCGATCCAAAAATAGAGAAAGTATTTCTGCCACTAAGTGTTGCCATCAAAAAATAAATGTTGGAATATTAGCGATTGCATGTATTGCATTACAGGGTGGCCCAAATACAATTAAATAAAATTAACTAAACTTCGTTGATTTTGATACATTGTGGCTTTATTGGAAATAACAAATATTACCGTTATTTATTGAACACGATTTCATTCATGTGGTTGCCGCGGTTGGGTGCATCCTGTCGGTACAATTTTCCAAGACTTTTCTTACGGTCTCTGGTTGTATCTCATGAATATCTCGCGACGATATTAACCTTACGGGTGTGATTCGTTCTGGATTTTTCGCATAGCATCGATCTTTCGCATAGCATCGATCTGAACTCATAGCTCAGTAGCGCCCGCCGTTGACTGAAATGGCGTTTCCTGCAGCATTTTCGAAAAATTTGGCCAATGCTGCCACCACTCCAAAATCCACACCAAATTGTCTTCCTCTGTGGATATATTGACTTCTCGACAATACTGTGCGCGTTTTCCGACCTCCAGATGCAGCAATTTTGTTTGTTGACAAAACAGCAAAGATAAAAATGGACCTCATCAGAAAATATAATTTTTCGGTCAAATTCTGTGGTAGTACATACATAGTAGCACATATTACATACATATAACTTAAAAGAATACTTGTATTTGGACCACCCGTTGTTCGTAGATTTTGATTTTAAGTAGTTTATCTGTTTATATGCATGTGTAACATTATTTTTTATATGAATTATTTTGTTCATTTCTAATTATGTTCAACAAAAAAATAAGTATTTTTTAAAATTGATTACTATGTTTTTTTGGTTACGTGTTTTGGTTACAATCAAGATATCAAGATATTTTTTTTTTATTTGCACTATCATCAATACAATTTTAGAATTAATTTTCAAATTAATCAAAAATATGGCAACACTTTAAAAAAAAATAATATTTGTGTCGCTAGTGCTTCATACAAAACAAGCGATAATCTCAGCAAGCAGTGTAACCAAAATACGCCTAATGATTTTGTTGTCGTATTTTCTCCCAAAATGAAATTCGATTTTTGAAATTATGTGGTAATATCGTCGCCTGTATCTTGATTTGACGTATAAACCATTTTGACGTTTTTGAGTCAGAAACGGATGTGGAACGACAATCACCCAAATTTAATGGCACGCTGATCCTCATTCTTCAATCTTCATTGATTTCAGAGATATAGAGTATTACTTTTGCCGTATAACCCCGATGGTTATCAATTTCTACCGTTGAACGAAACGTTGAACTCGTTTTTCCTAAAACGGCAATTTGGCGTATACGACAAATCAAGATTCAGGCAACAATATGTGTAATGTTTAAAACCCAAATCGTCTCCCACAAAGAAATTCTCCAACATTGTACAAATATACGGTGGTAGCATTAGCATTGTTGTAATTTTCGTATAATAACTCGTATTGTCAAAATCAGCTGATTAAAATGTCACACATACATGTACAATTGTGAATATCATAGATAAATACATTTTAGAGAAAATATCTGGCTCAGCACATTTCTGACATTTCGCCTTGATTTGACGTTGGAAGGAATTGCTTTAATAATACCAGATAGAGGCAATGGTTCAAAACAACCAACAAGAAAACAACCACGGCATTTCGTTTTGGATGTTAGATTTATTGTGTTAAATACAACACAAATGTATACTAACAATAAAAGATAACAAAGAAGTTAAAAATACTTTTAAATTTCACGGTTCTCAATCAAAACGATATGACAAATTTAAGTTAACAGTTCTTGTAACTCCACCTGGTGTAAGCCGATCAGCTCCTATCACACCGACCGCACTACGAAGAGTGTGAAAGGAAACGTCAGATGAGTGAAAATTTCTCTCTTTAAGGAATTACTCTATGGTGAATATAAATCATTCATTCCATGAGAAAACGCCACAAATCTGACCGAAGGTCTTCCGATTTTCTTCAAATTTTGCACGGAGAGACTCTATGGAGCCAAATATACATTTGCGTTTTTAGATTTTTAAAATTGTTAAAGATCGCGATTTTATTAGCGTTTTTCATTTTTCAAAAAGTTAAAAAAATAGAGAAAGTAGTGAACTTTGAAGAGCCACATTTCCATAAGTGGACCGCATTTTTCAAAGATTTAAAAAGTTTCTGAAAGCTGTTTTTGTCTATTTTATGATTTGCAGTTTAAAAGTTACCACTATAAAAAAAAAAATTGTATGCAAATGCAGTTTTAAAGTGCATTTTGCAGTGCGTTTTCCCCCTTCGATTTTCAAAAAAAAACATTTTTGAACATTTTTTCTATTTTTAATGATTTTTTAAAAAAACGTGTGAAATATTTCATATAAAAAGTTGTTCGATCTTTGCTACTTTTGCTTGTCACAGAATTGTACACACATCTGTACAAATGTGTACATAGGTGTGTATACACGCTGAACACAATACATGATCAAATAGGGAAGAAGTATTTCATCATCCAATTCTACTAACATGCAGTTTCCTAGGAATAAGTATTTGGCATCAAAAAGTAAGCCTACTTGCAAAAAAATCAAAAGAAAAACAATTTTTTTTTTGTACATTAGAATTTTTTGCAAAGTGCTTCCAAAAATAGCATTTATATTACAAGTAATTGCATTCGCATTATTCTCAATCAGCATTATTTTAGAAAAACACACTTTAAATGACAACAATACCTTACAGTAGCTTTTTAAATAATAGTAATGCGACAAAAACTGTTTAAAATATAGCAATTCAAAGTTACATACCAAATAAATTTCTTTCATATTTTGTACAAAAAAAAATTAAATTTTATTTTTTTTTATATGAAAAATCAAGTAAGTCTTTGTTTAAAAAATCATTACAAATAGTAAGCTGCCTTGTCCCAAAAAAAGATTACTTGTCTTTTTTATAAAAAATTCTGAATTTTGCAATGATCTTAAATTTTTTAAAATCATAGGGGGAAAAAGAAGTGGAAAATGCATTCAAAAAGTGCAGTTGCTATAAAAATGCATTTCTGAAATCAAGCCCTCATTTTTAGAGTACGGATTCTACAAATAGACAACCGTATCATTCAGAAACTTTTTAAATTTTTGAAATAGTCCATCTACTTAAAAAAATATAGTTCTCCAAACTTCACAACTTTTTTCATTTTTTTAGGTTTTTCAAAAATAAAAAACGCGAATAAAATCGCGAGTTTTTTAAATTTCAAATATCTGATAATGGGATTCTCTTAATGGCTCCATAGAGTCTCTCTGTTGTCAATATAAACAAAATCGGAGGATGTGAATTCAGAAAATCACTTATTTTCAACTTTCTTTCCTGGAACGAATGAAATATATAAAATCCATAGAAAAAATTAGAATAGAGGATCCATTTCTCTCATCTGACATTTCATTTCACACTCTTCGTCGTAGGTTTGTGCAAATGAGATATATTCGACGAAAATTAACGTACACCAGGTGGAGCTACAAGAACTGTTAACTTAACTTGTTCATTTCGTTTTGGTACTTTTAAATTTAAATCAATTTTGTACTTTTTTGTAGCCTTTTCGCAGGTACTTCTAGATTTGTGTTGTATTTAACACAACTATTTTACCACACAAACACAAAATACGGTTGTTGTTGCTCTGTTGGAGGTTGTATACTATTGGCTCTATCTGGTATTATTGAAGCCATGCCTTGAAATGTCCAACGTTTACATGCAACCAAACCTATGAAGTTAAAATTATTGAGAGCATAAAATACTCTAATTTCTAATTTGCTCTATAATGAAATGAAAAATAACTCACACAAACAACTTTGACATTTACTAGGTTCGATTAGAGTATTCAAAAAACCCGGCCAATTCAAGAAACCGGTTTTTCTTCAAAAATTGGGTTGAAGGTGAAAACCGGCTTCGATTTTTATACCCAAACTTTAAACACCTTATCCACTTAGCGTATTTAACAGGTTTTGGAACTGGAATCAGCTGAATTTTGTATGAAAAATCAGCTGATTTTAGCTCAAATCATGTTAAATAGGCTAACTGGAAACGAATGGTTAAAAACAAATCAAATATGGTTAAAAACAAACATGATAATTAATGTGTAGTGCTTGGTTGGTTCGCGTGGTTGCTAAATATACTATTTAGCATCTATTAGTGTCTTGAGACACTGTTTTGCATATATCTATATCCAACCGGTTAATCGGAGATACCTCATTAGATCCCTTAGATCTATCTCTGTGAAGTTGTGTTGGAAGGGACAACCTATAGTCTTTAGGCGACTATTCATTGAAGCTGGACAACTGCAGAGATGTTCCACCGTCTTCTCCTCTCCTGCGCCTTCGCAGGCACGGCAGAGGTCATTATATGGAAGATTCAGCCGTCTTGCGTGATCACCGATTGGTCAGTGCCCGGCCAGCACGGCAATTATCCTTGATATGTTCCCCCGATTTTGAATAATCGGACTAACTCCGGTGAATGTTATATTCTGGCCATGTGTTTCTGGATATGCGGCACGTTTCCTTTATATCCCAGCTGGCCTTTGCTCGTTCAAGGTAATGCAGTAAAATAGCTCTTTTGACCGACCCTATAGGCGTTGCGACTGACACCATATGGAGTTCGGTGGAAGAGGATCTTGGCCTGGCTAGTTCGACTGCCCTTTCGTTCCCTAGGAGACACTTGTGGCCTGGTATCCAAGTAAGAACCACAATGGTCAGTCGACCTAGCTCGATAAGTTTTCTCTACATTCACTAACGAGTTTAGATGTACTGTTGTTAGATTTAAGTGATAGATGAGCCGCCTGGCTATCTACAAATATTCCAATGCACTTTGTTCTCCGTTGTAGTATAAGTTCGGCGAAGACTTCCTTGATGGCCAGTAGGTGCACTTGGAAACGAATGTCTACAAATTGGGAAAATCTACAAATTTTGTGATAACAAAATTGAAAACTCGCAATAAGTCAACATTTTTTTTTTTGTTTTATTTGTTTTCGAAGTATTGTACTTTTTCTTATTTAGCTTTATTCAAAAATTGTTCACACAACTATTGTTTTCTTTTGGAAATTAAATAAAAAAAGCTTTTTCCATTTTCTTTTATTTTTTTCTGTGAAAAAATTCAAACAACTAAAAATTTAAAAATTTTTGAATACAAATTAAATCCTTTGAAAACTAAGCCTTTACAACAAAATAAATTAAGAATAAAAAACCGGTGAAACCTTCAGTAACCAACCGGTTCCACCTGTTGTTCGAAAATGCTAATTTTCAGAAATCCGGCGGCCGCTGGACGTGCAAAAAACCGGCTGATCTGTTTACGGTTTCGGTTTTTGAATACTCTAGATGGGTGGAAATGTAATCAAAGAAAATCAGAAGGCTAACGCTATTACCCCGTATATTTCTACCATGTGCTCCATGGTCAGTCAAATTTGTATTTATTTATTCGGCGCTACTCGTTTAAAGTGAACTTAACGAGCGTACTCGGCTGCTGGAGCTGTTTGTTTATTATGCTCGCGAGCATTCTTTCTCTCCTCCTCTTAATTTTAAAAGAGGAAGAGCACTGGAAAACGGGCGACTTTGAACGCTGATTTTTTTCTCCTTTATTCTTTTGTATTATCCAATTTGATATTTGATGAAAAAGTTTATAAGTAAGAGAAACCAGTCAAAATATTAGGATCCAAATCAATTTCGTTCAAGTAGAGTTGTTTAACGTCGACCAAACCCGAAGTAGTGCTAATAAATGTGCTCATTAATTGACCATCATCATCATCAACATTATCAGCTGCAATCTGACTGACAAGTTTAAGTTGGCAAAAGATCTATACGAAACTTAATACAGGCAGTAATAATACACCCTAATAAAATGTCAGTATAATTTGCTTCTGTATGAATTTTAAACTTAAAACAAATAATTGTTAATATAATATACATATTTTGTTGTTGTTTAGAGATAAAATAATAGCTCAGGTGGCATGTTTGGCTTCCGGTAGGGAATACGGCCAGAAAATAAAGTATGACTATGCATCCAGAAAAAAGTCAACTGCATTCAACATATGTACATATGTACGTATTCATTAAAAAGAAGTATTAATGATAAATTTAACTTTAAAAAATAAGTCAAATTGATTATTTTTATGTTCACAAGTATTTAGGTAGATTATCACTGAAATAGATCTGAATGTGAAATAAATGAGAATTGTTTCAACGCCTACACACTGGAAAACATGGCAACAGCAACATATTGCAGGAACCATGTACATGTCTGCAAACATTGTTTTCATGAATTTAAAATCTTATATTTTTTTTTTTTTTTGTTGTCTTTCACGTTTTTGTTTTCAGCAGTTTCCAACAAAAAAACCACATTTGGTTCACAAAAACATGTAACCTATAAATCAGGGTATCCACAACATGTAACATTGAATAGAAAACATAATGTGTTTGGACACAAGTACACTATATTTGCTACAAACACTTTGTATTTGCATCCAAACAACAACAAAAGACAGATGTTTCACCGTGTACTAGTGCGAAAACATCCAAAACAATACTTTACCGAAAACATTAATATTTACAACTTCTTGTCTATGCAGACTTTCACTGAAAGTCAGTGCAAAATTGAAAATCTTTTGGAGGTCGTTTATTATAACATTATCATGCGCTTTCAACTTATACCAAGCATGGACCTGCAAAAGTTAAAACATTTTCTACAAAAGAAAAACTTTGTAATGAATATTTTTCATATATTTCAAAATTGCAGTAAAATCTGTGGATCCGAATTTTACTCAACCTGCGAACCCCACAACACATAATAAAACTACGAATCATATATTTGTTTGTGCAATATTAAAATTTATAATTAAAATCCGCAAAATTATCATACAATTGACAATCAACTAAATAATACGAGGCCATTAAGCGATCAAAGATCATATATTTTAAAGCATTTTAATTAATTATAACAAAATATATTTTGACATATGAGATATACATTTTTCTGTTATCTGTTTAAAATACAAAGCGAAACAACGTAAACAATAACTTGCTCTCCGGCGTATCATTCAACAAGAACTTTGGGGTTAAAGAGTTCAGATATAATAAGATTTTATGTTTGGTTTTTAATTTAAAAATTATCTAAATTTTGTTAATTTTATAATAAGGCAGACATTAAAAAACTAATAAAATAGTGATAAGTGAATTTCAATAAAAACAATTTGAATGAATTTTGTAATTTTAAAAAAAGATGAATTAATGAAGTGGAGTGAATCGGTTGAAAGTTTAAAGTTCCGTACTTGGTGATAATATGAATAACAAATCGTTTTAATTAAAAATACAGATTTACACATTATGATGAGTAACACGAATGAATACAACGCATACGTTGTGTGTCGCATTCGTAAGTATTCAATGTATTCACTCTTCGTTTGAATGGCATGAATGTCTCACTCATAGCAACTTTCACATTCAGTAAATCCATTTTTATTGGTGACACGAAGTCACTCTCTCGCTTTGAGAAAAAATTATTCCAACGCCGTTTTGAGTGCATTCATGCAGGTCTCTAATCTAACTGTTACTTGGAAAAGAAAATGAATATAGTGTGGTAGCAATGCTGCATCCTAGTGACCGTGGCCAAGAAAAATCATGCCTTCCAGACAAATGGCAGGGATGCATTTTTTGCAGGCAACGCGAAGAACGCACATGCTTAGAAAAGAAAATCCCTCTTACTGCTGAAAATACATCTCGCGAGATTCGAGTCATATATTTGTGATAAGTTTCGAAATTTCAATTGTTAACGCGCACGCTCTTGAGTAAGCTTGAAAAACGAGCAGTAAAACAACTCTCGTTATTGGCGTAAAGTAATCTCATACTAAAGAGAATCTCACGTTTCCTTTCCCACTCTTCGTGATACGGTCGGTGTGATAGAGAGATGTTTGACGAAAAGTGAGATACACCAGGTGGAACTAAAATAACTTCTTGCTTTAATTTTTCATGTCGTTTTGGTGAAAAACTGTGAAATTTTAATTGTGTTTTACACTTCTTTATTGACTATTATTGTTAACATACATTTGTGTTGTATTTAACACAATAATTTTAACACACAAAACGAAATGTCGTTGTTGTTATTTTGTTCGTTGTTTTGAACCATTGCCTCTATCTGGTATTATTGAAGCAATTCTTTTCAACATCGAACGTAAATATCACACCAGGCCAAATGTCATAAATTTGGTGAGAGAACTATTAGGTCTACTATAAGTATTAGTCTATGGTTGTTGGTACTTTTATGTATTCTGCTACACTCTATCACAGAGCAATAGACAAGAATCTCTATCCCTCTCTTTACGTTCTCTCGATGACGACGAGGTAGTAGGTCATTTCATCGAGTTTGAGTTGCTGTTGTGTTTTACTCTTTGGTTGGACATAAAACGGACAAAAACAAAAGGGAATGCGTATTTAGGTTCGATGCAACTAACATAGACATAATTTATCTGTTATTAAAGTAGTATCAATCAAACACTATTTAAACTTAGTTTGCTGCATGGTTTGCTTCTGGTTGCTTATCATTCTCTCGGCAATCCACTCTGTTTTCTATAATTTTCCTACTACTTTGTGGATCAGCTGTTCATGGCTACTCCCTTGGCTAACGAATGAGAATTTACGATGCCTGGTTTTTAGTTATAAATTCCAACTCCGGTTTTTTCCATTACATTGTATGAAGGGACAGGGAAGAGCACCCACAATCAGTAATCTGTGTTGTTTCTAGTTTGAAACTCACCGAATGGAACCCATAGTTTTATACTGGTTCCAAACGGTTTTTTGAAAAATTTTTTAATGGATAGATAGTATCGCCGCACCGTTGTTCAGGATCGATTTCCATCGACCAAAATTCAATATCTTTTGATCTAGTAAACATTTTAAAGTTCTGTAAAAACCAATTGTAGGTAAGGGGTCAAGGATTATGGCGATATATCAACATTAAAAATCGCACAATGGGGTACATTTCAGAAAAATTTCCAAAGTTCACTACTTTTGTTTTTCGATTTCCAAGAAAGCGAAAATGTTGGTTTTTTATGAGTTTCTAAAATATTTTGACATAATGGTTCATATTGGGCACAACAAATTAAATTCTTTTTTTCGAATTGTGAAACTCGAAAAAGTTGATCTCTATTTTCGAATTTCTTAATGTATCTCATTCAGTTTTAGAGATATTGCACGCAATATATCTTTGTTAAAAAGACTGAATGGGTGGCTTTAATATGGCACCTAAGTTTTGTTTATACAAGGTGGCGCAAAAGTAAACTTCCGATGTTTTTTGGCTGTAATTTAAAAAAAAAATGAAAAACTTTGATTCTTCTTGTGGATTATTTTTATTTGGTCTTTTAATTTTTTTTACATCAAGTGATTGTCATTTGAGCCCTTTTTATGGCATTTTCCATCACTTTGGCCAAAACTTCCGGCGATACGTCCTCACATTCTTGACGGATATTGTCTTTAAGAGCTGCAAGAGTCTGAGACTTGTTGACATAAACCCGCGACTTCAAAAAGCCCCACAAAAAGAAGTCTGGAGCGGTCAAATCAGGCGATCTTGCTGGCCAGTGCAAATCGCCAAAATGGGAGATTAGGCGCCCGGGAAATGCATCCTTCAGCATATCGGTTGTGGCACGTGCAGTGTGTGCCGTTGCACCGTCCTGTTGGAACCACATGTTTTCATATCCCAATTCATCAAGTTGCGGCAAAAAGAACTCGTTGATCATTGCTCTGTAGCGCTCACCATTCACAGTAACCGTTTGGCCCGCGACGTCTTCGAAGAAAAAAGGTCCGATGACTCCTCCAGCGAAAACTGCACACCATACAGTGACTTTGAGCGGGTGTAATGGCTCTCCGTGGGTTACACGCGGATTTTCAGTGCCCCAGAAGCGTAAATTTTGCTCATTTACGTACCCGCTAAGATGGAAATGGGCCTCATCACTCATGATTATTTTTGATGAAAAATCATCTTCCTCTTGGTGGTGATTAAGGACGGCTTCAGCGTATGTTAGACGCGATTGGCGGTCAGCAGCTAACAGCTGATGCACCGTCTGGACTTTGTACGGAAACATCTTCAAATCTTGTACCAAAATTCGCTGTAAAGACCGTCGACTGATACCCATTTGCGTGGCACGTCGTCTGGTCGATGTGTCGACGGAGCATCCATGACATCCTCGGCTACAGCAGCAATATTCTCTGCAGAACGGCTACTCCGGGGTCTGCCACGCCTGGCAGCATCTCGTGTTGTGCCAGTCTCTTCGAGGTGAGCGGCTAAACGTCGCAGTGTTTCACCAGTAGGCGTTGGACGGCCAGGAAATCTGCGACGAAATTCACGTTGTGCCAAAGTCACCGACCGATTATTGGTCAAATAAACAGTCAGCAATATTCCGCGTTCTGGAGCAGTGTAGCGTAACATTGTTTATTAACGTGTATTTCGCATGTGTTTACTACACAAATGTCAAAACAGAACTGACAGTAGGGGCCAATCGCAAAATTTATAGCATTTTCTGATAGGAGGTTTACTTTTGCGCCACCTTGTACCAAATACTGTTCGATTGTAGGTACTAAATATTTAAAAAATATTGTTTTTGAAAAAATAAAATTACTTTGGACCAAGAAAACTACTTTGCACCAAAAGCCTTCAATGAACATGATACACAGTTGAGAAGGCTGATCTGGTCCACGGCTTTTATTGAGGCGAGTTTTATTATCACTCTTTTTAATAAAGACCAATTGAGTGATATGTATATCTCTAAAACTGAAAAAGATACAGTTCAAGATATTCGAAAAAAGGAATTAAAATTTTTCGATTTTCAAAATTTGACAAAAGGGAATACCTGTAATACGAATTTGTTTTAAATTTTTTTGCGCATTTTGAACAATTATGTCAAAATATATGAAAAATAACAAAAAAAGGAAAACCAAAATATTTGTTTTCTTGGAAATGAAAAAAAAATAGTCAATTATGGAAATTTTTCTGAAATATTCCCCACTGCGTCATTTTCAATGTAGATACATCACATCGCCATAATCCTGGACTCCTTGCATACAATCGGTTTTGTACAGAACGTTTTTAACAGATATTGGATTTTGGACGATGGAAATCGATTTTGAACCTCTGTGCGCCGTCACTAAGGCCGTGGTGAAAAAAATATAAGATGGTCAGACAAGGGAACGAGCGACACACACTAATCTTTGCACCAACGAAATTGAAGTTCTGTTGAAGTAAATTGTAAGTAAGGATAATAGATGATATAGGGAATTGGCTGAAGACCCTTCTTCCTCCTGGTACCACTCGCAGAAATCGGCGGAAAAAGTAGCAATTTCTGCACTATTTGTCATTAATAAGACTTTCGAACCACTATTTTTTATAGGTAAGATGTTTGTGGAATGTTCTGTTTGTTTTTGTTATAGCTTGTAATAGCCATGCCCCTTTTGATACCGCCCACACAAATAGGGGAATTTGAAAATTATAAAAATATCATCGGATTTTTTTCCAATGACGGGAACACATTTCAGCACATTCTTGGAATTTTAATTACTTTAGTCTTACTCAAAAATTACGGGTCAGTAGCAACAATTTGTAAAACCCACATTGCATTGTTGTCACAAAAAATTTTATTTTAAAATCTTTTTTAAATTTTTCACGACATTCAATTTCGAATACTGGCCTTAAAGCTCTTTTGATATCTTGATACCCTACTACTGCCATCGTAAGAGCAATTGGCAACACGACGAACATAATGCAAAGAAAATTAAAAAATAAATAAAAATATGTTTGTAGTGATTCAATTTATACCACCCTGGACACAGTGAGGAGCTAATTATAGATTTGTTAACTTAATACATTTTGACATGTTTAATTAGCTTTAAGATAAGTGATGAATGCACCAAGCAATTCCAGAATACATTGGATAATTGGTCAGAAAACATTTTTCTAACTCAAGGAGAATCAACTGTTTGCAAGGCACTGTGGTGTATTCTCCCCCCAATTTACACGGTATGTGTTATATTTGTTGGGCCAGTAATAACTATGGATTTAATTTAAAATTTTTAAATTTTCACCAATTTGAATATATTTTTGCAAAATATCACAAACTAATACTACGTACCACAGAACTAGTTCTCATTCATTCAAAGAATTGTATAAATTACACAGTGATACAAAAAAGAATGAAGTAGAAATGTGTTTGCTTGACAACTATATACAGATTTAATAACATACATATCATTCGAACAGTCTAAGTTTCTTCGTAAATCTGTGCGAAAAACTGAAAAACGACCGCAGCAGCATATTGCAGAAACCATGAACATGTATGCAAGCATTGTTTTCATGACTTGAAGATCTGCTGTGTTTTTTTCTTCTTTATTGTCTGTCACGTTTTTGTTTTCAGCTGTTTTCAACAACGAAGGCCACATTTGGGTCACAAAAACACATATTTATAACCTATTAATCTTTTTGTCTCCAACATGTAATATTGAATAACAAACACAATGTGTTTGAATACAACTATACTATGTTTGCGACAAGCTACAAACACGTTATATTTGCATCCAAACAAGAAAAAAGACAGATTTTTTAGAGTGTACAATATATTGAATTAAAAAAAACAAGTTTGTTTTTCAATAAACCTTGCGCCGAAAATATCCTTTGAAAACCAAAACATGCTCTAAATACTTTTAAAATACCACTATGTAGATTGTAGTAAAATCAATTGAAAAATAGTGCTCAATATTGCACATATTCAGAAAAAAAATTAATGTAGCCATTGCTGTGGGCATATTTTTCTTTTTTGATGTGTTAACATCTATAGGCACGGGTAAAGCAAATCTATTAAAGTGAACACATGCAAACAACACACAGCGTTATCATCACATACGTAGTAATTAAAAAAATGGCTATAACTCGAAAACGGTGCGTCCAATCGAAAAAATAATAAAAATTTTACCTCCAGCAGAGGCTTTAACTAATGGGTGTCTCCAATATGGGAGGCTTTAACCAATGGGTGTCTCCAATATGGCATCACATTTTTCGATTTATATCTACTCTTTCATTTTAGCGATTTTCTTATTTTGGCGATTTTTCTAAAAAAAAATCTACCATACGAATTGAACCACTTTATGAAAACCCCTGAGAAACACGCAAAAATTGGTTATTTTCTTCCATTGGACGCTCCGTTTCCAAGATATAGAGATTTTTCCTAATTTTTTTATATCTTTTTATATGTTTTTAAAATGGGGATGGGTTACCCTGGGTAACCCATTACCCATCGTCGTGGGTAGCTACCTATTATTTTCCCCATTTCCCTGAGGGTAATGAGTAATCGTGATGAGTAATTCCCCATTGTCGTGGGTAGCTACACATTATTTTCCCCATTGCCCTGAGGGTAATGGGTAATCGTGATGGGTAATTCCCCATTTCGTGGGTAGCTACCCATTATTTTCCCCATTGCCCTGAGGGTATTGGGTAATTCCTCATTTTCGTGGGTAGCTACCCATTATTTACCACAAATGTCTAGTAGGCAACTCTAGTAAAGCCTAGTACCGGTTTAAAACATAGTTGTGTATTAGGTAAAAACTACAAATAAATTAAATTTATTTTTGAATTCAATGTGAGATTTTTCTAAAAAAAAAATTATATATTTTCGATAGGAAAATAAAAGAGTTATTTGTGTGGCTGTCTAATTATTGTTTGGACTTGGCAAATTTTTTTTGGCAACACTACAGCTAAAGTTTTTGCAGAGTCCGAAGAGTAATTCAAGCTTGGCTATGGTTGCCATAATGCTTATGGTTGCCATTTACGGTAGGTGGCAACCCTGGATAATAAAAAATATGTTTTCAAAATCAGTGTACACGTTCTACCTCCAATATGCATTTTTTGGAAGAACCAGTTTAAATAATGTCCAATGTCACATTAGACAATAGTCGTCCTAATATTGCAATCGCCATTCTGATTTTTAGATTTTAAAGTTACGTAATGGATTTAGCGGCTTCAAAATAATACCCATACACATTTATTGAAGAATGGAAGCACTTTTTGAAATGCTCGCCACCATATTGAATTGTATTATTTTACGTTCATGTTTGAAGTTGGCAACTCCGAAAGCCCTAGTATATTTTTTTTAAGCCAATTGTGATAAGTTTAAATAAAGACTGTTGGCCGTTTCTATCTCAAGTTGGATCCCAAAAAATTATCATTTTACGGGAGAAAAATCCAAAAATCGCAATTTACGGGATACACTAATGTCGACATGTACAGTGACGAGCATAATTGTAACAGGGTTGGACACAGCTTGGAAATAAATATGTTTATTTTAAATATTTGATTAAAAACAAAAAAAAATAACTAAATCAATTTCTTGTGCTCTCGTAAATAAAAACAAAAAGAATTTTAATTGGATGTTGATATATACAAAGTGTACAGTAAATATTGTAAAGTTATACAAATGTTATAATGTTGCACTCTGGTTTTATGTTAATTTATTTGTTTTCTTATTTAATATTTTGTCCAGTAGCCTTTGGCTTTTTTAAGAACTTGTAAACGGCGAGGCATGCTGTTGCAAAATATTGCCGTCATTTCCGCTGGAATAGCATCCCAAGTTTCTTTTACTCTCTCCTACAGCTCGTTTACGACTTTTGGAGCATCTGGGTAATTGGCGAGCTGGGTTTAAGTCCAGTGACTGCGCTGACCATTTTATAGTTGTAAATTGTTGACCGTTTAACCAGTTTTTAACGATTTTGGCCGAATGTTTTGGGTCGTTGTCATGCTGAAAAATCACTCTTTCAGTAGCACAATCCGTTTTTTTTTCTTATAGAATTGAATGATATCCTTCTTTTTTTTAATACGCTAAATTTTAACTGAATCCCCTACTCCAGTCTTCGTAGTAAATCCCCATACCATTTTGAATCTACCACCATGATTCATGGTTCGTGTTACTGCCTACGGGGTACTAGTACGGCCATCGGGCTCTAATCGATTTAAGTCTCATAAGACGAATTCAATAATTTACCTTCTTCCAGTCAGCCTCAGTCCAATTTTCGCCTCAGTCCAAAATTCTTTACGAAGCTTTATATTCTTTGTTGATAAAAATGGTTGCATTTTCTTCTCTGCAGCATTGACAACCAATCTTTTGAGACTTCGACAGGCAGTCCACTCACTGACGTCAATATTTACCGTTTTTAGTGCCACAGTTGAGGTAATTGCAGTGTCACTAGTTAAGATCGGGCGATTGGGCAGGCCAAGGAAGAACTTCTATCCCCTTGCTATGGAACCAATCCGTAACAACTTTTGCTGTATGTTTGGAACGTTATCATGCTGGAACCTCCATTGGAGTGGCATCTCTTCATCAGCATATGGCAACATCACGTCCTTTTTTATGTTGAGATACTTGAAACGATCCAAAATTCCATCCATCTTATGACCATTATGTTGCCTCCTCTGTGTTTTACAGTGCCTTTGCAATATTAGGCTTCAATCTTTCTCCTTAATTCTGCGTACACACCTTATGACATCTGAATCCTTGAAATTGTACTAGGAGTCGTCAGAAAACAGAACTGTTTTCCATTTTTGGGCACTCCAGTTTACATGGGCCTTTGCGAAAAGGAGGCAAATAAAGACACTGTAAATCACGGAGGTGGTAACATAATTCTCTGGGGTTGCTTCTCTGGACAAGGGATTGGACCAATTCATAAGATTTGCATTTTTTATTTATAAATTTAAGTGTTTGTTTATCAATAATAAAGATATAAATAAATAAAAAAAAAACCAAGAAAATAAATTAATAACTTTGCCTTCATAAAAAAATTATCATATGAAAAAACTTACCTAGGGGGGGGGGGTGCTTAAATTTTGGCCAATACTGTATGTACAACTGTTGTATATTTAAGTGTTCAATATGAAAGAGATCATATCAAAGTAAAATTCAAAAAAATTTTTTAGTTCTAAGGTTAAACGCTGCTAAAAATTAAAGTTTTCAACTTCCGTTATGGGAAACGTGTTACAATTTTGTTCGTTACTGTATATCGAGACATAAACTTTGTGGCTGATAGAATGTGAGATAAAACAAAGTTATAAGTTAACTTTTTATTTCCCTTGATAAAAACGCTAATTTCTAAAGCAGAACGAAAAATTTAATACAGTATCTTAGTAGATATAAAGAGGAAGATTCTTAAGATTTTATTTTACATTTTCAAAGAAACAAAAATAAAACATAACAGCCGGGTTAACGATGTGTGGAAAACAGACTTGCACCATTGCAAATGCAATTGTGTCTTAGGGTGGAATTCTATAAGTCGTGAATCAGTCACTTCACGTTACTTTTGTCGTTTTGGTAGTTTATAAAACGTTACAGCTGTTCGGTGACTACCTGCGTTGAGTTACGTTATTTAATGGGTAGTTTATAAAACGCAGCGCAACGTTTTTGATCACTTCAGCTGTCAAATTGAACACGCCACAGTTCTTCGCGTTAGTTGAGGAAATTACAAATTTAAAGGAAAATGTCGATCGAGGATAGGCAGATGGAAGTATTTTGCATTTCATTGCTTATAAGTAGTTGCCAATTTTGGCTGAAATGCATTCGACGGACAGAGCTCAAACTTTTTTTTTTAAATAATTCAAAATTATACTGTTAACGCACTGAAATTCTTATTTACAATAATAAAATTAGAAATGGAATTTTCAAATAAATAATGCGTTGCAAAACTATTATAATTATATTTAATAAGATATCAGTTGATGTTGACATATATACCTACCGCCAGATGGCACGTGTTTTTGAAAAGACAACTAATTTAATACAGATGAGATGGGGCAATTTATTGGACATTGAACCCCAAAATAACATAGGTTTTTTACACATTTTATGAGAATATTGTTGGTTAGTATGCGCGGCTCTTGTACATGAGACACTGGTTTGGAACCCTGCTCTGACCACCTTTCAAATTTCTTTCGGCGGCGACCACCTCGCATAGTGACGGCGACACTATCGAGTATATAGCCATGAAAAAGCTTCTCAAAATACCATTCGGAATCGGTGTAAAACCGTAGGTCCCAATCAGTGAGTGAAAAACTGGAAAGCGCACAGCTCAGTGATTGTGAGAAGTTCTCCCCGGTCCCTTCATGGGATGTAATGGGAAACCATTTATTTTATTTTATTTATTGTTGGTATTTGCAGTATTATAAATAAAAGCAATCTTAAAATCTTTTGATATACTGAAATAGAGCTAAATTTTTTAATCTTTTTCATTCTGAGCATTTCACTCAAGATAACTTTTTCTGATCTATAATTGTTTATTTTAGTTTGGCATCTCTATAAACCGCATATGTCAGTGACAGCTTTCGTAAACAAACGCAAGCGTAAGTGATATATAAACTACCATTTTTTGACTTTGGCGCTCGCGTTGGCTTTTGCGTTTACGTTCACTTTCGGGACTTCTAGAATACTACCCTTATTATCCCAAAAGTTTATCAAACATGATACTCCATGTAATAGCACTACAGTGCACCAAAAAGTTGAATAAGTACTCGTATATGGAACAAGAAATGAAATGTCAAACATTTCTAATTTGTCACACACTACTCATGTAAGGAAATCGGTCGAGTGTAATAAATGTATAATGACATTTAAATGCAGCTTTGTAAAAACAGCAGAGTTGCATTCAGCCCCTAAATACAACACTGTATGTAAAGAGATTGTAACGAAAGATATTATAAAACCATACTCACAACTATCGAATAATATATTTACATTAGAAATCTAGTTACCTGCAATGAAAATAAAGATATAAATATATTAGTAAAAATAAATGTAATATCATTAATTTAAAAATTAAGAAATTAATTAATTAGATATATAAAGTAACGGGTCCGCCAAATAACTTTTTTTTTGAAAATGCTATAAAAAAAAACTACTGAATATTTTCTCAAATTTCTTTTTTTATTTGAAAGTACAATCCTTCCGGTTAATAATGGAAAATAATTTCATTCAAATGGCTGCCTCGGCTGGCCATGCAGTAGCGTACACGATCGATCCAATTTTTAAGCACATTATCGATTGTGTGCAGCTGTATTTCACCAATGGCTTCACGAATATTGTCCGTTAAAGCGTCAATTGTCTCTGGCTTGTCGGCGTAACACTTATCTTTGAGGGCACCCCACAAATAATAATAGTCCAACGGTGTCAAATCGCAGCTCCGAGGTGGCCAAACGACATCAGCTCTGCGGCTGATAATGCGATCTTCAAAAACAGGGCGCAAAACATCGAGTGTAGCACACATTCTGCAACATTACCATGATTTTCAAAGTAATGTCGCAATATTTCCCAGCGTTGTTCAAGCGTATACACAACCATATTCGTTCAGCGGAAGGATAAAACTAATTATCTGTCAAATCAGACATGAGCTAAGTGTTACCATTCACGAAATAAGCACTAGTTGAAAAAAAACGTTAGATGGCGGACTCTTTAGATATATGGGTGATTGTTCGGAAATTGTTATTTTTCAGATAGCAATTTTTCCAAACCTCGATATGTCTGCAGTACCATTTTTTTACGTTTCTGAATGTTATCATGGTCCAAAAGTATGATCTGAAGATCACTATACTACAACACCAAAGCAATCGAAGTTATGGAGCATTGATGGTATTCCGATGCCACGGTTGTGACTGCCTGAACGAAACTTGACAAATCAAAGTGTTGATATGATAAAACAATTTTATATATATATATCAATTTAATAAAACGCACTATTTTAATGTTTTAACTAATTTATTTAGTTAACTTCGCCAATAGACTAATACCTTTCACGACCTACACACGACTGACGATTGCCCCAAGATATGTCAAATACTTCACTCTCGTTTTGCCAGGTCTTCGCAAAAGCCTACTGTGTTGCCATTTCTTCGCAAAAGCCTACTGTGTTGTCAGGTCTTTGCAACAACCTACTCCACATTAATCATTCAGTGTCAAGAAACCATTATTTATCAATTTTAGTCAGTATTGGAAACTATATGACACGGTTGTGACAGCCACGGTTGTGACTTTCAGTGTTTAACCTAACCGTGCTCCAGACCGGTTTGGAATTCGACAAGTTCCAAAGACAATGAAGTTCAGGCAATGAAATATTACTTTCATAACCGGGAATCAAGCCTAAATATCGTACGGCATATGTGAATCATAAGAGAACGGTTGTGACGTATTATTTTGTGACTTAGCTTTTCAATTTTTCGAATTGAATTCCCCTTCGTATACATGTGCGTGTGTTGACTTCTGCCGGTGTAAATACTGCCACACCCCCTCCACTCCAAAATGCCAGCAAGTGGGTCATATTGAAACCCCGGAGATGGCGCCACCACAGTCGAATTCAAATTGTACAAAATTCTGACAAAACTGTTGGACAGACTTCGTGGACCGTTCAATAACCATGGCGTGCATATTCCTTCAAGTTTTTTGCGCAGAATTGTAAATCTAAATGTCCCTTAGAACATATATGCAGGTAACTTCTTTCAAGCCACGTCCTTGACGGATATTACTGCTGAAGTCCTGAATTCGATACGGAGGACAGGCCATGGTTGTGACTTTTTGAACAGTTTTTTCTCCCTAAAACCGACTTACACGGTTCAGAATGGAATGTGTTTCATGAAAATAATAGAGTACCATCGTAGCTTCGGGAACATGTCGCAATTTAATCACCATTCGACCATTTTAGTGTGGGAAAATTCAAAGGACGAGAAAATGACAATTTCCGAACAATCACCCATATACAGAATTCTCCGTTAAAAAAATTCTGGTGTAAACCTGCCGAATACACGGACAAAAAAACGAATACTGGAATCAAACAGAAAATTTGTCAACTCAGTTACTTGTATATGTGTATGTTAGCTAATGAAGTGAACTCAAGTATGCAAATTATAAGTCGTTAATTGAATATAATTCAATAACATTTACAATCAGCTCCTTGATAATATTTTCGATTAAATGCGTATTTGTCTTGAGTGTTAGTATTATATTTATGTTGAGATTCAGATCTTGATTCATGTCGATATGTAACTCTTTATTGACATTACTAATTATATTACAGTCATTACGTTTTATTACAACTATGTAAGAACCTTCATCTCCATTGTATATATATTAGGGCGGGTCAAATTGTATGGAACGATTTTTTTTGATGAAGCGTATAGCAAAAACGTAATCTATAGGTGATTTTGAGAAATTTTGCTCAAGAGACCATAGCTCTAAGTCGGATTTGAAGGCCCCCAAAAGGTATTTTTATCACCTTTCAGAATCTGTATTGATACCTGTAGAATAAGTTCATTTTAGGCTATTTTTCGACAAAAAATTCCTAATATCTCTACTAAAAATAAAAAAAATATTGGTATCAATACAGATTCTGAAAGGTGATAAAAATACCTTTCAAACAAGCCCACATTGAGAAATCTACTATAATTATTTCCGATTTATGACAAATTTAATTAAACTATTCTATGTATATATGGAAAAATATCTATTTTGAAATTTTGGAGGGCTCCAAATCCGACTTAGAGCTATGATCTCTTGAGCAAAATTTCTCAAAATCACCTATAGATTACGTTTTTGCTATACGCTTCATCAAAAAAAATTAACCCGCCCTAATATATATATGTATTCACAATTTATTTTACTTCTTAATAAATTCATCGCAAAAACATTGAGTACAAAGTTAATCAAGAATTTATTTACTTTTTCAATTATAGACGTAATTTAATACTTTATTAATACTTTATAAATACTTTATAATATTTTTTTATAAATATTTTCAATTGCATGCATAATGTTAATTACAATTCAATAGTTGTCTCGCTATTTCGATGTCCACAGAGTGTGGCCTTATAGGGAGAAACAAAACTTAACTTAATGAGAATTGTTTCAAGACATACCCGTACTAGTACGTAAATTTGTTAAACTACTTGATTTAAGTCTTTTAAAACAAAAATTTTATAATTTCAAGTACACAAATAGTTGGCCCTACACTGAAAGAAAAACACTTCGTGAAAAACAACACGTATTTACGTTGCTATAGTGAAAAGTGTCGTATATCCGACAATTTAGTAGTCTTTGCAACGAAAAATTTCATACATGATTTCTTTGAGAATTTTTCATTTCGTTGCTGCAACAACTTACTTTTCGTTCCCGAAACAATTTTAATTAGTTTGAATTTTGTAGAAAAATGAGTTAAAAATTACAAAAAGAGTAAAGATATGATATTTTAACTACTGATATTTGGTTTATCTCTTACTTTTTATAGTTTATATTTATTATTTATTTATTTTGGAGGTTTTTCAAAATTTTTACTTGACGAAACAATTTCGGTATTGTAACGAAACAAATTTTTATGAATTTAAAGAGAGAAGAGCAGTCAAAAAAGTGAGCGATTGTAAAAAAGAAGCCAGCAATAGAAAATGGTGTGCGTGAGTTTTGGGTCACGTACCCATCTTCAATCAGTTTCTTTGCAAGAACCGATAGTCGTAGACATATACCTCCTGAGGAATTATTTATTAAGGAATAATTAATTTAATGGATTTAATATATTTATTTATGTAATTGGGACCATTTTCGAAACAGAAATTCATAAAATTGTTATCAAAACACTTGCAATATAATACTAACCGTGTATTTACGTACAATTGTCAATAAATAATTTCAATCACACTTCAAAACATTTATTGCAGCAATAAAACAAACTCATAGCAGCAATGAAACAAATTCATTGCAGCAACAACCATACTTTCACCACATTAACGAACAATTTGCAGTTGATGAACATATTTTCATAACGGGAATGAAACTGTACGTTATCTCACTTTCGATGACAAAAGTTGTTGGGGTGATGAACATTTTCATCGCTGTGACGATGCTTTTCCGTTCAGTGTAGTAAAATAGTAATTGGTGTCAATAGTATTTTTTTCGTGACTTTTGCGTAAATTTGTTCAGTCAAGTACTCGATTAATTGGCTCAATTAAAAAGTAATTGGATGTGATTCGTGTGTTTAACTAATATATATTTTGGGTAACAATTTTTTCTGTGATAGTTTTCAATCCTACTGAACGACCACTTTCATGTAGTAGCTCATCGGCTCACAACGATGTAGGCACCGTAAATTCGGCTGTTCGCACAGAATTGCGGTTACCACAACCGAATTGAGAATGGCACGACTGATTTTAGTCCCCACAACTAAAATTTTCTTGTAACAACCTCGCTGTTATTGATTCGGTTGTTACAACTGCATTTGAAAATATCTATATTCTTTCTATCAACTAAATTATCGTTAAATCCGGTGACAATAACCGAATTTGGTAACAAATCGGTTGCAACAACCGAATTCGGTTGCTGCAACCATATTTCTCATGAATTCTGTTGGTACAACTGAATTAATTATTATTATTATATTGAAATATTAAAAGGACGCACAGTTTTTACTGTCGCGGTTTTAACAGGATTTTTGTGTTTATTAAGAAAGGTATGCAAAAATACTGGAATTATGGAGTTTGTCCATTAGGGTGTACTGCTGGGGGGATTTAAAAGATAGGTATTGAAGAGCTGATTACGAGAATGTCAGGCTTTTATTATACGAGGTTATTTATAGTCCCCTACCGGTAGTGCTGCGACATCCACCTCAAACCATCGATGTTTTATAACATCGATCTTTCAAATAAGAGACATCGATGTCGATAAAACATCGACCTCAAAACATCGATGTTTTCCAACATGTTTTCCAACATACGATGTTTTCCAACATCTATGTTTTTGGGGATGTTTAATTTTTGGTGGCTTTTTTTAGAAATCGATATACCAAAATTGAAACAGAAGACGTAATTTACACCACTGGTCACAATCTGAGTTAGGCAGAAACATCGATGTTTCTTCGATCATCAATGCCGAAATTTTGTGATCCTCTAAGGGTTAAATGTTTGTTGAGATCAAAATAGAAAAGTTATAGAGAAAACAAATATTTTTTTTTTTTAAAATTTTACAAACATAAGAGGCGTTTTTTTCGTAACTTATACACGTTAACTCATACAAAATGACAAACTGCACGTTAACATGTATAACACAGTACGACAGTGGTTGGTACACATGAGAAATGTTAACAGAATATGAAAAAAACCTTAAAATATAGAAATACGTGCCTCGGCGTTTTGCTGTAGCACATCAGAATTTTGAGAAAATCGATTTTTAAGCTTCGAAGGACCGTCCGTGGAGGTTCACTTGTAATGTAATACTATTATAAAAAGTTCTATAAAAACAGAATGGGTGAACCGATTTTAATGCTTGGCCAGTTTTGAAAAGGGAATTAAATTTGGATTTTTTTATTTAAAAAACATTTCTTTTCTCCGCTAGATGGCGTTTTAATTTTCATGTAAATTAAAAAAATACAAATCCTGAAGCTTACACACGAAAAAATAAACGACCAAAATTTTTAAAACAAAATAATAGTTAAGATTTCATATTCATTTTTGTATTTTTACATTACATTTACATTACATTACATATTTGGGATATCTTTAACTTTACATGAAAGTTAATACGCCATCTAGCGGAGAAAAAAATAGTTTTTTTAATAAAAAAAAATCAAAATCGGTTCACCCATTCTGTTTTTATAGAACTTTTTATAATAGTATTACATTACAAGTGAACCTACACGGTCCTTCGAAGCTTAAAAATCGATTTTCTCAAAATTCTGACGTGCTACAGCAAAACGCCGAGACACGTATTTATTTATTTGTAGGCTATTTTCATATTCTGTTAACATTTCTCATGTGTACTCAAAAAAAATTGATTTTGTCGTACTGTGTAATTTAAGATGTTGAGAATAACCCCGATAAAAATGTGTGTGAAGATAAATTCCGAATTTAACTATCCAAGACACAAACCACTTCGCTTACAGAATTATGTTGTTGAGTTCGCAGATCAATGTTAATGTATTAAATACGATGAGGAGGTATAAAACCCCGATTTTTGGACGATCTGTGACCACAAAGGCAGCGAAATTTATAAAATAGAAAGAAAACAGTTTGAGTTTAATATATTTGAAAAAACTAATGACAGCAACTTTCGAGATGCACTTAGGGCGTCAATAACAAAAATGGTATTTCTTTCTAAACATATATAGCTGATATACATAAATATAACTTTCCTCGTCAGCTAAACCTATGTCAGTATCCAAGGCCCGACATTAACTTTCCATATTTAATAACACTATTACTCAAAACACCTTTAGTAAAATAAATTATCCACTTTCAGTTTTTAATAAACTACGCAATAATATATATGTCACTATATCCAAACGAAGAAAACCTCGTCAATGAGACTTATGTCCAGACGTAGCCCTTGCTTAGTAGATTTAAACTGGCTACTGACTTTCAGGATAGACACCTTCGGAATATGATATTTTTCAATTTCAAATATTCGCCTATTTTAACATTTTCGCCCACTGTGTCCAAACGAAGAAAACCTCGTCAATGAGACTTATGTCCAGACGTAGCCCTTGGTTAATAGATTTAAACTGGCTACTGATTTCCAGGATAGGCACCTTCGGAATATGCAATTTTTTAATTTAAAATATTTTCCAATTTTAACATTTCCGCGCACTGTGTCCAAACGAAGAAAACCTCGTCAATGAGACTTTTGCCCAGACGTAGCCCTTGGCTAGTAGATTTAAACTGGCTAGTCATTTTAAGGAGAGACACCTTCGGAATATGAAATTTTTTAATTTCAAATATTTTCCTATTTTAACGTTTTCGCCCACTGTGTCCAAACGAAGAAAACCTCGTCAATGAGACATACTAACCAAGGGCTACGTCTGGACATAAGTCTCATATGAAATTGAAAATGTTCATATTCCGAAGGTGTCTATCCTGAAAATCAGTAGCCAGTTTAAATCTACTAACCAAGGGCTACGTCTAGACAGAAGTCCCATTGACGAGGTTTTCTTCGTTTGGACACAGTGGGCGAAAATGTTAAAATAGGAAAATATTTGAAATTAAAAAATTTCATATTCCGAAGGTGTTTATCTAACCAAGGGCTACGTCTGTAGGTGTTTATCTAACCAAGGGCTACTAACCAAGGGCTACTAACCAAGGGCTACGTCTGGACATAAATCTCATTGACGAGGTTTTCTTCGTTTGGACACATTGGGCGGAAATGTTAAAATAGGAAAATATTTTAAATTAAAAAATTTCATATTCCGAAAGTGTATATCCTGGAAATCAGTAGCCAGTTTAAATCTATTAACCAAGGGCTACGTCTGGACATAAGTCTCATTGACGAGGTTTTCTTCGTTTGGACACAGTGGGCGAAAATGTTAAAATAGGCGAATATTTGAAATTGAAAAATGTCATATTCCGAAGGTGTCTATCCTGAAAGTCAGTAGCCAGTTTAAATCTACTAAGCAAGGGTTACGTCTGGACATAAGTCTCATTGACGAGGTTTTCTTCGTTTGGATATAGTGACATATATATTATTGCGTAGTTTATTAAAACTGAAAGTGGATAATTTAATTTACTAAAGGTGTTTTGAGTAATAGTGTTATTAAATATGGAAAGTTAATGTCGCGCCTTGGATAATGACATAGGTTTAGCTGACGAGGAAAGTTATATTTATGTATATCAGCTATATATGTTTAGAAAGAAATACCATTTTTGTTATTGACGCCCTAAGTGCATCTCGAAAGTTGTTAGTTAGTTTTTTCAAATATATTAAACTCAAACTGTTTTCTTTTTATTTTATAAATTTCGCTGCGTTTGTGGTCACAGATCGTCCAAAAATCGGGTTTTTATACCTCGTATTTAATACATTAACATTGATCTGCTAACTCAACAACAGAATTCTGTAAACGAAGTGGTTTGTGTCTTGGATAGTTAAATTCGGAATGTATCTTCACACACATCCGATAAAAGTGTTACCAAGTTTGGCTTTGTTGTATGACACAGACGTTTTGAAAATTATGATGTAAATATAAGGGGTATATAATTTGTTTAACCAAATATTTAAAAAGTTTTATAAAATAGTATTGGGTTTTCTTCTTCTTTTAGACGAATAATTCCAAGGCAATACTGGAAACAAAGAACAACTAAAGTAAAACTACAAGGAAGTACAGTAAAGAAGTAGGCTGAGGAATAGATAGATTCTCAAAAATATACTTTTGTTTACTACACCTTCCCATAACTAGACAAGACTCATAAGAACACCTTCGTCTCTGTCTGCTTGGTACACATTATGTAATTTTCTGATACACTTTGTTTACTCTTTGGTACATATTTTAGTGCATTTATGTACTTTTTGGCGCAGTTTATGCACCATTTAATACACTTAAAGTACTTTTTGGTCCATTTATGGTACAATGGTGTAATTTGTTGGTTTTTATTATGTACTTTGTAAATTGTTGGTACTTGTTATTTGTAAATTTTTTACTAAATTTATGTACTTTCTGGTGAAGTTCATGTACTTTATGGAATATCATATGTACTCTGTGTTAAATTTTATTCGGGTTTAGTTGCATAGAAATGTTGTTTCTGGTACATTTTATGTACTTTGTGAATAAATAGCACACCGATCCACATTCGTTACTTGACGCCATTTTCTCTTACCTCTCTACACAATAGCGTTTTACGTATCGCTTTCGGTATGCGAGCTGCTATCGAGCTCCTCGTTTAACACGTTTGATACCTAAAAGAGCGTGCGGAAATGCCTTCGTTTTTTGTTGGACGACTTCGTTTTCGTAACCACGTCATATATCACATTGTATTCTTTAGTATTTTGGTTTGTTTTTGACTTTTAAATAATCAAGTTGACAAATAAAAATTAAAAACTATTGGATGCCAGCAAGTTGAATATACTCAACGTCCAATCGTTTTTTTCGTAACAGTTTAACCAAAAACCATACTTTTGAAACTTGATACTCTTCGATTTCGATGAAATTTCACAAATATGTTCTACTCATTGTTGCCGTTCCAATGACGTCTATTTTAGGTCGAAAAGTCCCTACGGTTCATATTTTAAAGCTGTGTAAATTTGGTCATCTGCAGCATTTTTGCGAAGAGATACCTGTGTTAATGTTAACACAAATATATAGCAGATCTGGTATTGCATTCAAAAGTTATTCTAACATTATCACAGGTATCTCTTCGCAAAAATGCTGCAGATGACCAAATTTACACAGCTTTAAAATACGAACCGTGGAACAACAGCAATGAGTAGAATATACGTGTGAAATTTCATCGAAATCGAAGAGTATCCAGTTTCAAAAGTTTTTTTTTACGCTTATACACTATATTTTCAAGTGAAAAATCGCGGTCTCGATTTTAATTTTTGAATTTTTAGAACCATGGCTTATTGGGAACATTTTCTTAGAATTTGCCGTAGATTACGTTTCTGCTATACTCTTGGTCAGCAAAAAAATTGACCCACCCTAATGTACATTTTTGAAAAGGAGAAATATTTCAAAACTAAAAACTCAAATTTTTTAATTTTTATGCTTAGTATACCAGAAACCACATTAAAAAAAATTTAAATTATTGACAAAAACAAATATTTTTTTTTCGAAAAGTAAATGTCAATATCTTCTAAACCGGTCCACCGTTTTACAAAAGCAAACATACATCTAATGGTTAATTTTATTAAGAATTTTTTATAATTATTTTTACCAAAATCTGTCATTTAATTCTCGAGAAATATAACAAAAGCTACATGTACATTTTTTAAAACCTGCAAAAAAAATATTAAGAACGGCATGCTCTGTTTATGTTGACTGCTTATGTTAATTTTCGTGTGTAGGGGAAAAAACCGCAACAAAACAAAATAACTTGGCAGTTCTTTACGACAAATCGTGTGCCTAGTAATTAATCCATTATTTAATACGCGACATCTTGTTAATATGGTAATTCTTATAAATCACCATGAATAACTAAAATTTGTTTGTTATGGCTTAAGTGAAAATCTCCAGCCATATCAATCACGCTATCATCATTCTGTTGTATACAACTTAATCTGATGGTCACAGATAAATTTGAGTCCGCCTAGCAAAACTAAAATTTAGAAAATATTTAGAAACAAAAATATAATATAAAAAATAACACAGTCAAACAAAAAATAATCTTTTGATATGTAAAACAAAGGAAAAAAACAAAAAAAGTTTCCTTACTCAACAAAAATGTTCGGCGGCGACCTACATTATAGCCCCAGCAACCATAATTTAAGTCAGTTTAAAAAAAAACAGCGTTTGTTGCTGATACAACAAGGGACAGACAGCAGCTAGCTGGCTGGACAGACGATGAACACAGTATCGCTGCAAGTAAATTAATAAAATGTTCATTTAGTATGACAGCGGGTGTAGTGGCATACAGAGGAGGGGTATGATGGGCGGTTCAACAATGTGTCTTTGACTGTACACTTTATTTTATTGTCTTGTGTTTTATTTTTTGTATTTTCGCACTGCTTGTTATATTTTTGGTGTTGTTGTTTTTGGCCCCAAACACGATTGTTTATTATATTGACAGCAATTCAACACGATAGCACCAGCAACAGCAACAACAAACTTTTGCACTTAATCAAAGTCATCTGAACGTCTTAGCAGGCGTCATAATTTACTGGCAGGATATTATATTTAACGAAAATCTCCCAAATTAAGCCTAAAATTACACTAGAATACAGAAATTAAAAATAAATTTCACGGCAACGAATTCTCCGTTTGATTTATAGACTGATGGTATAGCTTCTGTTCAAGACAGTTATTCATTTACTACCTCGAAGTTATGAGGGTTGCTATTTATATTTCAAGAACTGACAATACTAGTGTTCCCAGATGCAAACTGGAACTTCCATTAGAAAGTTTGGCATTTTTTAGCTTAAACATACATAGAACGATTTCACTTACGAGCAATATAACGGGTTTTTCAATAAGAGCGCTACAAAAGTTTTTTTAAATAAAACAAAACCGCTTTTAGATACCAATGAAAGTCTTTATTCCTGTGAAACTACGTTCGATGCCATTATGTATGGAACTCGATTTCTTTTGCATGGCCACCACGGGCACGCTTGCAGAAGTCCAGACGCTGAACCCAATTTTCGACGGTTTTCAAGCATAAATCGGCCGATACTGCTGCAATTTCATGTTCGATAATCGTACGAAGTTCATCAATCGTCGCTGGCTTGTTGGCATAGACCATAGACTTGACGTAGCCCCACAGGAAATAATCTAACGGCGTCAAATCGCACGACCCAGGCGGTCAATCGAGTGGGCCATTACGTGAGATAACACGTTCACCAAACTTGGTTTCCAATAAATTGATTGTGGCATTCGCTGTGTGGCTTGTGGCGCCACATGTCGTCCAAATCCATATTATCCAATTGGGTCCAAAAATATTCGGTTATCATTGAACGGTAGCGATTCGCATTCACAGTAATGTGCCGGTCTTGATCATCACGGAAGAAGTACGGCCCAATGACGCAGCCGGCCCATAAACCGCACCAAACCGTAATTTTTTCGGGATGCAATGATGACTCATGGATTACGTGTGGATTGCTGTCTGACCAATAACGGATATTTTGCTTATTGACGAAGCCATTCAGCCAGAAATGAGGATTGCGACGAAAGGTGGTCAAGCGGCTTCAGTTCTTGCGTCAATTTGATCTTGTAAGGATGTACGCCAAGATCTTTTCGCAAAATTCGGCACAACGACGTCACAGAGGTGCCCAACGCTTGAGAACGACGTGTGAGAGACACATTTGGCCTTTCTTGAACTGAAGCCTCAGCGGCAGCAATATTCTCGACACTACGGGCACTTCTTTGTCTCACTGGCACGGGAACATTTTGTACTGTGCCTGTGGATTCAAATTTGTCCACTAGACGCTCAATTGTTGATCTTGTAGGACGATTATGACGACCATAAATTGGACGTAGCGCTCTTAAAGTTGAGGCCACTGACTCCAAATTTCGGTAGTAAATTTTAATAATTTCGACTCGTTGTTGGCTCGTATATCTTTCCATGATGAAATGGCAAACCTTACTGAAGAGATATGTCAAAAAAGCGGGAAAAAATATGGCGTCGTTTGCTGTCCCTATCGATTTACTTTTGTAGCGCATCTGTTGAAAAACCCTTTAGTTTGTATTTACAGTGAGTTGAAAAATGCATCACAGTCAAAAAATGGAATTAACCCGTGAAAATTTTCGTGCGATGATTTTTTACAATTTTTTGCGTGAATTTCGTCAAGGTGATTCAAAATCGGTATTTCTGCCACAAAACATCGATGCAGTGCGTGAACTGATAAGGGAAGATCGTCATGTGACATTTCGTGAGATAGGGGCATCCGTGCACATTAGTTCCACTTCAATACATTCGATTTTGTACGAACATTTCGCAGTAAAAAAGATTTGTTCGCGTTGGATCCTCAATTGGTGTAAGGAAATGATTAAAAAGTTCCACCGTGGTGCTCCAAAAGACGTGTATAAAGTCGTGAAACAGCAATCGACCGTGTGGGTCTATCAAAACGAGCTAAATCCAACAAAAGTTGTTCGTGGAAGAAGCACAGCGAAGAAAATGGTCGCCTATTTCTTCGGCCGAATGGGTCATGTGCCCACTGTTCCGGTTGTGCAACGTAGGACGGTCAATTCTGAGTGGTGCACGACCATTTGTTTGCCGGAAGTCTTCGGAGAAATTCGTAAAACCAACCGCCAAAGACGAACTATTCTCCATCATGACAATGCGAGGTCTCACAAATCTCATGAAAAAAGTAAACTTTTGACCAGTCAAAACATCGAATTGATGACTCATCCTCCGTACAGTCCTGATTTGACACCCAATGACTTATTCTTGTTCGCGAATATCAATGGTAAAATGCATGGCCAACGATTTACGAGCGCCGAAGAAGCAGTTGAAGCGTTCAAAACCCATGTTTTGGAGGTGTCTCAAGAGGAATGGAAAAACTGCTATGACAAATGATTTGAACGAATGTAAAAATGTATAGATCATCAAGGGAATATTTTGAAAAACAATAAAACCATTTTCATTTAAACCCGTTTATTATTGTTTTCTATTCAACGAAATATAAATAGCAACCCTCATATAAGGGTTATCAAGATTTACGATCTGCACCGAACGAGTGCAGGCTCTGGTCGTTGAAGCCATTAATTTTGTCTTGTTTGAATTCCAAACCCAATTTAAATGATTCTTTCTCTATTCTCGTAAATACCGCAGACACTTCCCGCAGTATCTATACCATCAGCATACACTGGAAAAATAATTGATCATCAGCGCAATGAAAAAGTTTCATCAATAGTTCTATATTTCATTGATGTAAAATTTCATTGATGCAATGAAAGTATTCCTTAAATTGACGATCATGATTTCACATTTTTTCATCATCATCGAATTGAAGATTTTGTTTTCATCATTTTGATGAATTTTTTAAAACTTATATATTTCGGGACCGTCGGTGGTTCAATGGTTGGTGTCCGAGGTTCTTGAACATGATAACGTAGATTCGAACCCTGCTGTGACCACCTTAGATTTCTTTCGACGGCCGTAACCTGGCTTAGTGACTGCGACACTATCGAGTATTAAATCTTGAAAAAGCTTCTCAAAATCCGATCGGAATCGGTGTAAAACTGTAAATTTCAATCAGTGAGTGTAAAACCAGAAAGCGCTGTTCTTTGATTATGATAAGCTCTCCCCAATCCCTTTATGGGCTGTGAAAGGGAACCATTTTTCCGGGTTAAAGATTCGCTTCGTAAAGATTTCTTAGTATCGGGCTATCGAAGCCAGACTTATAATCAACAAAGCCATAGACCTTTTCAGGTGACACAATTTCTCCAGCTCCCCACCGCTACCTGCAGTGACACATAGGGGAATTACTCTTAATTTTGTTTTTTATATCTTCCAGGGACGAACGAGTGGAAACAGACAATCTGTTACAACAACAACAAAGACATAGTAGGTGTCGAGTGGTTTTTGGTGGGGTTTCTCCAGGGTTTGTGGTATAAGTAATGTGGTAAGGTCCGACCTGGTCTACAACAAGTGTCTTGCGATCGAAAGAATCTTGTATGTAATGGATAAAAGGTTTATCAACGATAATTGACATCTGTACTCCTGTTATGTTTTCTAAATACATCACACAGTACGCTACGACTTCAATCGCCGAGCATGCATGAGACTGGAGCCTCGCTAGCACATCGTCGCCAGCCTTGAACATCACAGCTTTTAAAACGGGAAATTGATGTTCTGACTCCATTTTGATTAGGAGAGCGACAATCATCACTGTCGTCTATTTGCTCAACTCCCCCATCTGCATTGGATTCTTCTGCCACACAGCAGAAAGCACGTAAATAAACAAACTTCCTCTCTCCTTTTTACCTTATACAGCTCCGTCAAGGCTGGCGTCGCTACTGACTGAAACAATGCCATGCGTGCAGCGTTCTTTTCATCAGTTGCCATGCGACAATCTTCAACGCACAATTTTTTGTCTTTAGACGGTTTTTCATAACCAAACACGATTTCTCAGCCGTATTCATGGAATGGGAAATGTACGAGGGTGGTTTGAAAAGTCTGTGTTTTGTTAAACTTCCCTCGTCGTTAATTAAAAATCAAAACTGGTACTGTCAACTACCATCGGTTAATCGACTCCCTTAATATTTCAAGCAATATGCGTCATTTAGTTTGACAGTTCATTTGATAGTTCGTCGAATTTCGACGAAAATTTAAAAACGTGAATTTCGTATGCTCATCAACCATTATTTTGTTGCGTAAAAAACTCCTCACCGAAACCGAGGAAAGACTTGAAAGATACTATTGCGAATCTGAAACATCAATTTAAATGGTAAAAACATGGTTTACTGAATTCCATTGTGGTCGTACCAGCACAAGTGACGCCTAACCTTCAGGTCGTCCAAAAGATGTCGTCACACCAGAAATCATCGATAAAATCAATGGAATAATATTGGACAATAGGAAAATAAAAGTGAGACATCCCAACATTTAAGTACATGAATATTTACATGAATATTAGGACCTGAAAAAGCAATCCGCGCGTTGGGTGCCGCGATTACTCACACTCGATCATAAGCTCAACCGTGTGATCATTTCAAATGAGTGTTTGTCGATGTTCAACCGCAAGACGAAGAAGTGTTTGTGCCGCTTCGTAACTGTGGATAACACATGGATCCATCACAACACACTCGAGACCAAGGAACAGTCAAAGCAGTGGATACATGCGGCGTAATTCACATCGATTACCTTGAAAAGAGTACAACGATCACAGGCGAATATTATTCGCAGCTGTTGGGCAGATTCGACATTGAGTTGAAACAAAAACGACTGCATTTTGGATTAACGAAGAGTCTCATATATGGATGTATCAGTTACCAACTCGATTAACTCCACTTTCCAAAATTTTGGTATGTTAGTGTCTGTGGGTTAAACTAATGAACCCAGTTCATTTTGAATTTAACTATATAATAGAGCTGTAGCGATATAATACATAATGTCTGTTTGCATTTATAATGAACGGGAGATTTGAAAACCCAGCGAAAAGTTCAGTGTCGACAGGTTTTTTTGTTGGAGTTAATCGACTTGGCAACTGGCACATCCACATATAACGAAGCAAATGCTTTTAGTTAAGAGTAGTACCCAGACATGACCCGCACAAATATAATCTTCATTTATGGTATTTAAGCCCGAACATCTTAACTCACCAAATTCAAGAACTAATAAAAGAGCTGGGCCGAACTTGCAATTCCTTTAAATTTCAATTGATGTTTTTTTTTTTGAATATTAATAAATGTTTTTGAATTTCAATTGATTTATTTGATGTTTCAAACGGAACTTTTCAAATTTCTGTTGATGTTTTTTCATGCTGATTGTAGGTGGAAACTTCTATTGATGTAGTTGAAACTTCAAACGAAATTTCTAAATTTTAGTTGATGTTTTTATGAATATCAAATGACGTATTTGAAATTTCTAACCAAATGTTTAAATAGCAAATCATGTATATAATAGGGTGTCTCAGGGAGATTACACTTTTTAAATGTAGTGTAATTTTTTTTGTGCAAAGTGTCAACTCTGAAATTTGGCAGATGTCACATATGTTTATTCCGATTATTAAAAATGGAGCGCATTACGAAAAAACAACGCGTTATAATTGTGAAAACTTATTACAAAAATTTGGAAAGTCATGCTGAGACCGCTTGCAAACTTCGAAGAATTTTCAGTGGAGAAATTGCACCTAATGTGTAAACCGTTCGAAGAGTGGTCACTGGGTCGGTTATGGACGGTAAGACTCCTGTGCGTCAACGTATTGGTTGGTTATACGAGAATATCGCCGAAATTCCGAAATCATCAATTCGGCATCGTTCTCAGCAGCGAATTTTGACAAAAGACCTCCACCTTCATGCGTACAAAATTCAGCTTTGTCAGGAGCTTATCCGGCACACCATGGGCAATGGAGCTAATGTAAGCTAAGTTAGTGCCAATTTTTCCAAAAAAAAATGTCATCTTCTCCGATACACCCATTTCCATCTGAATGGCTTCGTGAATACACAAAATTGTCGCATTTGGGGCTCAGAAAATCCTCATGCAATCCGTAAGAAACAAATGCACCCACAACGAGCAACTGTATGGTGCGGATTTTGGTTAGGCGGCGTGATTGGGCCTTAATTTTTTGAAGATGAGGCCGAAATTTCTGTGACTGCGAACGGCATTCGTCACAGGAATATGCCACCTGCCACGCCGCGCATGAAGTAATCAATTTATTGCTTCAACGATGTCCAGAATAAATTATCTCAAGAACTTCTGATGTCAAGTGGACACCAAGATCATGCGATTTAATGCCGTACGATTTCTTTCGTTGAGGATTTGTGAAATCTCGGGTTTATGCTAATGAACCAGAAACAATTTCTGAACTCAAATCCGAAATCCAACGCGTCACCGGTGACGTGCAGCCACATGTGTGTGGAAAAATTCATGGAAAATGTCATGAAAGGAGTAAAGGCCTATCATCAGAGCTGTGGGAGCCATTTCACAGATATTTTCTTCCACACTTAATCGGGACATGTCTCTTTAGAATCCAATAAAAAAAATCACAACTATCTCAAAAAGTACGTACGTACATGAAAAAGTGCATTCTTACTGAGACAACCTTTAAATATATTTACAAATTTAACTTTGGAAAAATACCAAGAAGGCCACATGTCTAGATAAGTTAATTGGGACCTACTGAACACGAAAAACGGTGTAATTTTTTTTCTAAGTACCGTTTTTTAGATAACAGTACTTTTGTGCTTTTCGGTGTATGGTCCCACTCAAACCCTTGTGGAGCCCAACCGAAAAGACCGATCGAGACAAAGGGCATATCGTTGGAAAGGTAATTGAATGCCCTTTCCGTCGACATGCTGTAAATTTCTGTCTGATAAGAAATGGCTGAGTTATGGCACAAAATTTTCCTTTTTTTACGTTTTTTTCGCTTGTCATTTTAATTGAAATTTTTTTAATTAACGCACTATAGAGCATTGAAAATTAAAATGTTGTTTCACAAAATTCTTAATAAAAACTTTATTTTTCATCCGATTTTTTTCAAATTACGCTTAAAATGTTGGTAATTAAATAAACTATATGTTAAAAAAAATAAAACATTCCAGATCTTCACTATAACGAAATAAAAATAAAACGAAATAAAAATGTAGAATTTTAAAAAAAAAAGTAAAAATAGGCAACTTTTGAAAAAAAAAAGTTTTCGGACTGGAAATTTAGTACGGAAGTTATAAATTTCAGTTGCTGTATTTTAAATTTCAGATAAATTTTGTAATTCCATTTGATATTTTTTTTGTATTACAATTATTTTTTAAATTAAATTTGAAATGGCGTATTATCAGGAAACATTTAAATATTTTACGAAGTTTTAGCGAACTTTGATTTTTGGTTAAGAAAATCACAGGTCAATAATCTAAAAACTAGCGGCCTTAGTCATAAAAAGTTATGAGCGGTTTAAGAGACGATTTATCATACAAAAAAACATCTCTCAAATCTCTCACAACTTTTATGAATGACACAGTGTATTATTAATATTTAAATTAACATTTTAATGAAAATTATTGGGATTATCTTAGACTGCGCATGAAATTTAATTGTATTATAAATTTAATTTACATTTTCGTTAATCAGTGGAGTTCACGTACTTTCTGGAAATACACATGACTTCCCCCCAAAGCCGCAATACAATTTCAAAACCATAACCTGTCAAAAACTTTTTGGGCCATTCGAAATTTATGACTTGAAATTGTTTCTACAGACATTTAAACTGTTCAATCCTCGCTTTCTTCCATTTTTTTTTCTCAAATGTTATTTATTGCCTTTTGTGTTGTTTATAATTAAGCGAAAGAGAGGGAGCTTTATATATACAGCGATGGATATTAATTTAGCACACATTACGAAACTCAAAGGGTCGCATTCCTGATGTACATAAAACATAATTTAGCTGTCATTAGTATGACTCAAACACTATTTAAAGTTAGTTTGCTGAATGGTCTAGAATCTCTCTGTGTTCTTTGGTCTCTCATTCTACATCATTTCCCTAGTACCTTTTCGATCTGCTGTGCCATACTCGTATAAAACCTCTGCTAAAACGACCAGTTTGAATTACAGAACTAACGATATTTTAATAGACTCTCCACACAAACTGGTCAATATAGTACAAGGTTATACCAACAGACCAGAAAAAAAAGTTACTTCTAAGACAAAGGGCAGTAAAGATGTTTCATTTTTCCCCCAGAAAAGAAATCACTATATGATTCAGTCCCGTATTGAGATATCACGAAATTTTGTAAGAAATTGTTATTCATGTCTAGGCGGAAAATCTTGTTGCCGAGATTTACTTTTCAAATATTTTTTTAATGAAATAATTGTTTTGACTCTTGTGGCGTTACTTTCGAGTGTCAAACTAATCGAAAGGGCAGAATTTCAGCCAAAAAAAAAAATTTTCGTACGAAAAATATTGACAACTGATTCTATTCATGAAATGTTCGCAAATTATAGCTCAAAGGGCAGCGAAATATTGGAGAATAAAATAATTTGAAAATAGACCTAACGCTCGAACATTTTAATTTTGAATAAATTATAATCTTACAATTTTCTAAATTTATTCAAGCTCAAGAACTTTTTAAATAATATAAAGCTTATTTATTAGCTTTATACAAGGTGCTTCAAAAGAAGTCATCCGATGTTGTTTGGCTCTCATTTTTTTTCTAAATGAAAAATTTATTTGGTTAAGTTGAGAAGATGATATCGGTTAAATGGGCGCCGTCACAATTGATTACCATACGGGCTCGTTTTAGGGCATTTTTGTTCATAATGAGCGATGAGGCTCATTTCCACCTCAGTGGTTACGTGAATAAGCAAAACTATCGCTTCTGGGGCACCGAAATTCCGCGAGTGATGCACGAGGAGCCATTACACCCGCTCAAAGTAACTACATGGTGCGCTGTTCACGCTGGAGGAGTCATCGGGCCATTTTTTTCGAGAACGCCGCTGGTCAAACGACAACAGTGGAACCGAGTTTTTTCTGGCGCAATTCGACGAATTAGGACTGGAGGACATGTGGTTCCAACAGGACGGAGCAACGGCATACACTGCGCGAGCCACAACCGATATTCTGAAGGCGGCGTTCTCGGGTCGCCTCATCTCTCGTTTTGGCGATTTGCACTGGCCCGCAAGATCGCCCGATTTAACCGTTCCAGACTTTTTATTGGGTGTTTTTGAAGTCCCGTGTTTACGTGAACAAGCCCGAGACCCTGGAAGCCCTCAAGGTCAACATTCGGCACGAGTGCGAGGATCTGTCGCCCGAAGTTCTCGCCGAAGTGATGAAAAATGCTATAAAACGAGGCCGTATGGTAATCAATTGTGACGGCGCCCATTTAACAGATATCATCTTCTCAACTTAACCCATGAATTCTAAAGGTTCAAATAAACATAATCAAAAAACAGAATCGAAGTTTTTCATTTAGAAAAAAAATGAGATCCAAACAACATCGGATGACTTCTTTTGAAACACCTTGTATTACTTTCAAAAAATTCGAGCATAAAAATGTTCCAATGATACCAAGGCTGTCTGTATAGCTATTTCGAGTCTTGCCAAGATCTTCATCAGCAGTCGTTTTTGGTATGTTTTCGGTGGATTCATACGAAGTTGACGAAGAGAACCGCGAGCTTGAAACAATAATATTGTTGATGGGAACCCTCTGTTTTGTTGTTTTGTGATGACAAAACAAAAACAAATCATGCCTGTTTAAAACCAATAGTTTTTCGATATGATAAAAAAGAGTTGTGCATGAAAGTGTTCCAATGTTAGTGCTTGGTATTCTTCAAACATGTATATAAAGGAATTCTCATTAATATGATGAGTATTTCTAGATATATATTTTTGAAGAATTCACCGAAAACATACCAAACACGTCTGGTGATGAAGATCTTGGCAAGATTCGAAATAGCTATACAGACAGCCTTGGTATCATTGGAACATTTTTATGCTCGACTTTTTTGAAAGTAATATAAAGCTAATAAATAAGGTTTATATTATTTAAAAAGGTCTTGAGCTTGAATAAATTTAGAAAATTGTAAGTTTAGAAAACAGAGCGAGTAAAAACCCCCGCAAGGGAAATGATGAAAATAAATTATAATATTTTTCAAAAAAAATTTCTATAATTTTGTATTTTTGTTTGCTTATCATCATTAGAGAATGCAAACCGGGAATTGCCGCTTTCGCGGGAATTTTATCCGGTAATCCCGGGAAATTTGCAAAACAACACAATGGAATATTTTAGCAAAAAAGTGTAATCCAACTAGCTCTTCTTGCACTTGGGTATTGTAAATGATTTAAATTTTTGTATTTTCGAAAAATATTAGTATCAGTTCATTGAAATAAACATTATTCGCAGAAATTCGACATTTTCCATAGTTGGTTTACATGGCTAGAATGAAAAGTTGCATACTCCCCACGATGGTATCGTTGCGGCAATGAATTTTTGATGAAGATTTTCTGAATGTTCTTCGTTGCGTTGCTCCAGCAACTCATTTGTTGTTGCTGCAACGAATACATCAAAGGTGCATTTTGGAGAGAAAAAGTTTAATAATGTATTTGTTAAGGTTTGAGGTTAAGGTTTTGAGGTTTGGGCATCTTTTGATTTTTTCAATATTTTATAAGTTTGTTTCTGTATTTAGTCAAACATTTAATGTTAACAATTTGTTGTTGATTTGTTTCAAATAAGAGCAACTCTGTTTCTACACCAACTTTTACTACCTTTTTAGCAACAATGCTTAAACACTATATTCTGCGTCAGTTATCAAACCAAAAGTAATAAATTTTAATTTTTCCACGAAATAGCGAAGTGAAAATAGTATAAAATGGGCAAAAGAAGGGTGATTGATATTAATGTTTGTACATCATTCACCTATGGATGATTAGATTTTCAAACCATCTTCTTATATCAATGAAACATATTAATCGCAACAATGAAACATATTCATCAAAGTAATAAACCATATTCGTCGTAGTGATGACGACAGTTTTCAGGTTATTGAAATCATAGTCGTTGCGGCGATGTATTCGTATATTCGCATATATCTAAGTAATACTTTTAGATCCATACCGAAATTTTACAATAAATATGAAGTTGTAGTTTGCCAAACTCAAAAATAAATTAAAACCAATTTCCAAATCTGGACTAGAACTCTAAGGCGTTGTTGAGAAGAGTCACAAATTTCGGAACGATCGTCCGCCACCGAGAGTTAAAATCCAGGTTCCGCCGATTCAAAGTTTTTCTAACTGCAGAAAAAACCCTGATCTCAAGGAAATTGAAAAATATTCTTCTAAGAAATAATTTCAGATCGAATCATATACAGGATGATTCAGGATGTTCCGGAAAAATTTCTCCAGCGTATTCCTTGGCTCATTTCATGAAGAAAAGTCCACTAGGACCATGTCCGAAAATGCAAGGGTGCGAAATGGCAGCGGGTTCAAAATTTTCGGATTGGCGGTCGGAGTATAGTAGGGTAAAGTTGCTAACTTCTGAGCCAGTGGTCGGATTTTTTTGTTTTTGGGCTTGTTGGAAAGGTCTTTAAGAGGCCTTTCAAAATCAAATAAAAAAAGTAGGTACGAACGGCTGCAATTGTGTTTAGTAGAAAATGGAAACCACCTTGAAAACTTCCTTTAACATCAAATGTTTTTTTGTCCTTATGTGTTTGATTCTTCAGCCAAAAAAATTCAATAAAATAAAATCTTAAACGTGTTAATATACAAAAACAAATAAATGTGTGCTGTTATTTCGCTTCCAAAAACAAAAACAAACATTTTTGCATTTCAGTAAAATGGTCATAACTTTGGAACGGTAAGACATCTGGGCTTCGTTTAGGTCAGTTTGGAAAGGTAAGAGGTATGGCTGAGCAAATTGAGGTTATGTGAAGCTCTGTATCTCGGCTATTTGAATTTTTTCTACTTTTTTTATTGATTCTGAAAGGCCTCTTAAAGACCTTTCCAAGTCCAAACCACTGGCTTCCGACCACTGGCTCAGAAGTTAGCAACTTTACCCTACTACCCTCCGACCGACAACCCGAAAATTTTGAACCCGCTGCCATTTCGCACCCTTGCATTTTCGGACATGGTCCTAGTGGACTTTTCTTCATGAAATGAGCCAAGGAATACGCTGGAGAAATTTGTCCGGAACTTCCTGAATCACCCTGTATACAAATGAATATGTATCATATATACGGGAAATGAAAAAGTCCAGAAATTTCCATTCCCTAATCATTATCAATTGAGTATATGTGGAGCAAAATATGCAATAGTCATGCAGAATGAAAAAATATGCAACAATATGCAAAAACTTATGCAGTATTGGCCAAATGTGCAAAGTACAACATGCAGGAGTAAAATATGTAAAAACAAATTTTGTATAACAAAACATGCAAAAAAAAAATGCGTTAACAAATCGACTCTATTTTATTAGAAATGTCTTTAGTTCAGAAATAACTAGTTGATATTGAACTCAGACTGAAGGCAGACAACATGCATTTGAATAAACATTCAGTCCGTTGTTATTGATAAAAAGAAAAAATTTGTAGTTCCAGGCAAGTTTTTATAGGAATAGTAAGAAATGAGTAACACAAATTCGTTGTTGTTCTACTTAAATACTGAATATTGTTCTAAGATCCTTTTAAGGACTTTCTATAGGGTTTGTTTATACTAAATGTACACATTATAACGGTCCTGGAGACAACGTAAAACGTGCTAACATTTTGCCCGTCACTGTATATATGTTCACATTTTTTGGCAACATAAAACGCATTTTAATCTTAAGCTCAATCACATATACTGGCAATTATTGCATTGTATGTTCTCAAAAACAAAATTCCTTCTGGATATGTGCAAAAATTTCAAATGACTTACGACAACGAAAAAAAAATAAACAAAAACTGGATGGAATGTAGAAAAAGTTGGATTGAAAGAAAATACCCATCAAATGACCACACCTAAATTTAACATTTTATTTTCTTATAATCTCCCAAAATATGAAGACTGTATGTATCCTGAGCTAAAACGTTTCAACGTAACCTCTAAAAATCTGGTTTTATCAAAAAGGCACTACACACACGGACAACACTCGCCACCACCCCCCCGTCTCTCGATGAGAGGGCAGGAAGTGTAACATTTTCGCACATTTTAGTGCTACATTTTTACAAACGAAAACTTACACTTTTCCACAATCGACCACCAAAAAATAAAATTATTCAAAGGGCAACAATTAAAAATATTTTATCACAATCGAAATCATCTGAAGTTTACTTTATTGTTTACATTACATTTAACGAATTATCTTAATATTCATTTGATAATTTCTATTATACCCAGCAGTAAAAAGAAGGGCCTTGCATGCCTTCTAACAGGCCTGCAATGACAGTCAGAAGGCCCACTCTTCAAATGCAGCCCTCATTTCAGATTAACACAGGGCGTGATAGGAACACACATTCCTCTTCGCTTAGCAGGCATTCTAGCTGGCCAGTAGAAAAAATTGTTTCAAGAAGGCGTTATCTGTCGGGGCGCTTGGTATGCCTACTAATTGAATGTCTGCTAAAGGGACAGCAAAGTAAGGCCTTGCAAAAAAGGATTTTGGAAGGGGTTGGGAATAAATTTCTGTTCGACGAAAATTCTGCTTTACAAAATTCTGTTTTACAAAATTCTGTTTTTCAAAATTCTGGTTTCCAAAATTCTGTTTTTCAAAATTCTGTTTCAAATAATTTTTTATTTAACTGAAAATGCAATTACAAACACATACATAAAAATAAAACAATTAAGAAATCACTTTGCCCTAACTTTCCCTTACATCCCTTACAAAAATACTGTTTAAAAAAACACTTTGCAAATTTAAATAAAATGCATCACATACACTGTGTGTTTGGTCAAAAATTATGTTCCAGCATTTTATTTAAAATTAGTCGCAATTGTGTTGTTTAATGTGTCGTGTTTAAAAAAATAAAAATGAATAAAGTGCAATTAATAAAAACCAATAAAAATAAAGAAATGTTGTGTCTCAACGGATATTTTTATTATTTGGAAATGAAAAGACAAAAAGGAACCTTTAATTGGACGTGCTCGAGAAGAATTCCAGATAAGTGTTCCTCTCGAATAATAACAGCAATGGAAAATAACGAGCATGTTTTAATAAGATATCCAAAAAAGCATACCCACGAAACTATTGCTAGTGCAGCGGAAATATGCAGAACAAATACTTTTGTAAAATATGCCGCTATAAACAAACCCCTTAATCCAAGTCAAATAGTGCAACAATCGGTGGTAATTACAAACCAAAAATGTCGCGATTACCTTCCCTCGAAGTACGCGCAAAAGCGAAAAATAGGATACACTCGGAATGAAATGGGACTTTTCAGAGAGCCGCAAGCAATAGATGAAATAGATTACCCTCTAAATCTATACGTTTTGGATATCGAATTATTTATATTGGCAGAAGAAAAAGTGGGAGATGAATATATGGTTATATTCGGCACAAAATCATCAATTCAACTTCTACAAAAAATCGGTTGTTGGCTCGTTGACGGCACTTTTGATGTTGTGCGCACAATAATGCGCCAACTCTTTTCCGTTCATGGAAGGATTGAACGGGAGGTCGTCCCAATCCTATTCTGCCTAATGTCCAAAAAATCTGCAGTACTCTATGAAGTATTTTTTAAACGCGTAATTGAAATTGCTTTGGAATATGGAGTTTTTTTTAAGCCTAATCGTATTATATCTGACTTCGAAGTTGGTCTCGTGTCAGCAGCTAGAAAATGCTTTCCAGATTCGCAGATACGAGGGTGCTTTTTCCATTTTTCCCAGATATTGTGGCGCCGTATTCAAAAAGAACGGTAAGAATTTTTAATAACTTTTATAATTTATAGTAATGAACTTGTAATATGTACAACATTATCATTTCAGATTGGTTACTAAGTACGGAAATGACGAAAATTTCTCACTGCAAGTAAGATGTTTGAAAGCGCTTGCGTATGTTCGTCCAGAAAAGGTAGCCAAATATTATTCGAAGCTCCGAAGAACATTTGAAGACGAAGATATTATTAAATTGGCCACCTGGTTCGAGGCCAATTATGTCTATAACGCTCGTAAATACCCACCTGAATTTTGGACGATATTTGATTGCGAGTATTCTGAAAAATACCCGAAGACTACAAACAATGTCGAGTCATGGCACCGACGTTTAAGTGTTGTAGTTGGACGAAAAAAAAGCGGACTCTACAAAATTGTAGAACATTTAAAAGGAGAATCAATCTATTCTCAAAATATTGTCTCAAAGATTGAGAATGGACAAAAATAAAAAAAAATAGAAGAAATGTAAAAAAAAAAAAAAATTTCACGTATTGTAAAAAAATGTAATTGTTTAAGAAACCTACAATATTTAAAAAGAATAGCAAAAAACTTAGTTTATAATTAAATAAATATTGTTATCAGTTAAATTGAATTGCTATGATTTTTTATTATTTTTAACTTTGTCTTAATTTAATTGATTTTTAACTAATTTGTGTTTTTATTTAATGTTTGTTATTTTGTTTTCTTTTAAATTAATATGTTTTTCAATGATATGAATTTTTTTAGATCGATTTTGAAAATCCATTAATCTGTTTAATTATTTATTACATATTTCATAATTTGTTTCCAACGAATAAATATCTAACCTACAGATACGTTATTATATGTAACATTTCTTATTCATAATAAACTGGCTTTAATTCTTAATAAATAATTTAACGGCATTTTATTTTTTTTTTCTCATAATGAAAGGGGATAACAAATTTCAAAAACCAGAATTTTAATAGACAGAATTTTATTAAAAACAGAATTTTGTAAAACAGAATTTTGTAAAACAGAATTTTGTAAAACAGAAATTTAGTCAAACAGAATTTTTGTAGGACAGAATTTTGTGGCTATCCCTTTTGGACGGAATTAAGCATAAACAAAAAAAAATACGAGGGTTGAATTTTATGTTTCGGGATTTGGCAACCCTAGTGTTGCAATCCGGCAACTGACAGATCTATCGTAAAGTTGGACATTTTTGAGGTTATGCGTACTCAGAACGTTATGACATACGAGCGCTATTTGTGTTGTTTACAGTAACTTAAAAGATTCATCTCGGCCCAAAAATGGAATTAAATCGAGATTATTTTCGTGCGATTATTTTTTAAAACTTTCGACGTGAGTGCATGGACAGTGCATGCAACAGTGCATGGATGAACTTAATTCAATTTTTGGCGATGAAGCTCCATCAAGGACCATATTTCATAGTTCATTCCAAGACGAATTTCATGAAGGTCGTCCAAAATCAGCTGTTGTTCCGTCAACTGTATGGGTGTTTCAAGATGAGCCAAATCCAACAAAAGTTGTTCGCGCCCGAAGCACTTCCAAGCAAATGGTCGCGTGTTTTTTCGGAAAAACCGGACATGTCGCAACCGTACCACTAGAACAACGCAGAACAGTGAATTCTGAGTGGTACACAACCATTTGTTTGCCAGTTGTCTTCCAAGAAATCAGGAAAACCAACCGCCGAAGACTGATCACTCTTCACCATGACAATGCGAGCTGTCACACATCGGCTGAAACAACTGCATTTTTGAGCACCCAAAACATCGATTTGATGGGTCATCCGCCGTATAGTCCTGACTTGGCACCGAATGACTTCTTTTTATTCCCGTACGTAAAAAACAAACTGAGAGGTCAACGTTTTTCGACACCTGAAGAAGCGGTTGCTGCATTCAGAATGCATGTTTTGGAGATACCTCAACCAGAGTGGCAAAAGTGATTCGACAATTGGTTCAAACTCATGCAAAAGTGAATAAATCTTCACGGGGAATATTTTGAAAGACAATAATGTGATTAATACGAGTATTTGTTTTTGTTCTATAATCCCGAAACATAAAATTCAACCCTCGTATGTGTCCCGGTTGAGCGAAAACAAAAACAGTGGAGCGAATACTTATGCAAAGGCAACAGGCTCGCGTTTTTCTTTTTACTTATTCTTAATTTTTTCGCACGATAAACTTTTTCAGTTTAAACCGCGTCGCTTTATTTCTTTGAATTAAAACAATGCAAACAACAATAAGTAAACAACTTTTGGCAACTTATGTTTACCGTAAAAATGTAAACAAAGCAAGTGAGCTGTGATATGATCACCTTTATTAATACATCTTGGGTTGCACCTTTTTCACAAAAAGGTACTTTTAGGGCAAAGGGCCGAACCAATGTTGAATTTTTTTCTCAGAATCGAAATCGCCATAAGAAAAATCGAAATTACCAAAAAAAATTCCAAGATGGAAGGCAACTGACTGTTTCAGAATGCATATTTACAGGTCCATCTTGTAAAGGCCTCGATATTTCCGCTGCTGGATATTGAATCTGTATTTTCTATCTGTATGGGTACCGTATCGCTATCAATGTAAGCATCCCACACCGAACAGTCATCTGTGTAAATTTAAGGCGGGAACTTATACTGTAGAAACGTAAAGTATCTAATTATAAACTCGTGGACTGGCGAGTTACGAAATGTAAATAAATACGTAGGCATATACATCACTCTTGTTTATGTAAATAACAACAGTAGCAACAAATTTCAAAACTATTTAATTTATTTGTTTCTTTTATTGTTTCGTTTTGTTATAAAATGTATTTTATTTATTTGTTATTATTTTTATTCGTTCATTTGCTTTGTTTCGACGTTTCATGGAATTTTGAGTAAACATAGTTTTATTACTTTAACATAAAATTTTTAATTAATTAATTTGGTAAATGTTTAGCTGATGAAGCTGATACACTTGAGGCAAAAAATCAGATTACAGCGACATAAAAGATACTAAAAATATAGAACAATAGTTTCACAATAACGTGTTTGTAGCTTGCCGCAAATATAATGTACTTGTGTTCAAACACATTGTGTTTGCTAGTTGGAGACACGATGATTAACAGGTTATAATATATATTTTTGTGACCCAAATGTTGCTTAGTTTGTTGAAAACTGCAGAAAACAAAAACGCGACAGACAAGAAATAAATTAAAAATGGAGCAGATCTTCAATTAATGAAAACAATGCTTGCAAACATATACATACATGGTTCCTCCAATATGTTGCTGGGGCCGTTTTATCAGCACGTTTCAGAAATCGTTGCGTGTATGTAGTACATGTGATGAGTCTTATAGCTTATTCACATTTACTGCGTTTTAGCGAAATACTGTAATTTCGCTCTTTATGAGATGATTTCGAAATCATGGTGTTCACATTGTGCTTTTGTTAATTACTGTGATTTCAAGTGACTTCTCTCTCTTTGTTTGGCATTTCTCTAATTTGTATTGATTGTAAACAAACAAACAGCATTTGATCTGTGGTGTCCGACCAAGTAATTCTCTGCTTATACTTGCGCTTCTTATCGTTTCTAATAAAAAATCACAATAATAATTAAAAAACCCAATATAAAAATCTTATTACTTACAATATATTCGGCATTGAATCCATTTTCCTGTATTGCAATTATTAAAAACGAAAAATTTTAATTTATATTAATAAATCACATTGCAATAAGTACTTACCACCACAAAGCAAACTAGAAATGTAAACAAACAGATGTTTTTTCCCCTCATTTTTCTGTCATTTGCTTTGAACCAGCAATGGAAATTTTTTCATTTTACTGCATTTTTTAACTACTATTGCAATACAACACTATGGTCTGTCTCTCTTGGTTTTACTGTGATTTCAAACAAATTACAAAAAACTGAGCAACTTTTTTGCATTTTTTTTGTATGGAAATATGTGTAATTTATAGTGTGATTTAGGCTCAAATCATCTCATATGGAACGAAATTACAGTATTTCACTAAAACGCAGTAAGTGTGAATAAGCTATTAGACACATTGTAAAGTTGGAAGAATAAACCTCGAATATAACGATAATACAGGTGAACTCAAATATGTGATATTGAGTCTTACTTCGAGTCCAATGTACTCATTTGCGGATGACAGTCATTCATATTCATTTGATAGTCGGCCAAGTCCTTCCACGGTGCATGAGAGGAGACGGATGATGAATGACTCACTCAACCAGGACATTCGCCTGGTAACTGAGTGGGGTAGGTCGAATCGGGTCGAATTTAATGAGCGTAAGACCCAGTGCTGCATATTATCGCACAATCGCACGAATGACATGTCCCTGTCGCCTATTTCTATGAATGGTGTGGACATTGAGGAATCAGATGCTCTTGAAGTTCTTGGCATGAAAATACAGTGTGATGTTCGGTGGAATGATCACGTATTTAACGTGTCCAAAGAAGCTTTCAAGTGCTTAGGCTTTTTAAAGCGGTGTAAGAAATTTTTCACTTCATCTGATCTCCTCAATATATACATTTCATATATTAGACCGAAAATGGAATACAACTCTCATATTTGGGCTGGTGCCCCTAGGTCCACATTGGAGCTTCTGGACCGCGTACAACGTAGAGCGATGATGCTTATAGGAGATAGCAGGGTAACCAACTCTTTTGCTTCCTTAGAGCATCGTCGAATCGTGAGTTGCGTATCACTTTTGTATCGGTATTTTCACGGTAAGTGTTCATATGAGATACACGCCTCTATTCCGGAGGTAAGAGTATTTAATCGCTCAACGCGCTTTTCCAGTAGTTCACATCCATTTGTTATTACTTGGCCTGTGGATAGAACTACTCACTACAGGGAGAATTCGTTTTTTAGCCGTACAGTTCGTATGTGGAATAAACTTCCGGCGGGTGTATTCCCTAATTCTTTCAATATCGAGAGATTCAAATCAAACATTAACAAACATTATACCCTTTTTCCTCCCGCCTCTATCCCTACTTCCTAAGTCCAATACAATGCACGGCATTTATAGGGGGCATCCCCTGAGTATTGGTCAATGTGAAAAAAAAATTCTCTGAAAAGTGGATCATGAATATCTTTTTGTCTGATTTTGACGAATGTCCTGTGGGCGGGCCAGCTATGGTAATGCAAGAGGGGTGCTGTTAGCCGTAAAAACCTGTTTTTACACATGTTCGCAACTCGCCATAGCAAAATAATAACATGCGGTAACCGAGAAGATACACGACCGACTATAAGTACTGAGCTCGTGATAAGATTTCTGAGGCAGAATATTAAAAAAAAAACTTCCAATGTTAAAATAATTTATTAATAATTTAGTTAAAGAGGCACACAAATATTTGAACATTATAAATATTGAAATAATTCGCATATGTATCGGGTTTTTCAGTAAGAGTGCTACAAAAGTTCTTTTAAATAAAACAAAACCCGTTTTAGATACCAATGAAATTCTTTATTCCTGTGAAAGTACGTTCGATGCCATTATGTATGGAACTCGATTTCTTTTGCATGGCCACCACGGGCACGCTTGCAGAAGTCCAGACGCTGAACCCAATTTTCGACGGTTTTCAAGCATAAATCGGCCGATACTGCTGCAATTTCACGTTCGATATTCGTACGAAGTTCATCAATCGTCGCTGGCTTGTTGGCATAGACCATAGACTTGACGTAGCCCCACAGGAAATAATCTAACGGCGTCAAATCGAACGACCGAGGCGGCCAATCGACTGGGCCATTTCGTGAGATAACACGTTCAAAAAACTTGGTTTCCAATAAATTGATTCTTGTGGCTTGTGGCGCCGTCCTGTTGGAACCACATGTCCTCCAAGTCCATATTATCCAATTGGGGCCAAAAATATTCGGTTATCATTGAACGGTAGTGATTCGCATTCACAGTAATGTGCCGGTCTTGATCATCACGGAAGAAGTACGGCCCAATGACGCCGCCGGCGCATAAACCGCACCAAACCGTAATTTTTTCGGGATGCAATGATGACTCATGGATTACGTGTGGATTGCTGTCTGACCAATAACGCATATTTTGCTTATTGACGAAGCCATTCAGCCAGAAATGAAATTCAGAAATTGGACGTAGCGCTCTTAAAGTTGAGGCCACTGACTCCAAATTTCGGTAGTAAATTTTAATAATTTCGACTCGTTGTTGGCTCGTATATCTTTCCATGATGAAATGGCAAACTTGACTGAAGAGATATGTCAAAAAAGCGGGAAAAAATATGGCGTCATTTGCTGTCCCTATCGATTTACTTCTGTAGCGTCTCTGTTGAAAACCCCTTTATATACATTATTTTTCGTTAAGGCCTTCTAAAAATTGTCTGTAGCAGGCCTCCTAGCAGGCCCTACTTTGTCGTCTTAGGAAATCTACTATTAGAAGGCCTGAAAAATCAGGACTTCTAGTAAGCCTTGTCTCTCCGGGTCAGTCAGTGTGCCTGACATGAGAAGATAAATTAAATATGTTAATCAGAAATAGAGACCTGCTAGAAGTTATGCAAATCACCTCTTTTGCTGCTGAATTATTGCAACGCTGTGTAGGTATACGCGACAAGCTAATCTTTTATAAAGTCGATAGCAAACTTAAGCGACATTATGCAAATTAAGTAAGTTGATAAACTACCAATGTATAAAAAACGGACCTACAGTGTTTTCTATCGTTGCTTCTCATCATTTGGTTCGATTAATTACATGTCAATATATAAAATTGGAAATGGTGTCTTCGTTCGTTAACAAAAACTCATTTAAATTCTTATCCGATGGCATCGTATTTTTAAACAACTTGGTTTACAAATTTGATTGGTGTCTTCACAATCGGACACTACATTTTCTGACGCCCCAATAAAGTTTGTTGTTGTCTTTAGTCACGGGTTTAGTTTTTCACTTTTCACTTACATTCGCAGTGGCCGGCCGGTTGACTTGTAGGCTCTATACCTGCCTGCCTGGCCAGTTCCCAATCTAAGCGTGTCTTTAGGCTTAATATGCGATGTAAATTGTTGGTTGGCTCCGATGGACTACGTGACTTTGTGACTGGTCTTGCTGCTTTGAAAACAACAGCAGCGGCGTAAGGTGGTGCTCATACAACTGCTACACTTACAACAACATGTAGTTTACAAAATGTAAAACAACACAAATAACAACAAAAACATATTATCTGATGAATATTGTTTACAACAACACAATCTGATCAGGCAGCTCTACTAGTCGTATCAAATATTTATAATTAAATGAATTTGATGCAGTTTCGCCCCCTACCTGCGCCTAGATGTTGTTGTTCTTTCATAACTGTCATTTTGCTGTGAGTGTTTATTTGAAATGATCTGTACGACCACCAGTTCCATGACATCTGAGCGAGGAGAAGAAATTCGAAATGAGAAGCCACTGGAATTTGGCATTTCATTCATGTTTCTGATTCGTTTTCGTTTTCATTACAATCAATTTAAAATCATCAGGAAACGAAATCATATGATGCGGTTATTGATCTTTGCTGTATCAAATTTTCTGATTAAACATGCATTTTTAAGCTTATTTTCTCTCAAATTGAATCGATAATAATACCTTCATGGGACGTAATGGAAACGGACACAGGGAACTAAAAAAATACAATGTGCTGGAGAATCTCAAACTTTAAAAAAAAACTTGAAACACTGACAATTCACAATTAACAACATTTCTGTTGCCACCATGAGGTGAAGACGAGTTTTTAAGCTTTGCAATTTTTTGCGGATATTCTGTCAGTTATGCACCTAGCCCCGAGGTAAGTTTGAGAGCAGGTTATTATCTCCGTGACTTTTTGTTTAAAATATATTTTTTCAGCCAAAAAAGGTTTTACTTCTCACCATAGTCTCCTTTTAACTCGATGCATTTAGGCTATTGACCCTAAAAATTGGCCTTTGTTTTTTCAGGTCTTGTTCGGGTTTGCATTCGATCCAAATCTCTTACCACCGAGCCATTTCTTCAAGTTTAGAAATAGAATGTAGTGAGGAGGGGGGGGCCAAATCCGGAGAATATGGAGAATGAGGCAACAATTCGTAGCCCAATTTCTGGATTTTGATATGGTGGACTGCACACCACCGGTTCGTTGTCATGGTGGAAGATGACTTTTTTCTTTACCAACGGTGGTAATTTTTTCTTCAAAAAAAATGTTGAATCTGTCCAGCAGCTTTGAATAATGTTCGCCGGTGATCGTTTACACTGTTCAAAGTAATCGATCCGAATGATACCGCACGCATCCAAAACAATTTTCGTCGTGACGTTATTGGCTGACAGACCTACCTTTTCCATCTTTCGTACACTTTTACCCAGAGAAGTTCACTGATTTGACTGTTCCTTGGTCTCTGGTATGTTGTGATGGGTTCATGATTTGTCCACGGTTAGGAAACGGCACAATAACTCCTGCGGATAGCGGTGGAACAATGCCAAACACATATTCGAAGTGGTCAAATAGTTCCGCTTATGGTCGAATGTGAGTAATTGCAGCACCCATCGCGCGCTTGTCGTTTTCATGTACAACTAAGTATGTATATAAAATGCGATGTACCCGCTTCTACAGCGTCATACTCTTCCATTTTTCGACCGTCCAATATCATTCGATGGATTTTATAGACGATTTCTCGCGTGACGACCTGAACGTTCATTGTCACTTGTTCTGGTATGACCTCAACGGAATTCAGTAATCCACATTTTTTTTAACCATTGAAATTGATTGTATTGAAATTGACCCATAGTATTCACCAAGCATTTTTAAGGTTTCTGTGATGTTTTTTTACGCAAAAAATAACGCTAGTGAGCACAGGAAATTGGGTGTTTCACGAGGTTTGCTTTCAATGGCTGTCACACAAAAAATAAATGATGCAGCTTTCTCTAAATTCTACTGTAGTCTATTCACATATGGTAATTAAAAGGAGCAGTCTTGATTTTTAATTAAATACGATGGAAGTTCAAAAACTCTCGTAGCTTTCAAAGCGGCCTCGTACACCCAGATAACTAATTGATTGAAAAGAGGTTGTAGCAACCGTAAATTCGGCTGTTACCACCGAATTGGTGTTGCCACAACCGAAATGAGGTTGCCACGACCGAATTTAGTCCTCACAACTGAAATTCGGTTGATGCAACATCGATTCATAATTGATTCGGGTGTGACAACTGAATCTGGAATTATATTCGTTCTGTCAACCAAATTTTCCAAAATTTCGGTTGGAACAACCGAATGTGGTATCAATTCAGGTGCAAAAACCGAATTTGGCATCAATTCGGTCGCAATAACCGAATTAACCTTTAAGTCGGTTGCAGCGACCGAATTCGGTCGTGTCAACCTCTAATGAGGTTGTGTCAACCTCTGTGGTCGTGTCAACCTCTAAAGAGGTTGCGTAAAACTCGAATGAGGTTGAGTCAAACTCGAATGAGGTTGAGTTAAACTCGAATGAGGTTGAGTCAAACTCGAATGAGGTTGAGTAAAACTCGAATGAGGTTGAGTTAAACTCGAATGAGGTTGAGTCAAACTCGAATGAGGTTGAGTCAAACTCGAATGAGGTTGAGTCAAACTCGAATGAGGTTGAGTCAAACTCGAATGAGGTTGAGTCAAACTCGAATGAGGTTGAGTCAAACTCGAATGAGGTTGAGTCCACCTCTAATGAGGTTGTGTCAACCTCTAATGAGTTTGTGACAACCACTAAATTCGGTTACGGCTAATTCGGCTATCTCAATCGAATTTTTCTGTGAGTGTATGTTTGAACGTCAGATCAGCAATGGTCCACAGGATATACAACTAAACTCAAGGACATCTTGTACGAAAAATCGGCGAAACATCTGTCACTGACAGGAAGATACAGAATTTCTGCTAAATCAGTTTAAAATGTGGTTCGACACCATCGATACAAGATATACACTGGCCACCCTATTAATGACGTCCACTCAAGATTGTGGGCAACTTTTGCAGGATAACTTAATGAGAACAAATTAATTTATGTTTCTTACTACGAGTATAATATATCCCGTGTACAAAAATAGGAGATAAATTCAATGCTGATAACAACACGCTGTCTATATTTTGTTGCTCTTTGGATGCAAATATAACGTGTGTTTAGAGCTTGTCGCAAATATAGCATACTTGTATCCAAACACATCGCAATTGCTATTCAATATTGCATGTAGGAGACACAAAAGTTAATATGTTACAATACAGGGTGTTTTTCATGTTCCAGACCGATGTTTCTTTTGAACCTTTTCACTCCGCTCCCGTCTGCGTATATGGTATTTTTAACAAAGTTGACGATGGCATTTGAAATTCTTGTGCACGGCGTCTAACTGACGGGTCTGGGCTTGAATCATTTTTTCTCCCAGTGTAGACAAAGTTTCGAAATTCTTTTCAATACGCTGAATGGTTGAATTGCTCGGCACATTATGTAAACCAACAAATTCTTCTCGTTTTTATAATTAAACCAGTATTTAGATAAAATGTTTCAATAGCTTCAACACGTTGTTGGTGTATCAGATGCTCCATAATAAATTGTTATCGACTGCTCTTCACAACTGTCAAATACATACTGACAAATGTCACAGAAATGGCGGTCAAAACATAGTAAACATAGTCCCGGAACATAAAAAACACCCTGTATATGTGTTTGTTATACAAATATTGATGTGTTTGTGATACAAGTACAGCTGTGTTTGTAAATGTTTACTTCAAAAATGTGTCTACCGCTATGGTCTGTCGAGAGAAGTGGAATAAAAGAGACGCTTAGAGAGGTTATCCACAGTCAAAGTTAAAGTTAGTATAAATGTGTAACTGTTTTTTTTATTAGACTTTCAGGTAGTGACTCATAAACTTCACGAATGCTTGTGTAAATTGCAGATGAAGTGAGTGGGCCTGTTCATAAAT